>QEPC01009510.1:75498-104206 GCA_003113815.1 Sphenodon punctatus
TGTATCAAGAGGTCTCCCCTGCGATCCAGAGCCTCTCCGGTTTCGATATATTGGGACAATGTGTCAATGTGCCAATGTGACTGGCCCAAGGTCACCCAGTGAGTTTCTGGCTAAGGTGAGACTTGAACCAGGGTGCCCCCTACCTCTTGGTCAAAGTACTTCACACTTAGTCATTACCCCACACTGGCTCGCTATATGCAAAATAGCGGTGGCTGTATTGTGCACTCACAATGTGGTGATGCAGTGTATGGAGCCTCCATTTTGTGCTGGTGCCTCCATGCTATTGAGGCAGTCTGACCCAGGTCCAGGATAGAGGTGTTCCGAATAGGAAAAAAGCCTAACAAGTATTTCCAAAGATCTGAGGAGCAGATTGGACCCTCAGAGAATACTCGCCAAGTTCCTAGGGGGGAGGGTTCAGGGGTGCTTAGTGGGAATGGGAGACCTAGCAAGGGGTCATCAGTGGGTTATGTAACTTCTGGCGGGGTCCTGTGCTGATTTGTGGCCTCTTCCCATCTGGTAATTTTTTGGAAAGTTAAAAAAACTCAACCAAGCATGATCAGAAAGAGCCTGAATGGCCACACGTCTCCTCAGCCTTGCTCTACGCCCCCAGATTCCTGATTGACTCCTAGCCCATATATAAGGCCACCCAGTAGCACAGGAAGCCACTGGTTCCTGTTCTCTCTGTATGCATTTCCTCCCTCATGTCTCCACACACCCTTCAACCGGTTCTGCACCCTGTGGACCCAGTATCTGCCTTGGAACAGCTGAAGGCCAGTTCTGCTGACCCTCACCGTATTTATTTATTTATTTATTTATTTATTTATAAAAAATACTTATACTCCACCACTCTTGCCACATGGCATCTCATGGCAGCTTACAACATAGTAACAAAACATAAACCACCATAAAAATTACAATAGAGGAAAATACAATACAGGAAATAAAACCAGTCTGAAGAAACAACTTTAGCCACCCCGACCCCTAATTAACCCATCCCAACCTCCCCCTCTCCCCTGCCAAATGCCTGACAGAAAAGCCAGGTCTTACAACACCGATGGAAGATAACAAGATCCAGACTGAGGCAAAGCTCCACAGGGAGGGCATTCCAGAGTGACGAAGTGGCCGCAGAGAATGTCCTCCTCTTGGTCCGGACCCGCTGAAAATGCAGAAGCTTCAGAAGGTGCCTCCAGGCAACTTTAGGGGTCACCCCAGGGCCCAGGGGTAAGCGGGACCCAGACCGTTAAGGGCTTTAAAGTTTAAAACCAGCACCTTGAATTGAGCCCAGAAGACAATTGGCAGCCAAGCCAGTTCAATGCCTGGAGCACCAGTTGAATGTGCTCTCTGTAACCCGACCAGATCAGGTGGCGGGTTGCAGCATTTTGCACCAGCTGCAGCTTACAGACCATTCCCATGGGCAGGCTCAGGTATAATGAATTGCAATAGTCCAGCTTCGAGGTGACACACGCATGGTGACAGTGGCCAGGTCGGAGTCTGAGACATATGAGTGGAGCCTCTTCACCAGATGTAACTGGTGAAGAAAACACCTGCTGATCCAGGCACAGATGCCCATTCCCATTCCCTCCAACCCTACCTGACCTGCATCCATCCTGGTCTGATCTGCGTCTATGCTATCTTGACTCATGTCTGTCTGTCTAGTCCGTCCTCCCAGATCAGTGTCCGTCCATCCCCCTGGTCCATGTTTTTGGTCCCTGGATCCCCTTTGACCTTATCCTGCCCTGACTTACCTGGACCCAAACCTGTACGTGCTGTCCATGCCCCCGCCACTTCGTACCCAACAATGTGACACTTGGGCAGTTCATGTGTGACTCATAGGGTGTTTTCACATGGACATCTACCCCACCTCTGCCTTGCCTCACCCCTGGGTGGCCCATTCCACCTCTGCCCTGCCTCACCCCTGGGTGGCCCATCCTGCCTCTGCCCTTCCTCACCCCTGGGTGGTCCATTCCACCTCTGCCCTGCCTCACCCCTGAGTGGCCTGTCCTGTCTCTGCCCTGTCTCACCCCTGGGTGGCCCATTCCACCTCTGCCCTGTCTCACCCCTGGGTGGTCCGTCCTGCCTCTGCCATGCCTCTGCCCTGCCTCACCCCTGGGTGGCCCGTCCTGCCTCTGCCCTGCCTCCCCCACAGGTGGCCCATTCCACCTCTGCCCTGCCTCACCCGTGAGTGGCCCATTCCATCTCTGCCCTTCCTCACTTGCAGGTGGCCCATTCCACCTCTGCCCTGCCTCACCCCTGGATGGACCATTCCACCTCTGCCCTACCTCACCCCTGGGTGGCCCATTCCACCTCTGCCTTGCCTCACCCCTTGGTGGCCCATTCCACCTCTGCCCTGTTTCACCCCTGGGTGGCCCATTCCATCTCTGCCCTTCCTCACTTGCAGGTGGCCCATTCCACCTCTGCCCTGTCTCACCCCCAGGTGACCAATCCTGCCTCTGCCCTGCCTCAGTCACAGTTGGTGAACTAGATCCTTGCCCATCCTGGTTGGTTAAGGCCACCAAGGAGACACTGGGGCTGGTTCTGGCCAGGATTATCATTGCCTCCCTTCAGGAGGTTAGGCTAACTGCCATATTGTCTCAAGGAGGCTGTGGTCTCCAAGGAGACCCCTCCTCCGAGAAAACCATAACTTGACGATGGTGCCCCGGTGAGTTACCAACCTGTCTCTAACCTTCTCTGCTCTGAGGGACTGGATGAGGTCAAGTCGATTGAAACTAAATCCTGAAAAAACAGAGGTGATGTTGGTAAATGGGGTTGGTGCTCTGGGGGAGGGAGAAACCCCCATTATTGAGGGAGTCCATATTCCATTGGTTTCATCTGTGCGGAGCCCTCGGGTGCTTCTGGATCTGCAGCGATGCCTGGATTTACAAGTGTCAGCTGTGGCCAGGGGCGCCTTTCGCCAATTACAGCTGGTGAAGAGGCTCCACACATCTGTCTCAGATTCTGGTCTTGTCACCATCATCCATGCATTTGTCACCTTGAGGCTAGACTATTGTAATGTGTCCTACGTGGGGCTGCCTATGGTGACAGCCCAGAGACTGTGAAAACACCAACAGTTCTTTTTATGGTCCTCTGTCTTACTTCATTGCACCCAATCACAGCTTCTCAGAATCTTAGCTGCCAGGACTGCAGAGCACCAACTTCGGCAACCAATTATTAAGCAGGAGGGGTGTGGGTGTGCATGCGTGGGTGTGTGTGAGTGTGTGTCTTGTGACTCTTGGCCATTCAAATTTCTTTAGAGTTGGGTAATCTGACCACCATGGCTCTAAACTGTGCACGCTTTGGAGCAGAAAATGGCTTTCATTAAAAGATAGGATTTCAAGAGACAAAAACAGTACCCCAAATTAAATCTGGGGCACTGAGGCCCTTGCAGCTCCTGTGTTGTCATCTCTGAACTAGTTTCCAGAAGAACTTAGTACAGCAGAGAAAGTGTGGGGGCAAGGAATGCAGTCAAAACCCCTCTGGAAAATCTCTTCCTTAGTTGCTATGCAGGACCCTGTGCAATGGGATACTTTCTGGGATGGAGTTTCTATTTTCTGGCTATTAATATTATTATTAATAGATGTTGGATCTTCCTCATGAATTCAAGGTCTAACTGATCCTAACGCTGAAACGAATATCTGTGGTGAACTAATGTAATATGAATATTTGACAAATTCTCCCACTTGATTCAGATCTGATGAAGTGGATACAAATGCATTCCCACTTCATTATATATTCATTTTGGTTATTCTGTTTTGGTTATTTTGTTCTATAGCTGAAACGAGAACCAATTTGGGTTGAGAATTTTTCTCAGTTTACCATTTGCCTTTTAGAGTTTATCATGATTTACTGTATACCATATACTGATTTACTGTGGACTGCTTACTGTCTACCATGTTCGTTCCAGTAAAGTGCATGGGAAAAATGGACACCGCAGCTGTTCTGTGCATGCACAGCCCTCTTCCAATATGGTGCTGACAGCATCACCACCATTTTGGAAAAGGGCAGCCATTCTGCACATACGCATTCCTGGAACAAACGCAGTACACGGTAAAGCAGTACATTGTAAATCGGTATATGGTAAATGGTAAGTCACAGCAAATGATAAATGGTAAATCGAGAACAATTCTCAACCAAGAAAGTGTCAACAACCATAGGTTTCCTTAATTATCTATTCTTGCTAAAATGAGTCAATAACCATGATTCTTGGTTAAAATTGAGAGAAAATCCCTGCCCCCCCCCCCCCAAGCTTTGCTAATTTTAAAACACCTTAGACTGTGTGGGGTGGGTGGCAGAGTCCCTAGGGGTTGGGGCGCTGTTAAAATTTGATGCATTACTATGAATTAATAAAACCCACTGAACACACATTATAGAATGAAGGCAATGGGTTACCTGTTTTACCAAGTAAACAATGGTTTACGAGTCTTTGGAAAGACTTTTTAATTCTTCCTAATTTTTTTCCACTCCACACAGTCAGCCCACAAAATATCCACACCCAGTTCTAAACTGTCAGTAATTTTTCCTTTAAATACCACAACACGCTGATGGCAGATATAATGAAAGAAAATGATATGCAGGCTTTTTGGAAGTTAGTGAAACAATCATATAATTGAAGAATTATATATACAGAATTTCAGATTCCTGCTTGTGTGTGGATGAAACATTTTGGGGAAGTCTTTAAGGCCCTCGAGGATGAAAGCCTTGTAGTTACCCCTCATTTGGACTTGCCAAAATGGGACAAGATTACGCCTGAGGAGGTGATGGAGGCCATTGCTAAATTGAAAAGAGGGAAAGTGGTGGGGTGGATTATTTAGTGGGGGAGGTATTTAAAATTCTCCCCGACTATTGGATTGGCACACATATTTACCCTTATAAATGAGACTATGATGATCCCTAAAAGTTGGAAAACTAGTGTGGTGGTACCCATCTATAAAAGAGGCAATAGAAAGGATCCTAGAAATTACAGGCCTATTAGCCTTCTATGTATAGTCTCTAAGATTTACTCTAGGCTATTATTAACCCGTCTTGTCAAATGGATGGAGGAGGAGCACATTTTGGCAGAGGAGCAGGCAGGCTTCAGATGCAGCAGGTCTACTACTACCCAAGCTTTTGTCTTGGATCACCTTATAAATAAATATAAGAGGCATAAAAGGAAGCTATATGCAGCATTCACTCATTTATCAATGGCATTTGACCTTGTATGTAGGGTGAGGTTGTGGGAAGACCTTGACAGGCTGCATATAGATAAACGTCTGTTAGGCTTGATTACAGCACTGTAATCACTCCTACTCACACTACACTGAGAGTAGGAGTGCATCCTAAGGGTAGTTTAACAGAACCTATACCAATACAGCAGGGTGTACGCCAGGGATGTCTCCTGGCTCCATCCCTGTTTAATATTTACATTAATGTCCTGGTAGCTAGTCTGAATGATTGTCATGTTTTGCGTTATCCCATTTATTACAAATGGAAAGTGAGCTTTGTGGCCTAACTGAACTAATCATACTAGATTGGACTTCACTTTTTCCAAGTTGTATAAAATGAGTTTACACTTCACTTTGATACCAGACTAGCAAAGCAAGTATTGTAAAATGACAATATATTTATAAATAAAGGAACATGAGACTTTAGAATATATTAAAAATATAAGTGTAGTTTACTTAAATATAAATAGAGAATATCAGTAGTTTACATAGAATAGCATGGATAGCCAATCAAAATTACATGATCTTAAAACATCTCTATTTTAAGAAAAAAGCTTCTAAAAGCTTAACATATGCTCAATTCATTGGCTCAAAGATATCAAGAGTAATACATTACATTCTTCCCAGTTCTTCCCTTTGTCTGCCAAGATGTTGGTGAGAAAGAAACCCCAACATGAGGTGTGGAATCTCAGTCTAAAGAGCAAAGCTCTTGTCTCCCTTCTTAAGCTTGCCTGCATGGGAGGCTCACATTCCTGAGGACTGACGTTGCTGACGTCAGTTAGCAAGGAAATACACTGGATTCTAATTGGCTCTCTTAATTCTGAACAAGTAAAGTTTTTAAATTTCCTTCAAGGTTTGAATAGAAACCTTATATTTTTATCAAAGATAATTGTCAGATTACAGAGAGAATAACCAAAGCTTCAAGGTTATTTCAACCATTAATTAAATAGATATGTTAGCTAGAAAAAACTAACTTAAATCTTCCTTCTCAGTCTGGAGATGTTTATGGCCTGATCATTCGTCATCTAGACACATAACAGATAAGGTTCCAGACACCTCGACTGGCAAGAGGCCTTTGATCTGCCCTCTAACTCCTAGCCATTTGACTGTTTCCTTGGATACGGTGAAAGTTCATTTGGGAAGTTTAGAAAAAAGCTCATTGGAATGTAGCTGAAAAAGCTTCAGCCTGAACCAAATTAATCACAGAAGTTGATTTTAGAAATCAATACTGCAAAACACAAATCCAATACTTTGAAACAAAAAGTTAACATATAAAAACTCAAAATTAATACATTAGGAACACAGATGGCCAAAAAAATATACTTATAATAGGAAATACATGAGATGATGCAGGGAAGTCCCATCCGCCTAAATTGGGAAGTAGAAAGATTTACATGCTATTATACACGGATGACACCGTGCTCTTGTCCCTGATTGAACTCGGATTAGTCAGGGCTTTGGCTGATTTTGAGATGAAATGCAAACAAATGAGATTAGAAATTAACTACAACATAACAAAAATTATGGTATTTGCCAACAAATATGCCAGATATAATTGGGTTTTAGAGATGCATAAATTGGAGCAGGTGTGCTCATATAAGTACTTGGGCATTATTTTTGCATATAATGGTTCATGGAAAACCTATATTAGTGCAATAAAGCAGAAAATGAAGATGGAGGTATCAGTCATCCACCGTTCATAATGCAATAAGAGCTGCATTGCAGGAGGGGGCGGGATAAAAATCTATAAAATAAAATAAATAAATACAGCCAGCAAAACATCAAGGCCATAATACGCTTTATAGAGGCAAAGGTTATGGCAAGTATGTTTTATGCAGCCCCATTATGGGGGCTGGGAAGTCATAAGTTGCCACGATTGGAGGTGGTTGTAAATGGAACATGGAAGAAAATCCTGGCAATTTCCCGTGCAATAAAAGCAGCACTGATTAATTTAGAATTAGGAAGACCATCTTTAGCATCTGAATTAAAAATGCGAGCACTGTCTTTTTGGGCCAAACTATGGTAGGCCCTGGAAAACTCTCTTGCGTTGTTGGCCTCGCAAGAAAAGCGTGCTGATAATGAAAGAGGGAGGGATCGCTGGTGGGTAGGGATTAAATTGTGGCTTAATACATTAGGCTTCTCAGAGGCCTTTTTTTGTGATAGCAAGAGTAAAGTAATCATTAAATTGCTGAAGCAGAGAACAAGTGACATAGATAGGCAGAATTTGAGAGCAGTTGCGAAGAATACTAGAGCCGCTCCATATTATAAATATCTGATACCTCCCATTGATGGAGCCAACTACCTGAACCATCTAGGAGAGCCTAACAGACGGTGGTATTAGAGGGAAGGTATAATCATATACCATATGCACAATGTATTTGCCCGTGCAGAGCCGAGGTTGAGGATTTAGTACACTATCTGCTGAAGTGCCCATTTTATGCTACTCAGCGTATACGATTGCAGGAAATAACTGGATACGATCCCTCCCATCCAATATTACATCAGCTGCTCTACTTGTTAAAGGACACAAACCCCATAAGAATGAAAACGGTTGCGATCTTTGCTGCTAGAGTTATGAGAATCCGACAGATACGGGTCCTTCAGAGCCAATCAAGATAGGTGGAATAACTATTGTCTTTTAAAGGAATAGTGCTAGATGTGATAGTTACTGATCGATGTTAAGCCTCTAGTATGACAAAGTGGGACTGAAATTTTTGTCTTATACAGTATATATTTTGATGTGCTCCTATTATATCAGGCAGATTGTTCTGCCTGATATGGCTAACCAATTGCATGATATTATTTTAATAAGTGTTTTACATGTTTGTGGGTTATTGTACAATAGGCTTTTGGGTATTTGTTTGTGTGCCTAGAAATTTTAATGGCCATGTGGCTAAGCATAATTCATTCATTCATTCATTCATTCCACAACACAGATTGAGTGAGCCAGGAGGCCTCCCAGCCAGAAAAAGGGACATTTCTGCTAAAATGTGCAAGAACAGACAGAAAGGCAAAGCTTCAGTTGTTGTCAAAAGCAGCAAATGACACACATTGACCAAAACAGTCAAACATCAGTGAGGCTGATCCCATGTCCCATGTGTGCCACGCACAACCTGTGCATGCCCATGTGTGTGAACACCACGCACACATCCATTGTGAGAGCGTTGTGCCGTGTAGAGTGGGGTTTGGGATTGTGGCTAATGAAAAAACTCACACAGTAGAAAATAAAGTAAAACAGAACCTGGGGGAAATCACATGAGAAGCCTGCAGGCCATGTGCTCCATAGAAGCAAGGTTGGGTAAAAACAGAGGTGTCTCCAGGCTTCCATGTCCAAACCTGATCCGGGACAGGCAGCCTGGGCAGACAGGGCATGCTCCAGGCAGGAGCGCAAAACAAACATGTGCCTGGCGGGGCCAAAAGCCACACACCCCAGGGACAGGGGAAATGGGAAATGTGCGGCTGGATGGCCCCACCCCTGTGCTGTGCCCAGAGCCCCGCAGCTGTAATGAACTGGAACCGTTCTCTATTTTTCCTGACTAGGAGCAGGACTTAAACCCCTAGTAGGCAGTTCCCAATTCCGGGATCTGGGCAGAGACTGTTGAGCTGTCTGAATTCCACCCCCCCCCCCCCCATGTCCCCGAATCATAGGAATGGGGCTTCCAGGACAAGCTGGAACCCTGGCAACCTTTTTATTTAAAAAATACCAAAACACAATTAAGCTCTCTCATCAGTCGCTAAGGGAGTCCAGATCTGCCTCTCCTCACTCCTCTTCTTCACCCTCTGACAGCACTCAGGTCTCCCCATACTGAGAGTATCATGATGACTGACTGCCACTGTGCCTCAGACCTTGTATAAAGGAACAGATAAAGCAAGACCCCTTTCACCATCAACTCCATACATATGTGAGCAAGACCGGTCACTCAGTCTAGTAGTAATGTCACTCGGACATGCCTTTAACTGAGCTCAGTTGGGACTCACTCAGGAAGAACTGCAGTGCTGCAGCCTCACTGTGTGACCTGGGGCAAGTCAGTTAGTCTCTCCGGTCCTCAGTTCCCCATATGTAGAATGGGTATAATTTCCCTTTCACCCTGCCCCACCCCTACTCTGACTCACAAAGGAACTCTGAGGATAATTTCGTGAAAGAGATGCCATGAAAATGAGGACTGTATATAAATAATTATTTATAGAGTTATATGTCAGCATCATTTAGGTGACAAGCATTGTTTTGGATATTTGGTGGAGGGCTTAAAAATGATTCTTATACTCTCACTTTTCTTTATGAGAATCAAGGTTCTTGGCTTGTTCTTGCAAATAAGAATGAGCTGAGAATTGCCTGGATCCTTGTCAAGAAAAGCGAGACTCTTGCAACAAGCCCCTCCCCCAGGCCCAAACCCTGGCTGACTCACCTGGCTGCCTCTCTGACTCCAACTGGACTGGTCTCCCTCCTCGGCTTCTCTGCAGGGACAGGGAGGGAAGTGAGGAAGTGGATTGATATCTCTACAAACAATAAATCACTGTGTATGCGCAATATAGCCACTGGGGCCGTTCTGCGCATGCACAACCCCTTTCCAAAATGGTACCTGTTGCCACACATCCATTTGGCCAGAAGCCACAGATCCAAATGCCCATCTGAAGGTGGAGCAGCTGGACGTGCTCCCATGAGTCACGGAGCACCCACTCATGACCATGCATAGAGCACATCTGGGAAATCCAGAGGGCTCTGTGTGGGGCAGCCCAAATGGATGCGTGGCAATGCGCAGCCACACAACTCCTGCCTCTATGAGCGGCAGCAGCCAGCCACACCGGCAGGCAGGTCTGCCGCTCATAGGCACTGTGGGTAGGGGGAGCGGTCTTTGGAAGTCACAAGAACTGACCAGGAGCGCTGGGGATCCCAGGTTCCACAGTGCCCTTGCCAAGAGACATGTCACTTGAAAAGGCAACCCAGGCACACTTCCCCCTCCCCCATGGTCTATAGCTCCTCCATGGAAGGGGGGCCCAGGGTCCAGGTTAGAAGTGTGGTGGTTGCTTCTGTGGCCATGGTAGCCACACTGGGAGCTGCCTATTAGAATCTCTCCCCACACGGCAGAGCCATTCTGTGGCAATGGACCCACCAACCCATGGGCACATGCACAGACAATGGATTAGCTCCTGGTTTTCCACAAATGTTTTTTTTCTTCCCCCTTGAAACTATTTTAATTGGATTTTTAATGAATTTTAGGCTTTTTTCATATTTTATTGCATGTTTGTATGTTTTGAAGTTCTCAACACACCATTTGGTGGTGGTGATCGTGCCGTGGTGATGAAGGTTGTGTGTGGGTAGGTGGGGGAGTGCTATATAAATAAAAAGTATTATTTATTTATTATTTTACAAGCAAACTTTGAATTCAGCACAGTCCCATATTCAAATAGTCCCTGGTTTCAATAACACTCAACTTAGCTGCTGGCAGATGCGCAGAGACTGTAACTGAGGTTTTGCATTTTTTTGGCTTTTCAGTTGCATATATCATGGACCTTCCCTTTGTAAGAGCCTGGGCAGAAATTAAATGTAGGATAAATACTGCAAAAATCTCTAGAGGAGTACCATCCTCGGTATTTCTTCAAAGATTCCTTGCCAAGGTCCCTGTGTCGGCGATTTTGGGGCTGGAGATTATACCCTTTCCCAATATAATTTCCCTTGAGAGAGTCCAAAAACTTTTCTTGCGGTGTCTTTTAAGATTCGAACAAAATGTGTCCAGTGCAATTCTCAGAGAAGAGACAGGTTTGGTGTCTATTGAAATTTCTTCCAAGTTATCCTTTGTTAGATTTTAGTTGAGACTCTTGGCTCAACGGGAGACTGTTTTCCCCATTTTGTGTTTAAGGGAAGACCTAACCCACACAGGTTTAAGAGTATACCCTTGGCTGCGTTACCTTGCCTTTCTCTTGACCCAAACAGGGTTCTCCTTTGAATATTTTGTGGGAATGCCCTTAGCAGCTATTAAAAGTGAATTTATAGCTAGAATAGGAGAGATAGGGAAACAGGAAGATCTGGCTATAATTTCCCAATGGAGAGTGGCACCTTTTTTGACTCAACTTAAAACTTCCGTATCTTTCAAGCCATACTTGGATAGGTTTACAAACGTAAACTTGCATAGATGCTCTACGCTTTTGCGATTTCATCTTATCCAGACTGCGGTCGTTGAGGGCCGTTATACTTGTCTCAATTACAACCTCTGACATTGTACTTGCAGTCTGGGTCAGATTGAAACAGCTGAGCACCTTCTTCAGAGATGCCCTTATTATTACACCTTGAGATTCACCTGGATATCCCCCCTGTTAAAATAAGGTGTGGATTTTGCTTCACACAACTGCTGCAAATATTTCCTTACCCTGTCGGGTACAGAGGATATGATTGCAATAGCAACGTTCCTCTGGTTAGCATTGAATAGAAGGATGGAAATAAAATCGAAGCTTAGGGCTAATAATGTCATACTAAATACAATCTAAGTTTGAATTCCTGTCTTGGTATTAGTAATAGTTGCTTGATATGCTATTTGTATACTGTTGCCTAAGGCATTTGAAACAGTTCATACAACTTTCGCATCACCACGCTTGGTCACGATTTAGTAAATTTCTAACTTTATAAGATATTAGATTATTAGATATGAATTATATTATTGGAATTTAACATTGGTTTGACGTACCGTATGGTAAGTTTGATTAACTGTTACCAATATTTTATTGTGTAGACTGTTTTTCTTTTATGTGAGTGTTGCAAATTTGGTTTTGTAAATGAGGGCCATAGCGAAATCTGGAGCAGCTAATAAATTATTATTATGTAGGAAAAAAGATCAAGAAGCCCAACTTTTGAGGGTGCAAGCTATCTGTCAATGGGTGGCTGGTTATTATGTTGATTTAAGAACTCCATCAGAGGAGGTGGCATATCTGCTAAATCCAGGTATGAGACAAACCAGGGTGGCTTTTACTCTTGCAAGGTTCAATGAGTTTCCCTCCACCTACTCCCAAGGGAGGCTGATGGGCATTGCGCGCAGTGATGGGACGTGCACGTATTGTAAAAATAAAGGAAATAGTGAAATCCCAGAGATGATGTCCCACATTTTGGTGGATTGTCCCGCTTATAACCAGTGGAGACAATGGTATATTGACCCACGTCTGGGGCAAAGAAGCTCCTGGTCCCCTGTGAAGGTGGAGGTGTTTCTGTTATGGGATCAAGATGCAAATGTGACAACTAAAGTTGCTAATTTTCTTAATTTGGTTTTAAAAATGAAATTAGCACAATTAGGGGGTTCCTGATTGATCTATTATGTGGGGTTGTAGTTGCCCCTCATTTGTCTGTATGGATTTCCTGTAAGGTTAAGCGGGTATTTTATTTTATTTATAGCTTTTGTTGTTATTTTATTTTTAATTGGATTATTGAAATGGATTTTAATTGTAAGTGCCTAAAATTTGGTGACTGAATGACTGAAATGTTTGATGTTGTGTTATTGTGATATGTTATGATGGCTTCGGCTATGTAATAAACTTGTATTTGATTTGATTCAAATAGTCAGATTCATTTTGAATTCATTGACTGGATTGGAAAAGATTGTCTTTCATAATTCATTTTTTGGGGGGTTGTTTTTTCATTATTGTTTGGTTCCGGGTTCTTTAGTTGTTAATTCATTTTTCCCTTTGTCCATTTGTTATTGGGTGATTCTCTCACACACTTGTACGTTATTGATTGGCCGAGCCAATCCTGGGAGTTACCGGATGAAGGGTCTGAAACGCAAAGTGCTAGACACCCACAGGAATGACGTTCCGAGCAAAGCAGCAGCACGGAGTATGGAAGAGATGAAGGGCTGAAGTCAGGGGACTCAGGAAATTTCACAGAGAGAGGCTCTACATTCCGATTCAGATATTCTCTTCAGTGCATGAATACTCAGATTTGAATTACAAATATAAAGTCACAAATTACTTTCATCACTATCTCTAACATCCTGTAGTAAAGCTATTTTAATTTTAAGGAAGAGTGTTAAAAGCTTGTTAAATTTTGTTGGTTACAAAATACAAGCCCATTTGCTGAGTTAGCATTGGCATTCGGTGGGCATTTTTACACACATGTTAAAGTTCCAGATTTTTCAATCTTCTGGGTTTACAAGCCCACAAATAAGTTCCGGATGCATTCTTCACACATACACACTGCCTTGAGGCAGTTCCTGGATGCATTCTTCACACAAACACTGTCCTGAGGCAGCCTAAAGTAGCTGCAGTTGTAAACATGACAGGCTGCCATGGAAACAAAATGACCACAGCTGCCTGGAGCAAAGCAGTTTACCAGGAGAACCTTTTACACACAAAAGTTCTCGGAGAAGTTCTATGCAGAAGTTCAAAGATCCGGATGTTTAAGATCTGGGTGGGTGATTTAGACACACAGAAAGTTCAGGATGCAACAGCAAACATCCAGAAGAAATGTGTGTATAAAAACACTCTTAGTTTTATCATGTACATTTTATTTTGTTTTTTATTGTTTTTATTATGGTTATAATTTGGCTACATGGCAGAAGTCAGTCTAATAAATTTGAAATTGAATTGTGTAAAAACACTCAGTGTTACCTTGCTTAGAAAAGACGGATACGTTTCTGGTAAAGGTACTTTGTGTCGTTAATCAATAACATGTTCTTTTTGCTTTCACTTTCCCTGATCAGAGTTCAGAGTACGTTCTTTTGTGTGATCTGTTCCCTCCAACACACCTTCAAAATTCAATTATTTGGGGGACTTTTCAGTCGATTCTTTACCCCTTATGTCTGGTCCTGAGGGATGGAGCATCTTCCAGGTCATGGACTTCTTTAGATAACAGGAGAAGGTAGGTTCTTCACTTTTTATTCTTTACTTGCTGAAAACTTTGGGCTGGATTCTATGCTGGTGTAAACTGGGGGATGATATGGGTCCTTTTTACACAAGATGCTCCCATGCATGGACCCCCATTGTCGATGCAGGGGAGCATCCCGTATAAATGTGAGGGTGCATGGGTGCGCTCTCCCACGACCCATGCATCCCCCCCCCCAACCACACAGAGCAACCAGCAACAATGCAGGTTACTCCATGGGTGGGGATATGTGGGGAGATAGGTGGGATGCATGTGCATCCTATGTGCATCCCCCTCCCATGCACCGTCCCTGCAGCAGAGCGCCCACAGACCCCCTCCAGCCATGCCCCATTTACAAAGGGCCTTCATGTGGACCAACCCACTTTCACAAACAGAAAAAAACAGTGTCTGGAGCATTCATGTATTTCTGTTTGAAGAATGATTAATGTGCCAAAGATCAATATATGCCACTGACCAGTGACTGAGAATTTCTTCAATAGCACTGATGGAACACAGTAAACTGAATTGTGACTGAAACCTTCGAATTTGGTTGCTATGTGAAGAATACTAAATATTATCATGATCTGAATGGCTGAATGATCACCTCTATTTCAAATTCTTCTTCACGTTTTTCCTTGAGAGTTTTTGTTTGATTTGATTCTTTTGAATGTCTGAGTGCTGCAAGGGGGTTTCAGGCTTCCTAGTTTTCTCTGCCCATGAGTTTCTGCAGGCGGAAATTTTCCACAAAAAAAAAGGATTACGACATTTGTTTTCCATGCTTTTCTAGAGAAAAAACACTGGAGTTGCTGTTTTCCCAGAGAAAAGCATGGAATTCCAGGTTTTTCCTAGAAATTTCTCCCTACAAAAACGTTACTGTTTACCAGTTTACCAACTGGTGAAAAAGTAACTCACAATGACAATACCTGGTATTTTGGGGTAACTGGGTGCATGGTTGGTACTCCATCTGGTGAGCAGCCGACGCAGTACTCAAAATTGCAGGTATTGCCCTGGGTGCAAAATAATGAGCCCCCCATTTCAGTTCTAGCCTGTTTGTGATTCCTTTCTAGAATCTAGCTGGGGCTGGTTTTCAGCCTCCCTCTTTGAAGCTCAGATGGTATAATAATGGTGTTTTTATCCAAAGACAAAGGGACAGAGATCTCCAATTTCTGATCTTTTTTTTTATTCTGTGGCTGCTCGTGTTTCCAAGTTGACTCAAGTGGCCCCTCCCTAGGGGACAATCGGTAGCTATGGAGCTGAAGGGATGGCTTGCTGCCCACTTCTCCTGTGTCCTATTCCTGGCATCGATCCCCTACATAGGTAAGTGTATCAGCCTCAAAGCGCCTCCCCTATGGCATAGCGCACTGTATGGAGACCCGTAACTCTAAATGAAACCTCTACAGATAGAATTCATTCCCTAGAAGTAATGACTTAGTGATGCTACTGAGACTCATTTGCTGGGTAAGGGAGGGCTTGGGGTCTAATCCTGTAAGATGCAGAGCAGCTTCTAGAATGTGATGAATGCTCTCAGCTCCAATATTGCAGACCTATTACCTACCTCCCTTCACCACAGACATTTAGACCCTTACCAGGTTCATCTTTCATTGGTCAGGATCTTTGTTAAACAAGAGCCCCAAATACCTAGGTTACAAGAGACTCAGCTCCCTTGGATCCACCTCAACATGGAATCCCTGCTTTCTGCCATCAGGAGTCCCACTCACTGAGAAGCAGAGGGTTTTAGAGGCTCCTCAGAGTAGCAGCAATGGCTAGCAATACCATCACCACCTCTCTCCACGAGGAACACTTGGAGGGGTGGGAAAAGTCAGATGGGGTGAGGCAAAGGGGTCATCCGTCATGTCCCTGCATGATGTATCCATGCCCCTTTTAAGGTGTCATGACATCACAATATTCCTCAATGGGGTGGGGCCACATTGGATAGGGGTGGGTCAAAAGGACAGTCATGACCTTTCTGACTTAACTCCACCCCTTATAGAGCAGCATTGTGACATCATGACACTTAGCAGGGGGAAAGCGCATGTTGGAAAACGGAAACAAAAGTCCCCATGGCCGCCCCCTACCGCTCCCAAGATATCCAGTCTCTCCGGGGTTCCCAAATCCTCTGGATATCTGAGACTCTGGGTCAAAGCCCAGAGATGAGGCAATTCTGGGAATGGCAGGGCCAACAGATTCCTGCTGCCTTTTTGATCGGCTTCCCTAGAATGAAATAACTGAAGTTATCACCAGGAAAAAAATGGAAAAACTAACTTCCCCACCCATCCACCCCTAAAATGAAATGAATTTTGGAAATAAATACGTGACTAATCACTTCAGCTCGAGTTACTGCATGATGCTTTTCAAGCCACATGTTCCTGGTGTCTCAATGCACCTGATGGGCTCACTCTGACAATCCCCTGACAGTGGTGGAAGGCCCATGGTTTGTGTGTAGGATTGCCACCTCTTGTGAGACTAGGCGGAGACTCCCACAGGCCAAAAAGAGAGTCTCAGGGTGAAACTCTAAGCAGTGGCAACTCTCATTGCACTTGTGTGAAGGGTTTTACATCACTAATAAACTTGTTCAAGACAGCCCCACGGGCAGCAGAAATCCACATGCAGCTTCGAATTCCACCATCCAGTATGATTAAATCTACACCCCAAGTTGCCTCTTTTGCTGCTGTCAAGATAGGGCTGTGTGTGATTGGGTATTTAGGGTGTGACTCTGAAGCAGCTGCAGACAGTGTAAGGTATCACTCCAGAAATCAGGAGCCTGTAGGATGTTATCTCTCTAACATTCATGTCATTAACACACGTTTCTGTGTGGCTGATCATTCCAGAGAACTTTGAGGTGAACTCACCCCCATCTGTCACTGGTATTGTTGGCCAGGATGTGGTGTTGCCCTGCCAGCTCTCCACCGCGACTCAGCCTCAGAACATGGAGCTGCAGTGGAAAAAAATCAATCAGGGACAGATCGAGAGTGTCTATGAGTACAGAGCTCAGATTGACCAGGATGTACCAGGGCAGAGCTACCAAAACCGGGCTGTGCTGATCAAGGAGGGACTGACCAAGGGGAATGTGTCTCTGAAGCTGAAAAGCGTCCGGCCAGCTGATGTGGGAACCTACAGCTGCATCGTGATGTCCAATGAGTGGAGTGTGGACACTAGAACCATGCTTCATGTTGCAGGTTAGTGACTGTAGCATGGCTAAGAGATGAGCAAGGCCACAGAGGTGTGCAATGTGGGGTTGGTATAAAGAGATTCCCTCTGCTGCCAATTTAATCTGTATAATACACATGCAGAATCCCAGGCTCTCTCCCTTTGGAGAGCAAGTTGGCTTGGGGGGAGGGGGGGCTGGGGAGCAGGGGAGGAAAGTGTCAGCACAAACAGGCTCTTGACAGTACACCTGCTCTCATTTCAGGCTACAATCAATCCCCAAGTAAGGTCAGTCGCCACCATAGTCTGGGGAAAGCCACAGAAGTCCCTTGAGGCTAATTCAGCACTGGGGCATCACCGAACTTCCATCAGTCCCAGAATGCATGGGTCAGCAGACCAGGATCTCTACCAGGGACCCATTTTACAAGTGAGAAACTGAGGCGGAGAGAACAGTGACTCATTCAAGACCACCCAGGGAGATCAAGCTTCAATGTCAGGATAAGACCAGGCAGTCTCCCGTATTAGGGGCCTTGTTCCCAGAGTCACTGATATCCTCCAAGGCCACAATGGAAACAAAGAAATATTACAGTGAATATAAACACCTCCTGAAACATTCCCCCACCAATACACAGTGTAAGAAGGCCTGTGCTGCTGATCCCCAGCCTCCAATGGAAAAAGGTTTCCGTTTTCATTGTTTCACCCAAACACTTCCCATTTTGGCCTATGGATTGTGTCGGGTGAAATCACAAAAAATGGCATCCCTACAATTGGGGCACGTGTAGCTTAGGGTGTGTTGAAGACATGTCTAGAAAAGCAGGTGCTTTATGCTTCCCAGAGCCTGATCAAGCTGGTCTAGAGTTGGAATGACTACCCACAAAAACAGGCCCAATTTATAGACTTCCAATGTGAATTTCTGGCTTCCTGTGATGATTTACTAGCTTCCCTAATACCCAATTAAAAAGTACTGAAAACCAAGGTAGCAAACTACTGAAGTGAAAACCTAAAAAAAATGTCAGAAAGGGATAGTTCTGAATCCGAGTGACCTCCAAATTTGCTTTAAGTTCAAATAAGTTGTATGCAATAAATTATTCATGTATTCAAATCCTTGGTTTCAGTACTGCATGTTACATGACCTTTATGAAAAGCAGATGAAATTTCAAGTGTAAAAAAATCACAACTACCAGATAACAGGACTTTATTATCATTAGCATTGGTTAACCATTATCATTATAAACGTGACAGCGGACCGTTGTGACCTGCTTTTTCACTTTTCTCCAGAGATTGCCAGATGTGGGCTGTGGGCAGTGTCAGTGATAGCCCAGGCTCTGACCTAAGGAAACCTCCGAGTCACAGCCTGGACTAAAGTCCCCCCGATCGAGCCAAAGTGAGCCACACCAGGGCTGAGTGTTTGTTCCCAGGCCAGTCTGCCGGCTCGGTCTGGGTCCACCATGATGGGCAACCATGCCTGGCTATCACTGGCCAACAGGGATGCCCATCATAGCGGGGGCAGGGTGCTGTGCACGGTGCAGGGGCGGGGCCGCCCGCCCACCTGTTCTCCGTTCTCCCCACCCCTGGGCTGTACGGCTGCACCGTGTCTACCCAGACTGCCTGTCCTGGGACAGCCTGGGACACCGCAGCCCAGCCGTCATGTGTGCTTTTACCCATTATTAAACAACAATGGGATTCTTTACCTGAACTTAATTCTTTCCTAATTACTAGAGTTAAGTCAAAATTACATCATTAAATAAAATTTTGACAAAGAAAACCTTCTAGAGAATAACATTTAGCCCCAATGGCATTACATTTATAGACTTTTCAACAAAGGAAAGAAAGGGAAATATCAGCATTTGAAATTTCATGCTTGGGAATTTCTATTGTTAAATTGAAATATATCTGCCACTGCGTAACGTCTGAAAACTTGCAGGCCGAGTCTGAACAATGAACCAGCTCACAGAAGCCAGTCCTAGGAAAAAAGTTTCAAAGAAATCATTTCGTTTTGGTTGGGCAGTGACTTGTTTTGCCCCAATGTTGATTTTGTCAAAAATAAAACAGAATCAAAGTTCTGAATTGATTTTTTACATATTTTAAATAAGAAAATCACAATCTATTATGAAATCTCAGTTGCTTTTTTAAAACAATTTTGGTCAGCTCGATTAATAACCAATCTCTCCTCGTGTAGCTATCGCCCCTGTGTCCATTCAGGTGCTGGGGCCCATGGATGAGGGGATGAAGCTGGCCTGCAGATCCTCAGGTTGGTTCCCCAAACCTGAGCTCGACTGGACTGCACCAAATCTTACGCCTGAGACTGAACTGAAGGAGAACAGCGAACATCTGTTTGATGTTTTGAGCCACGTCACAGTCTTGAGAGGAACCGGAGAAATCAGCTGTAGAATCTCTAACACCCAGCTGCAGACAGAGCGGAGCTCCACCATCCTCCTCTCCGGTGAGTTACACAAACCACACGCCACTACTGGAGATGTCTCCACCATAGCCAGGCTCACCACAAATTCAGCCTCCTCGATGCTAATAGTTGAAAAGGAAATTTAGCAGGATCCAGCTTTCCAAATAACCCCGGACTTGCTCTTTACAGGGATAGCAATAAGTATGATGTTTTATGGGCCTTCTCCTTTGCTCCAATGTCCGTTACATTCACCCGCCCTTGCAGCTCTCCAGTTTGAATGTTTGACTTCCAGATGAATATGATTTGATGCTTTGAAACTTTAGTTGCTCTTCCTGCTCTTCCTCCTGTCTCTCCCACCCACCCATACCTAATTTTATATGGGTAAAAACAAACATGACTACATCACAGCAGCAACCCAACCTGGATCAGGTCAGGAAGCCACCACAGACACGGTCCAGACCGGGTCAGGTCGTGGAACAAATGTTCACATGGCCGGGGCCCAGGAGGCTGGGGCGATGCACCAATGTGGAGCCGGCTGACCCCGCCCCTGTGCAGCACCCAGCACCCCACCCCCTGCCATGAAGCTATGGTGACCTACCTGATCCAGGCTGGTGGGAATAGATGTGCTAACATGGTCTGGCCCGCTTTGCCCTGATAGGGTGGACCTTTGCCTGGGCTGGGACTCTGAGACTTTCTGNAGAACAGTGACTCATTCAAGACCACCCAGGGAGATCAAGCTTCAATGTCAGGATAAGAACAGGCAGACTCCCGTATTAGGGGCCTTGTTCCCAGAGTCACTGATGTCCTCCAAGGCCACAATGGAAACAAAGAAATATTACAGTGAATATAAACACCTCCTGAAACATTCCCCCACCAATACACAGTGTAAGAAGGCCTGTGCTGCTGATCCCCAGCCTCCAATGGAAAAAGGTTTCCGTTTTCATTGTTTCACCCAAACACTTCCCATTTTGGCCTATGGATTGTGTCGGGTGAAATCACAAAAAATGGCATCCCTACAATTGGGGCACGTGTAGCTTAGGGTGTGTTGAAGACATGTCTAGAAAAGCAGGTGCTTTCTGTTTCCCAGAGCCTGATCAAGCTGGTCTAGAGTTGGAATGACTACCCACAAAAACAGGCCCAATTTATAGACTTCCAATGTGAATTTCTGGCTTCCTGTGATGATTTACTAGCTTCCCTAATACCCAATTAAAAAGTACTGAAAACCAAGGTAGCAAACTACTGAAGTGAAAACCTAAAAAAAATGTCAGAAAGGGATAGTTCTGAATCCGAGTGACCTCCAAATTTGCTTTAAGTTCAAATAAGTTGTATGCAATAAATTATTCATGTATTCAAATCCTTGGTTTCAGTACTGCATGTTACATGACCTTTATGAAAAGCAGATGAAATTTCAAGTGTAAAAAAATCACAACTACCAGATAACAGGACTTTATTATCATTAGCATTGGTTAACCATTATCATTATAAACGTGACAGCGGACCGTTGTGACCTGCTTTTTCACTTTTCTCCAGAGATTGCCAGATGTGGGCTGTGGGCAGTGTCAGTGATAGCCCAGGCTCTGACCTAAGGAAACCTCCAAGTCACAGCCTGGACTAAAGTCCCCCCGATCGAGCCAAAGTGAGCCACACCAGGGCTGAGTGTTTGTTCCCAGGCCAGTCTGCCGGCTCGGTCTGGGTCCACCATGATGGGCAACCATGCCTGGCTATCACTGGCCAACAGGGATGCCCATCATAGCGGGGGCAGGGTGCTGTGCACGGTGCAGGGGCGGGGCCGCCCGCCCACCTGTTCTCCGTTCTCCCCACCCCTGGGCTGTACGGCTGCACCGTGTCTACCCAGACTGCCTGTCCTGGGACAGCCTGGGACACCGCAGCCCAGCCGTCATGTGTGCTTTTACCCATTATTAAACAACAATGGGATTCTTTACCTGAACTTAATTCTTTCCTAATTACTAGAGTTAAGTCAAAATTACATCATTAAATAAAATTTTGACAAAGAAAACCTTCTAGAGAATAACATTTAGCCCCAATGGCATTACATTTATAGACTTTTCAACAAAGGAAAGAAAGGGAAATATCAGCATTTGAAATTTCATGCTTGGGAATTTCTATTGTTAAATTGAAATATATCTGCCACTGCGTAACGTCTGAAAACTTGCAGGCCGAGTCTGAACAATGAACCAGCTCACAGAAGCCAGTCCTAGGAAAAAAGTTTCAAAGAAATCATTTCGTTTTGGTTGGGCAGTGACTTGTTTTGCCCCAATGTTGATTTTGTCAAAAATAAAACAGAATCAAAGTTCTGAATTGATTTTTTACATATTTTAAATAAGAAAATCACAATCTATTATGAAATCTCAGTTGCTTTTTTAAAACAATTTTGGTCAGCTCGATTAATAACCAATCTCTCCTCGTGTAGCTATCGCCCCTGTGTCCATTCAGGTGCTGGGGCCCATGGATGAGGGGATGAAGCTGGCCTGCAGATCCTCAGGTTGGTTCCCCAAACCTGAGCTCGACTGGACTGCACCAAATCTTAAGCCTGAGACTGAACTGAAGGAGAACAGCGAACATCTGTTTGATGTTTTGAGTCATGTCACAGTCTTGAGAGGAACCGGAGAAATCAGCTGTAGAATTTCTAACACCCAGCTGCAGACAGAGCGGAGCTCCACCATCCTCCTCTCCGGTGAGTCACACAAACCACACGCCACTACTGGAGATGTCTCCACCATAGCCAGGCTCACCACAAATTCAGCCTCCTCGATGCTAATAGTTGAAAAAGAAATTTGGCAGGATCCAGCTTTCCAAATAACCCCGGACTTGCTCTTTACAGGGCTAGCAATAAGTATGATATTTTATGGGCTGTCTCCTTTGCTCCAATGTCTGTTAAATTCACCTGCCCTTGCAGCCCTTCAGTTTGAATGTTTGACTTCCAGATGAATATGATTTGATGCTTTGAAACTTTAGTTGCTCTTCCTGCTCTTCCTTCTGTTTTTCCCACCCACCCCTACCTAATTCTATATGGGTAAAAACAAACGTGACTACATCACGGCAGCAACCCAACCTGGGCCAGGTCAGGAAGCCACCGCAGACACGGTCCGGACTGGTTCAGGCTGCAGAACAAATGTTCACATGGCCGGGGCCCAGGAGGCTGGGGAGATGCACCAATGTGGAGCCAGCTGAACCCGCCCCTGGGCAGCACCCAGCACCCCACCCCCTGCCATGAAGCCATGGTGGCCTACCTGGTCCAGGCTGGTGGGAATCGATGTGCTAACATGGTCTAGCCTGCTTTGCCCTGATAGGGTAAACCTTTGCCTGGACTGGGACTCTGAGACTTTCCGGGGTCACAGCTTGAGCTAGTCGCTGACATGGGCCAGGGCAATCCCAAGCCAACATCTGGTGGTGACTTCACACATGTGCAGGCGAGGTCAAGGCCAGATAGGGTGAAATTGGGCCAGACCAGGCTATTGTCGAATTTCTTTGTACCATGTGTCCCCTGATTTCAGCAATTCCTTCATTCGGTCCTTGGAGATAAACATGCCTGGAATTTTGTGTCTTGATTGAGAGACTGGAAGCTCCTTCTGGGACTGACAGGGAGGGGACAGGGGGCTTATTTTTCTCCTTTGCTTGGGATGGAAGGCTGGCAAGAGAGATTTCCAATGACTGGTGTTAATCTGTTTGTTTATTATTATTATTATTATTATTATTATTATTAATAATAATAATAATAATAATAATAATAATAATAATAATAATATATCCCCAAAATGCCTCAGGCTGTCTTACAATAATTTTAAATAACAGCATCTTCAATAAGATACATATAAAACAAATCCCACCTCTCTCCACAGTTCACAGTCAGTCTATCCTTCCCTCTCCACAAGCTCTCACTCAGAATCCCTCCCTCACCCTAGAGACTCCCTTAAAATAATGCAAAAACAAAACATGTATAATGAAACATAGGACACCTCCCCCCTCCCCCAAACAAAATCATCTCCAAATCCCACCCATGCCATCCCACCTACTCCCACTACTCTCTCCCTCTGAGGAGTCCCCACCCAGCCCCCATTGAACAACTTAGTGGTGGCTGGTGGACTGTTAGGTTGGTGGGGTGGTGGGCAGGGCCACTGTTAAAATTTCACACATTACTATGAAATACAGAATGAGTAAAAAAAAAAACAACCCTCCCCAGTGAATACAGTGAATCTAATGACAACACAATGTGAATGGGATGCAATAGTGAGCAAAATGCAAAGCTCTGTGAGCAAATAAAAAATTGGAAGCAAGAAGTAGTTGTTACTTGTAGGTGAGGGGCTAGAAAAGAAAATGGGCAATTCAAGGGTTCATTTCTGTTTTGGGTAAAGGGATATTACATGCATGCGGGAATTCTTTCACGTTTAAAGTTTCCTAGTTTAAAAATAAGAATCCATACAGGAAAAAATTCCTGTATATGCCAGGAGTGTGAGGAAAGCTTCAGGAGAAGTTGGGATGTTCAAAATACATTAGAGACTCCACAAAGAAGAGAACTGTGCCCAGACTGGGAAATACTACAGAATGAGCTTCATTCTCAGTACACACCAGAGAATCCACTCTACAAGGGAAAGGCTCTATAAATGCCCAAGTGTGGGGAAAACCTCAGTGTGATCCACAGTCTTAAGAACACAAGCAGTTCCTGTCATTCCCACTCCTACCTCAGTTGCAGTTGGGAGACAGGAGGACATCAATTGTAGAGTTCACTTGAGAGGAGACATGGGACAGAGTAGTTTAGGAAACACTATAGTAGACTTAAAGCTTAGTTAATCAGCCACAATGATAGTGCTTCTTTCCTCTGGACTCTAATTCCTCACCCCAGATAAGACCCATCATTACTCTCTTTCCCTTCACTCTATTTCTCCTGTGAACACAGAACTTTCCCTGACATCGCTCCCTTCCCCCCACACCCCACACCCCACACCCTGTTCCAATGTGACACTCAAAGGTTTAACCCAGAGAACTTCTTGGCAAATATACAGCAATCTGAATGAAAGAGCCTGGGTACACCAATGTGGGTCAGTCCCCAAAGCCAGCAGAATTCCAAACAGAGGGGTTGAGGGGATATCTTATTAAAGCTACAATTCAATCAGACATCTTTTTATCTAGAAACTCCAGTCAACTAGCAGCCAGAATCCTGGAACATACTAAAATGAATGACCTAGAACGCCCATTGGAAACAATGGAGGAAACATGAATGCCAACTGGCAATTACAGAGATGTGTGAATAACAATATGCTTTAATGGACTGCAAAACAATAACATCAATATGTATATGATGTTATTTTGTTTGTTTGTTTGTATTTGTGTTCGACCATAGCAACTGCGGGTATTTTCAGACGTTACGCCGTCCCGATTCACCATGGTGGATCCCCTGTGGGGGTGAACAGAACAACCACCCCCCGTGGCCAATAAAAGCCCCAAACAGATGTGCCGGGTGATCCCGGTGGGGAATCGGGGAGGGGCCGCGTGGTGCAACGTGCGGCCACATGGCCCCGCCCCCCCCACGCTCCTTCACCGCCCACCCTCTGGGGAGATGGGCGGGCACCACGGCCAATGAAACCACAGCGACCACCCAATTTGACCATGGGCCAGAATCCCACCGGGGATTCTGGGCCGTAGTTGCCGTCCAGACGTTACTTTTTGTTGGTTCCCACCAAGAATCTCTTTGACCACGCTTGCATCGATTGTCCGGTGGAGAGCCCCAGAAGCGTGGTTGAAATTGACCCCATGTGGGAATCGACCATGGTGAACATCTGGCGGCCACCTAACAGATGTTCAGGGTACTTTGGCCCCATGTGGGTATTGACCGTGGTTCACTGTGATCTCGTAACGTCTGAAAATACCCTGCTAGAACCGTTTAATAAACTAAACTAAACTAAACTAAACTAAACTAAACTAAACTAAACACACTGTAGGTACATCTCTAATAGGGAACTGGAGTAAGTGCGTGTACGTTGAATGCCAAAAAAAGGGCCATGGAATTACAGGGAGGAAGCTAGAGGGAGTGGATGGAGAGACAGACTGAGTGGAATAATAATGAAGAGGCCATGGAAAGAAGGACCGCATGGAATGACCAGGAGAAGGCCTTGGGGAGAGGGTAGAATGACTAGAGCCTCGGTGGAATGACAATGAGGACGATATGGGGATCGGGTATAACAGCAAGGGACTGGGTGGAATGATAGGAATGCTCCCCATCACCTCCTTGTCACTCCTCCCAATCACCCACCATTTCACCCAGAACCATGTCATTCTTCCTCCTTTTCACAGCCCTATGCTTGGCCCTTGCCCTGTCATTCACACTCTTCATGCACTCCTCCATGTCATTCCAGTCATTCTCTTCTCCTTCTACTCACTGTCCCTGATGCCTGCTTTATCATTCAACACTGCCTTGCACTCCATCCCTAAAGGGGCAGCCCCATTGTATTGCTTCACAGTCAGTTATACCTATCATCAGTCACAGAATCGTTTATTTCTAATTGGCCTTCCTATTGCCTCCATTGTTTCCAATGGCATTCCAAGTTATTCAATTTTGTATGTCCCCAGAATCCTTATTAAAATAACCATTAATATAGCACTTCCAGTGGCCTTCCTACAAGGTTTTTAGACAAAGGAACAGAACTATATATGGAAAAATCCTGAAAATCTCTAGATTACCAGTATCATCAGATCACTCAGACAGACATGACTAAATTGAAAAGAGCTACTACAAAAAAAAAGCAAGCAAGCAAGAAAGAAAGAAAGAAAGAAAGAGTAGCCCTCAAATCATTCAGGGATTGGGGGACATAATATGCCTATGGCCATGCTTGGATCAGAGCCACATGAGACACTTACCACAGTTTGAGCAGGCTTACCCAACATCAGTCACCCTTCCCTCACAATGCAGTGCATTGTGTGCCCGGCAGCCACCAGATATTCACCTGCCATAATTCAAAAGTGTGTGTCACTGGTAGCCTGGGGTAAATCTCTAGATTCCCAGTATCATCAGATAACTCAGGCAGACATGACTTAATTCAAAAGAGCTACCACCAAAAAAAAGTATAGCACTATTTTCCCCTTTCAGAAACTATAAAACCACAAAATGCTGCATGTGAAGCAAATATTTTAAGTTTTCATACTGCATCAGAAAGAATGAACATAACAAGTCAGAAAATAAATCCCTTAAATTCTGACTATTTTTTCCACTGCACAAAGTAAGCCCACAAAACATCCCAACCAATTTGAACCTCATTCATAGTTCAACGAACGGTTTTCAAGCATCAAATCACCCAGGGAGAGGGAACAAAACGTAGAGGGCAGGGCAACCATAACAAAAAGAGCAGCACTATTCCCCCA
Source organism: Sphenodon punctatus (assembly GCA_003113815.1). Lineage (NCBI taxonomy): Eukaryota > Metazoa > Chordata > Lepidosauria > Sphenodontia > Sphenodontidae > Sphenodon > Sphenodon punctatus. The sequence continues at coordinate 102,458 of QEPC01009510.1, forward strand.
CCCCAATTCAGAAACATTATAACTAGAACTGAAACTCGATCTCGTTGTTTTTGAGTTTCTGTGAGAGAAACACGTTTCTCAGCTCATTCTGGCAAATGAGAAAAAGCTGAGAAATGGTAGCTTCCTGCTGCCTTATTGCCAAGAACTCAAAGGCCTTTGTTACTGACAAGAACTGACCAAGGGTGCTTGGGACTGGTTCCCTCACCTGACCAGGGCAAGACTTGTCACTTACAAAGGCTGTTTGCTTGCAAAGCTCTGCACGGGGAGGGGAGTGGCAGCTGATCCCTGTTCCCCCCCTCCCCCCCACAAGACTTTGCAAAGGGGTTTTGGTTTTCCCTAAGGGCCTGCCTGCGGGGGTGGGGGGGAGCCCATGCTGCTCCCAGCATCTTGCAAAGCCCTATGCTTAGGGGAGAGAGATGATCCCTTTTCTCTCCCCCCATGCAAAGCTTTGCAAAGGGTCTGCACTGATCATTGTGATTTTATGTCTGCTATTATGGCTTTATATTTTTGTATTCATTTTTATATTTTTATGAATTTTGTATTGATATTACTGTTGTATTTTAATCTGACTGTGAGCCTCTCTGAATCACCTTTGAGTGAGAGTGGTGGGGTAAAAACATTTATAATAAATAAATAAATAAATAAATAAACCCCGATTGGCCCCTTGCAAAGCCACAAGTGGCTGCTGCTCAATTTCAGCCTGAAACTGACCAGGCCAGGGCAGTTCCTTGTAAACCTCATCAGCACAATTGCCCCACCTCCTCGCAAAACAGATGTTGGGGTTTAGCTGGGCTCAAAATTTCACCAAGAACTTGAACCAGTTGTCGAAATCCCAGTGAGATTTTGAGTCTGGTTCTTCTTCTTGCAAAATTTCTCGCAGGAATTTTTTAAATTCTTGTTTCAGCCCTAATTATAACACTACACAAGGCTGTGTGTCAAGCAGTGCTCACTCACTACTACAAAAAAGATGAAATATAAGAAGCCTGCAAGTTAAGTCTTTGGAAAAACTTTTAAATTCTGTCTGTATATTTTTCCATGGTGTACTCTGTCAAACCACAAAATATCCAATCCCTTTTACACAACAAATCATTCAGGGATGGGGGACATAATATGACCTATGGCCATGCTTGGATCCGAGCCAACAGATGAAGTCACACAAGACACTTATTGTAGTTTGGGCAGCTTTACCCCAGGCTACCTGTGATACACACACTTTTTAATTATGGCGGGTTGAATATCTGGAGGTTGCCAGGCACACAATGCACTGCATCATGAGGCAACGGTGACTGATGTTGGGTAAGCCTGCTCAAACTACGGTAAGTGTCTTGTGTGGCTGCACCCATTGGTTCTGATCCAAGCACGACCATAGGCCATAGGTCATTGGTCAGCTTTGGACAGGAGACTATCATGTGGCCTCAGTTCCCCATCTATAAAATGGGAGTGGATATTAGGCAGCGTAAGGCCTGTAGCAAGGAACTGCTGAGAGTCTAATTGTTGGGATTTTATTAGTGGTCAAAAACCAAAACCCAAAGTTTCACTGCCTACTGTTCCAGGACCTGTTAGAGATCTGGCTAGGCATCAGCAGAGTTTACACACAACCAAACAAAATAGCTCGAATTCTCAGTAGCAACAGCTTAGAAGTAATCAACACGTTGGAGATTGTTTCTAGATTAAAATAATCTACTTTATTGAGAAATACATTGTGATAGGAAAGGCCTATCCCTAGATCTTTCTATCTAGCTGCCACCA
>QEPC01009510.1:115299-132412 GCA_003113815.1 Sphenodon punctatus
AGATGCTATGTTTGTTCATCTTCTGTACTTTAAGAAATATGTTAAAGACATTAAACCAGTTTTTTAAAAGAAAATCTATTCTGCATAGCAATTGCATTAAAAGGTGTGGGGGGGGGGAGATCCTAATTATTCCTGCTATTACTTGAAAAACTGCTGGTCTTACTGTCCATTTGAGAGAGACAGAAGATAAGCACATACAATTAATCCTTTGCCATGAATGAAGGTTTGGTTATGAAAACATGTCTATATACAAATGATAGAAGTCTAAAACTGAAGATGGGAGAATTAGAGTGTATTGAGGATATAGACGTCATAGGAATCCCAGAGACCTGGTGGGATGAGGACAACCAATGGGACACGGTATTACCAGGATACAAAATATATCGAAATGACAGAGGCGATCGAGTTGTTGGTGGGGTGGCGCTCTATGTAAGAGACAACATTGAATCAAGCAGGATTAATATCGTAAAGGAAGCAAATGGTACTCTGGAATATAGAAATTCCATGTATAACAGGGAAGTGTATAGTGGTCGGCCTATACTATCATCCTCCTGACCTGGACAGTGAGACTGACTGTGAAATGCTAAGGGAGATTAGACAGGTTACTAAAATTGGTAACGCAGTAATAATGGGTAATTTCAATTACCCTCATATTGACTGGGTGAATGTCTCCTCTGGGTGGGATGCAGAGATAAAATTTCTAGATGTCATAAATGACTGCTTCCTGGAGCAGTTCATCTTGGAACCAACAAGAGCCACTCTGGATCTAGTCCTAAGTGGAGTGCAGGATTTAGTGCGAGGGGTAATGGATGCTGGAGCTGCTGGGCAATAGTGATTATAATATAATCAAATTTTACATACTCACAGGAGGGAAAATGCCAAATAAAACCACTGCGGTAACATATAACTCTAGAAAGGGGAACTATGTAAAAATGAGGAAACTAGCTAGAGGGAAACTTAAAGGAGCAGTTGCAAGAATTAAAGGTCTACAGGCAGCATGGAAACTATTTAAAAACACCATTTTGAAAGCTCAGATTAAATTTATTCCACAAATTAAAAAAGGTAGGAAGAGGCCCAAACGTCTGCCTGTGTGGCTAAATGGTGAGGGGAAGGAAGCTATTGGAGTCAAAAGGGCATCCTTTAAAAAATGGAAAGAGAGTCCCAATGAGATAAATAGGGAAGAACATAAGTGATGCCAAAGTAGATGTAAAAAGTTAATAAGGCAGCCCCAAAAGGAATTTGAGCAACAATTTGCTAAGGATGCTAAAACTAATAATGAAATCTTTTTCAAGTACATCAGAAGTAGGAAGTCTGCTAGAGAGTCAGTTGGGCTGTTATATGACCAGGGTCTGAAAGAGGTGCTTAGGGAGGAAAATAGGGATGTGCGAACACTGGGGGGTTCCGTTGGATACATTCCTTAGTTACATCTCCCCTAAGCACCTTATCCTGTCCGTTTGCTAGAAAAAGCAGGAGTAGAGACAGTCAGATCAGGGAACCCTTCCCCCATCCACTTAGTTCTACTCCTGCTAGGACCTAATTGGTTAATCTCCTCTCCCCAGGATATTTCTTATCTCTTTGTGTCCGAGAGATATTGAGAGAGCTTCTCCTACTTCCCTCCTGAACACACCTAGTCTTAGGACTTAGTATAGATGTAGGCCTTTCCTATCCTACATGTATTTCTTAATAAAGCTACTTAAACTTAAGTATGCTTCCTGCCTGCTTATTAATGATTAGCTACTCACACTCCTCTGTAAACTCTGCATTGGGCAAATCAATGCAATGATCTCAAGTCCTTGCATTCCAACAGTGCGAACACTGGGGGGTTTGGTGTTCAGCCCATTCGGTGTTTGGCCCCCCAAAACAATTTGGGTTCTGGCTGTTTGGCCCAAACCTGTTCGGGAGGGCTGAACCCGTTTGGGCAGGGGGCGGGGGACAGGGGGGAACCCGGTTTTCCCTCCCCCATCCCCTCCAGGCTGCACGGGTGGAAGGGGCACTGGGGCTCATCTCCCCCTCCCCCCCACGCAGCCTCATAATTTATTTATTTTTTAAAAAACCCACCCCAGGGATCACTCTACCTGGTGGTGCTGGGGCTCTGGCTCCGGGTCCGGTGGTGGCAGCAGTGGTGGGTCCGCCGCTGTCGGCACTCCGGAGCACTTCAGGCCTCTACTAGGTGGGTCAGGTGACCGATTCAGGTGACCTGGAAGGCCTAGTAAAGGCCGGAAGTGCTCTGGAGCACCGCTGCCGGACCTGCCACTGCTGCCACTGGACCTGGGGCCAGAGCCTGACCTACCTGCTGGTGCCGGGGCTCTGGTACTGGGTCCAATGGCAGCAGCGGATCCAGGTCCGGCGGCGCTCTGGAGCACTTCAGGTCTCTACTAGACCTTCTGGGTCACCTGACATGGTCACATGACCCAGAAGATCTAGTAGAGGCCTGAAGCGCTCTGGAGCGCCACTGCTGCTGGACCCGCTGCCGCCACCGGACCCAGAGCCAGAGCCACAGCACCACCAGGTAGGGTTCGAACACCCCGAGTTTGGACCAAATGCTGAACCCCTGAACCGCATTCGCACATCTCTAGAGGAAAAGGACATTGTAGAGAAGCTTCATGAGTTCTTTGCTTCAGTCTTCACTGCAGAAGATGTTGGGGAGATACCCACGCCTGAACCTTACTTTGTAAGTGATGAATCGGAAGAGCTGTCACAAATCAACGTGACTCTGGGGGAGGTCCTAGAGAAAATTGACTAAGTAAATACTAACAAATCACCCGGACCAGATGGTATTCACCCGAGAGTTCTGAAGGAACTCAAATATGAAATTGCAGACCGTGTCTATTTTATTACTTTGTAAAGTGCCAGGTACACTGCTTGCACCATATAAATGTTTGTTAATAATAATAATAATAATAATAATAATTAATAATAATACTATTAGTAATCTGTAACCTATCGCTAAAATCTGCCACTGTACTTGAGGACTGGAGGGTGACAAATGTAACCCCAATATTTAAAAAGGGACCCAGAGGTGATCCTGGAAATTACAGTCCAATAAGCTTGATGTCTGTGCTGGGCAAAATGGTGGAAACTATCATTAAGAACAGAATTACAGGGCATGTTGATAAACATGGCTTAATGGGCAAGAGTCAACATGGATTTAGCAAAGGTAAGTCATGCTTCACTAATCTGTTGGAATTCTTTGAGGATGTAAATAAACATGTGGACAAGGGAGACCCGGTAGATATATTGTACCTGGATTTCCAGAAAGCATTTGATAAGGTCCCACATAAAAAGACTCTTGAGAAAATTAAAAAGTCATGGGATAGGGGTAGTATCTTACTATGGATTGGTAACTGGTTAAAGGATAGGAAGCAAAGAGTAGAACTGAATGGTCAGTTTTCAAAATGGAGAGATGTAAAAAGCGGTGTGCCTCAGGGATCTGTACTGGGACTGATGCTGTTTAATGTATTCATTAATGATCTGGGAAAGGGTGTTAAGACTGAGGTGATCAAATCTGCAGACGACAGCAAGTTATTCAAGGTAGTTAAAACACAAGCAGACTGCGAGGAATTGCAACAGGATCTTACGACACTGGGTGCCTGGGCATCTAAATGGCAGATGAGATTTAATGTGGACAAGTGCAAAGTGATGCACGTAGGGAAAAATAATCCAAACTATGCGTACACACTGCTGGGTACTAAGCTAGGAGTTACCATGCAGGAAAAGGAACTGCGAGTGATAGTGGACAATACACTGAAATCCTCAGCCCAGTGTGCCGCAGTGGTAAAAAAAGCAAAAAGAATGTTAGGGGGGAAAACAACGGAATTCCCACTAGGGGAAAACAACAGAATGGATTATTTATTATTATTATTATTATTATAAACATTTATATAGCACCAGTAATGTAGTTGGTGCTGTACAGAAACATAGAAATAGACGTGGTCCCTGCCTGTGGCTTGCAATCTAAAAGACAAGGAGGGCGAGACAGGGGAGAAGACAAACAACATTCAAGCGGATGCGAAGTCTCAGGTGCGTGTGCTTGACTTGGTTACAATCAGGTTGGCTGCAGCAGTTTGCGGAGGGGGGCAGACAGTAAGTATACGGGGAAAGACTAGCAGGCATTGGGAAAGACGGCGAGGAAAAGGTGGGTCCTGAGGAGGGATTTGAAGGAGCAGAGGGAGGGACCAATCCCCCATTGTGACCTGTTGGGTGCTTCTTCCAAGCCACCATGATTGGTCACTGTCGGAGACAGGATGCTGGGCTAGATGGACCATTGATTTGACTCAGTATGGCACTTCTTATGTTCTTATGATGGCACCAGTTAGCTTTTTTATGAAAACAGAAATCAAATTAATAGAGTTGAATACTGAAGTCTTTGTGCAAGAAAAGCATCAATGACTGCACTCTCCCTTGCATTCAGAAAGCTGCTGTTTGATTTCCTCTTTGTGGTACTTTTTTATTATTTGCATAAATGAACTCTGTCTCATTTTCTTTTGTGTTTCAGATGGTGAAATGAAAGTGTTGACATCAGGTACAGTATAAACCACTTCTGAGCTATTTCACTGTTGATGAGAGAGCATTATTGAGGCGTGTATCAGACAGTGCATTGTAGCTGATTATGTAGGGCTGACACAAGTGCTAAATTGCTACTCATGAGAAGTTTCACCATATCAGGAACTGGGATTGGTTATTATTATTATTAACAAACATTTATATAGCACCAGCAGTGTACCTGGCACTTTTTACTGTGTGAATAGCCCACCCCTTAACCTCCAATCCAGTGCCTCCAATCAGAATTGTCATTCTATGTTGTTCCCTTTACTTTGACCAATTAACAGCTGGACTGCAGATTAGTAAAGGAATCTTTACTATCCTCTGAGCAGCATACAGGCCTGCCTTTCTGCTATGACTCAGACCAGCGGCCTGAGGATTGATCCTGCCTCTGCTCAGATCCCCAGGCTTTCCAGTGTGTGCAAAGTTGCACAGGAACTGGCTGAGCTCCCGGTGGAGCAGTGGTAGAGACAGAGCCTGCTGCACATCTCTGCAAGTTCAACCTCTGTGTGTCCCGTCAACATGTAGTTTTTGCTCCTAGCACGAACACAGGCCCGTAAACATACATGTGCTCACACGCGCATTCATGCACACATGCAGAGTGCACAGAGTCAGACACACACACAGATAGTCACAGACACACACACAGATAGACACACAGACACACACAGAGTCTTCAGGACGCACATCCCATAGGGGGCAGTGTCACACACCTTTTTTCTACTTGTGCGAGGCCGGCTATGCTTCATGGTAGCTGGATGAGCAGAGCGATCAGCACTGAATGGGGAGTATTGAGATCCCTGTTGCTGTGGATACTGCGTGGGGTGCAACCAGGGGAATAAAGGGGCTTGGTCCCTCTGTCTTGGCCCAGGAGATTCCCCAGATGAGCTCCACCCCCTGGCAACACTTCCTCCTGCTCTACCTCCTTCTCCTTCCTTCTCTTCTCCCCGTTGCCATACGTTACTTTCTCTTCCCCAGGGCTCTCAGAAACAGCACAAACTGACAGTGGTGAGCAAATCAAATACCCTCCCTGTAACTATTAGCTGTCATTAGAAATGATGTGGTTTGGCCTTTTAAACATACATCCTCCGTTCCATCAATTAACCACAACTCAGTTCAGTTATTCTTTTTTCAAACAAAATTGTTCCTTTTGAAAAATCAGAGCAACAAATCATTTAATAGTATTAAGCACCATTCACATTGTAAACACCACAGTTGGTGACTTGATTAAATGTCATGTTGTAACAATTGAGTTTTTTCTCTTTTAAAATGTACGTTAGCTTTGCCTCTTTCTGTCATGTTTCTAAGATGATCAAAAATTCCTCTTTGGAAGTATTAAAATGAATATCAAAATTATGTTTCCATTTCTTTTCTTTTTTTACAGACTGCAAGGAGTTGCATGACCGCATCGGTAAGGTGTATTATTCAGAAAAGCATAAATAAGTGTCTTTTACTGGGTATAAAGACTGAATCTGGAGTCATTTGGATGTACATAGTACACATCAGGGCTATATTAATCATAAGTCCCCTGACTAATCCCAGTGGGACTTTAGGGATCAACATGAAATTGCACTTTTGTTCATTATTTCACAAACCATCAGTCTGCCGGCCTCACCCTCAAGTCTTCAATTTCTCCCTCACGTTGTTTGACAGGTTACTTGAAGGGATCATGCCATCTTGAATTGTCCTTCCATTCTCGTTGGGGCTTGGACAGAGCATGGGGGCTTTGGAGCAACTTTGGGTGTTGTTTTCACCTGGGAAAGGAGGCAGATGGAAAGTGCAGTTAATCCGGGGGTAGGTCACACTACTGCCGCTCCTGTGGGCAGTGATGGGAGCCGTTCACACAGACAGACCCACACAAGCTACCACCTTTCTGCCACTCAACTTCACGCCAGGAAACCGGCATTTACACAGGCAGGACCCCTGGACTCTGGGCTTGCAGCAGTAGGATCGGACCCCTGGAGGAAACTGCCCCTGTCACTTCCAATCATCTGTTGGAGAGGCAGGGGAGGGGCGCACCCAGGGATGCCCAGTCATCAGCTGTTGATAGGGGTGGCCAGCGATCCTGTTTTATACAGAACAGTCCTGTTTTTTAAAGGGTTTGTCTGTCCTGTATTTTTCCACATGCTTCTGGCGCTGTCACTTTCACACACACACACNCAAATACCCTCCCTGTAACTATTAGCTGTCGTTAGAAATGATGTGGTTTGGCCTTTTAAACATACATCCTCCGTTCCATCAATTAACTACAACTCAGTTCAGTTATTCTTTTTTCAAACGAAATTGTTCCTTTTGAAAAATCAGAGCAACAAATCATTTAATAGTATTAAGCACCAGTCACACTGTAACACCACACCTGGTGGCTTGATTAAATGTCATGTTGTAACAATTGAGTTTTTTCTCTTTTAAAATGTACGTTAGCTTTGCCTCTTTCTGTCATGCTTCTGAGATGATCCAAAATTCCTCTTTGGAAGTATTAAAATTAATATGAAAATTATGTTTCCATTTCTTTTTCTTTTTTTACAGAATGCCAGGAGCTGCATGACCGCATCGGTAAGGTGCATTATGCAGAAAAGCATAAATAAGTGTCTTTTACTGAGTATAGTAAAGACTGAATCTGGAGTCATTTGGATGTACATAGTTAACATCAGGGCTGAATTAATCATAACTCCCCTGACTTATCCCAGTGGGACTTTAGGGATTAACATGAAATTGCACTTTTGTTCATTATTTCACAAACCATCAGTCTGCCGGCCTCACCCTCAAGTCTTGAATTTCTCCCTCACGTTGTTTGACGGGTTACTTGAAGGAGTCATGCCATCTTGAATTGTCCTTCCATTCTCGTTGGGGCTTGGACAGAGCACGTCGGCTTTGGAGCAACTTTGGGTGTTGTTTTCACCTGGGAAGGGAGGCAGATAGAAAGTGCAGTTAATCCGGGGGTAGGTCACACTACTGCCGCTCCTGTGGGCAGTGATGGGAGCAGTTCACACAGACAGACCCACACAAGCTACCACCTTTCCGCCACTCAACTTCACACCAAGAAACCCATTTACACAGGCAGGACCCCTGGGCTTGCAGCAGCAGGATCGGACCCCTGGAGGAAACTGCCCCGGCCGCCTCCAATCATCTGTTGGAGAGGCAGGGGAGGTGCACACCAGGGATGCCCAGCCATCAACTGTTGATAGGGGTGGCCAGCGATCCTGTTTTATACAGAACAGTCCTGTTTTTTAAAGGGTTTGTCTGTCCTGTATTTTTCCACATGCTTCTGGCGCTGTCACTTTCACACACACACACACATGTCATGGTGTCATGACGTCTGGGTGGGAATAGCAGCATCAGCAGCATCTAGACTGGGAGTTGAGCCAGCGGTCCCAGCAGGCCAGGACTATATCGGGGAAAGTGCTAGGGTTATCATAGTGTTCAGATTTCACAGGAGATGCTCACTTTTTTTATCTGCCCAACCCCATCCGGGTCGATTTTGTAAATATGCTCCCATGGCTGGGATCTTGCTGGTACTGTTGCATCCCTTCCTCACCCCTCGCCTAGTGCTTGTTGCTCAGCCCCGGCTGGGGGAAAGAGCCCTGAGCCAGCTGCGCTCTTCCTCCCCAGTGTCCTGTATTTTGGGGTCGCATCAGTGGCCACCCTAGATGTTGGAGGAGACCCCAGGGAGGAGGAGGAGCCGCCCCAGTGTCCCTGGCTGGAGCGAGGGGAAAAGTCCTGGTGTCCCCTGGATGCATCACTGCACTGGTTTATCTTGAGTCTGGACTCAGCTTGAAATAGAGCAGTGGGGGGATTGAGGGGCTCCTTCCCAGGGTTATCAATGCTGTGCTCCCCAATGCGGATACCCCCCAATTTCAACTTCAGACCAGGAAGCCTTGTAATTGACATAAGGCGACGGCCCTTCCCTGAAAGTCCTCCCTCCCTGATTGAGGCCATTCAGGATAGTCCAGAATTGCTGTAAATAATTGCTCAAGAGGGAAGCTTGGAGGATCTTCCTGACTTCTTTATTGTAAATAAGTTTCTAGGAACGCAGAAACTTTTTGTAATTTCTGTGCAACCAAATAATAAAGGGAACCAATCTCCTCATCCCTATCATATTTAACCTGACGTGCCATGAGCCTTAATCCCCACTTAGTTGAAATACAATACTTGTCAAACCAGCTGCCCCTCCCATGACCAACTAAAACACCCCTCTTCCTCGGTCCCTGGGTGATTAAAAGGGGTCTCTTTAAGAGCATCCTGGTACTGTAAGGCTAATCCAGTCTCCTGGGTTCCCCTTGGGATTTCTCGAATCGCCAACAGTCATCTCTCTCAAGAAGATCACAAACTAAGGCCCCCACCGCTGACGTCTATTTAACCCTACTTACTCCCTGAACCTCCAGAGACCCTAGGGGATCATTAACCTCTTTCCCATACACCCCCACATCCAAATTCAATTCCAACAAAATTGGGAAATGATTGCTATTAGTTTCCTCTCCAATTACAAAGGTCTGCACCAGAGGTGCCAAAAGTACAGAGACTAAGCTATAATCTAAGACACTCCCCCCACTTACATTCATAAAGGTATAATGGCCCTTGTTATCCCCCATGGGCGTTACCATTGAGAATCCATAAACTATGCTCTAACACCATCTTATATAAGGGCCTTGATTGATCTTAACATCCTGGATTCATTGAGTGAGGCTGGGTCTTCCGCTGGATCAGGAAGACCCAGTGTCCTCACAATCACTTGCTCTTCTTGGCCTAAGTGGGCATTGAAATCTCCCATGATGATAACATTATCAGTGGGTACATTCTCCAAAAAGGTGAAAAATAAATCCCATACCCCTATATCATAAAATCTAGATGCATAAGGGGGGAAATAAGCATTTAGAATCAAAAAAGCCAACCTCCCACCCCTCAAAGTGCAATACAAAGGTAAAAACGTATCTGAAGTATCACCCAGAAGGGAACACTCCCAGTCCAATTGGGATAAGGCAAAATTGTGACCCTTCTGCTAAGTCTCCCTCTCTTACCCTGAGACTGAGCCGGAATACTCCAACACCTAAAACCCTCCAGCTCAATTTCCTCAGTAGCTTTGGCCTTGTCCATGGTGCTGGCAAACCTGTATGCAGGCCGGGCTGCTAGGAGCCTTTCAGACAGGAGACGGACCCGTGAGAGCTCGTAGCCCCGGTTTGGGCTGGGTTGCCCCGCCCAATGCTGGTGACACTGAGAGTGGCAGCCCCTGTCTAACACAGGGCAAACACCTGGCATTCAGACAGGTAGTGAGTCTGGGGAATGGGGGTGGTGAAAGTGGAGTAGTACCACCTCATGTGAGAACACCCGTGAACTCATGCTCCATGTTGGTGTGAGTGAGTGAGAATATTCAGCACGTGGAATGGAGGCAGCCTGATGGTTTGTGAAATAATGAATAAAACTGTTGAAGTAATCAATAAACTCAATTTAGTGTGGAGTCGTGAGCTCCTCACCTGCACTCTGACAGATAAACTGATGCAAAACAACTATTCAAACACATCAAAGAACTTATCAAATTTGACCTGTTTGAATGAGCTATTGCAAAGCAAACTCAGAGATCAGATTCAAAACTCTTCATTTGCAAAGTTGGTTTATTCTTTTTACTTTATTTTTTGGCTTTATGATTCAGTACTTTGCTATTCAGTGTTTTGTAGTAGCAGTGCTACAAAAATACTATTTCTCAATTTTAAAAAAAATGTTGACAATTTAATGTTATTGTTACTGATATTTTGAGAGCACCAACAATGTACCTGGTGCTGCACAGTCATAATTGATCCTGCCCTGAGGGGCTTAAAGTCTAGGAAAGACAAGGGAGGTGAGAGGAGGGACAGAGGGAGTGACAGGAGAGNTTACAAAGGTCTGCACCAGAGGTGCCAAAAGTACAGAGACTAAGCTATAATCTAAGACACTCCCCCCAGTTACATTCATAAAGGTATAATGGCCCTTGTTATCCCCCATGGGCGTTACCATTGAGAATCCATAAACTATGCTCTAACACCATCTTATATAAGGGCCTTGATTGATCTTAACATCCTGGATTCATTGAGTGAGGCTGGGTCTTCCGCTGGATCAGGAAGACCCAGTGTCCTCACAATCACTTGCTCTTCTTGGCCTAAGTGGGCATTGAAATCTCCCATGATGATAACATTATCAGTGGGTACATTCTCCAAGAAGGTGAAAAATAAATCCCATACCCCTATATCAAAAAGCCTAGATCCAGCAGGGGGGAAATAAGCATTTAGAATCAAAAAAGCCAACCTCCCACCCCTCAAAGTGCAATACAAAAGTAAAAACCTATCTGAAGTATCACCCAGAAGGGAACACTCCCAGTCCAATTGGGATAAGGCAAAATTGTGACCCCTCTGCTAAGTCTCCCTCTCTTACCCTGAGACTGAGCCGGAATACTCCAACACCTAAAACCCTCCAGCTCAATTTCCTCAGTAGCTTTGGCCTTGTCCATGGTGCTGGCAAACCTGTATGCAGGCCGGGCTGCTAGGAGCCTTTCAGACAGGAGACGGACCCGTGAGAGCTCGTAGCCCCGGTTTGGGCTGGGTTGCCCCGCCCAATGCTGGTGACACTGAGAGTGGCAGCCCCTGTCTAACACAGGGCAAACACCTGGCATTCAGACAGGTAGTGAGTCTGGGGAATGGGGGTGGTGAAAGTGGAGTAGTACCACCTCATGTGAGAACACCCGTGAACTCATGCTCCATGTTGGTGTGAGTGAGTGAGAATATTCAGCACGTGGAATGGAGGCAGCCTGATGGTTTGTGAAATAATGAATAAAACTGTTGAAGTAATCAATAAACTCAATTTAGTGTGGAGTCGTGAGCTCCTCACCTGCACTCTGACAGATAAACTGATGCAAAACAACTATTCAAACACATCAAAGAACTTATCAAATTTGACCTGTTTGAATGAGCTATTGCAAAGCAAACTCAGAGATCAGATTCAAAACTCTTCATTTGCAAAGTTGGTTTATTCTTTTTACTTTATTTTTTGGCTTTATGATTCAGTACTTTGCTATTCAGTGTTTTGTAGTAGCAGTGCTACAAAAATACTATTTCTCAATTTTAAAAAAAATGTTGACAATTTAATGTTATTGTTACTGATATTTTGAGAGCACCAACAATGTACCTGGTGCTGCACAGTCATAATTGATCCTGCCCTGAGGGGCTTAAAGTCTAGGAAAGACAAGGGAGGTGAGAGGAGGGACAGAGGGAGTGACAGGAGAGCATCAGTGAGCAGGCTGGGAGAGGTGAATTGCTAGGAACGGTCTGATGGAAGAGAGAGGATTTTATGAGAGATCTGAAGGTTGGGAGGAAGGTAGCAGATCAAATGTGTTCAGCAAGGGAGTTCCAGGCATGGGGGAGAGGGGGTAGCATGGGAGGAGGTGAGAAAGGGGGAGGTCAGTAAGAAGGAGGTTGCTGCAGTCAAGATGGAAGATGACTGTTTTATTTATTTATTTATTTATTTATTTATTTATTTTAACAATTTAATACCCCACCCATCTCCACCTCAGGCAGCTTGGGACAGCTTACAAATTCAAATTTTATTGGCATTCAGCTTTCACCCTAGCCAGGGTAAAATAAATAATAAAATATAATAAATAGGGAATAAAATATAAAATAGACACCACATGGTAGTGATGACAAATAATTACATACAGTACTGTATAAATGACAGACACAGCTAACAATATCTGAAACCAGGAAAATAACAATGTACCCAACAGAACGCCGAGCTGCCAAATCCAATAAGTCCAATGGAGGACACCTTAAAATAAAATCATATAAATATAAAAAGCCATTCCCACACAACTTAAAAATATAACAAAGCACAAATCCTTCCATAACTCCCTCCCCCCACTCCCCACCACATGACCACCCTCACCTGTCCCTGCCACCAAACGCTTGGCAGAACAGCCAGGTCTTACACAAGCAACGAAAGGTTAACAGGTCTGGGGCCAGGGGAGCCTCTTCCAGGAGGGAGTTCCACAGCTGAGGTGTGGCCACTGAGAACCCCCTCTCCATAGTGTCCCTGCAATTAACTTGCAGGACCTCCAGGAAGGCGTACCCAGCATACCGCAGGGGTTGATGCAGGACCCAGGGAGTGAGGTGATCCCTGGGTTGGGCTGAGGCTGTGTAGAGCTTTAAAGGCAAGAACCAACATCTTGAATCAAGCCTGTAAAAACTCGGAAGCCAGTGCAGAAGACGGAGCACGGGTGTAATGTCCTCCCAATGACCCAACCCTGTAATGAGCTGGGCCACCACATTCTGCACCAGCTGTAACCTCCGGACCGTCACCAAGGGTAGCCCCACATAGAGCACATTGCAGTAGTCCAGCCTCAAGGTAACAAAAGCATGAATGATGGTGGCCAGGTCAGAATCTGAGAAGTAAGGCTGAAGCCGCTGAACCACATGTCACTGTTGGAAGCCCCCCCTCGTCACTGCCTCCACCTGGACATTCAAGCAGAGCCGGGATGTCTCCACACCCCCAGACTCCACACCTAGGAGATCAGTGGAGGACAAACCCGGTCAATGATGGGAGATGTCACACCCACCGCTCTCCCCATCAGCACTACCTCCGTCTTGTCAGGATTCAGCTTCAGTCAGCTCTACCTCATCCAGTCCCCCACAGCTACCAAACACCAGGAAATCACAGAGACTGCCAGGCCTGGGTCTGAAGAAAATGAGAGGTACAGCTGAGTGTCATCAACATATTGATGGCAACTCACTCTGCACCATCTCACAACCTCACTGAGTGACTGCATGTACATGTTGAATAGGAGCGGGGACAGACTAGAACCTTGCGGGACACCAGACGAGAGGTCATGAGGAGAAGAGGAATCATCTCCGAACACTACCCATTGGGTCCTACCGGCTAGGTAGGAACAGAACCATTGTAGGACTGTTCTGCCTAATTCTGCCCAGTCCCGCAAGTGATTCACCAACAACTCGTAATCAACCGTGTCAAAAGCTGCTGAGAGATATAATAGGACCAGTAGAGTTGAACATCCCTGGTCCATCTCCCAGCGCAGATCATCAACCAAGGCCACAAGCGCAGTCTCTATACCATACCCTGGGCAAAAGCCAGACTGGGAGAGATCTAGAAAGCTGCAGCTATTGAGGTGCACCTGGAGTTCCTGGGTCACCAACCACTCCATAACCTTCCCTAAAAAGGGAAGGTTAGAGACTGATGGATAGCTGGTGAGCGAGTCAACATCAGGTGATGGTTTCTTGAGCAGAGGCCGCACCACCGGCTCCTTCAAACATTCTGGCACTCTGCCATCCTGAAGGGAGGTGTTGATCACCCCCACCAGCAGTGCCCCTAGTGTCTCCCATCAGGCTTTCACTAACCAGGATGGGCATGGATCCAGTTCACAACAGGTGGCCCTAACAGACCTCAGACAATCCTCTGCCTCAGATGGCATCACCTCCTGAAACCAATCCCACGAAACCAGACCAGACGTGGCTTCTGCATCCTCTGGCTCTCCGCCCTCTGCACAACACGCAGCACCAAATCAAATCATAGTGAACCTGAGCGATCTTATCTGCGAACATGTCATTGACAAACATGTCACAGCGGGCCCTAGAAGATTCCATGTCCAGCAGGAGGGAGGCAGGACTGACCAGCCCCCACACCAACTGGAACAGTTCCACTGGACAGGACTTAATGGCTTCTATGAGGGCTGCAAAGAATTCCTTCTTTGCTGCCCTCACAGCCACGGCATAGGCCCGTAAGCTGACTCTATGCCACAACCTATTGGATTCAGCCTGAGAATGATGCCACCATCACTCTAACCACCGTCCTTCCTGATTCAAACACTGCAGTCCCTCAGTAAACCAAGGTAACCTGCAGTGCTGAAACTGAGGAAGCGGATGCCTCGGAGTCATCCGGTCAATGGCCCTCATCAGCAAGGTGTTCCAAGCCAAACAAGGTCCTTGGCTGAACAGTCATCAAGATCAGAGGACAATTCCCCCAGAGCCGGCCAGAACCTATTGGGATAAATCAGTCTCTGAGGGTGAACCATTTGAATAGGCTCTGCACCTCTTCGGGGGCAGACATGTGCTGGGAGTCTGACTTGGAGGAGGTAATGATCCGTCCATGACAAGGGCATTGCTAACACCACCACCCACCAATGGATCCCCCGCCTCAAGGCCAGTGCAGAACACCAGGTTGAGAGAATGCCCCCCACTATGTGTCAGACCGATGACCATTTGGGACAGGCCCATGTTTGCCATGGTAGCCATGAACTCACGCTCCGCCCCCACAAGACCAGCACCAGCATGGATATTGAAGTGTCCCAGGACTAAGGCCATCAAGGACCGCAACACCACTTCCTATACCAGTTCAGCTAGAGCGGAGAGGGAAGGTGCATGGTATACCAGCAGCATCCCATATCTATTCCCTGCCAAATCGATCACAAGATGAAGGACCTTTATCCCTGATATCACCTGTACTGGATAACTCCTCACAGTCCAAGACTCCCTAAAAACAATGAATACACACGCACACACACCCGCCACTCAAGTCTTGGCTGATACTGCTCGAAGTACCCATCAGTAACAAGGTCCACCAAGATAGGCCCAAATTCCATGTCCAGCCAGGTCTCTGTCAAACAAATAAGGTCGGCAGCTTGATCCAAGATCAAGTCATGGATCATTGATGACTTGTTAGCCACCAATCTTGCATTTAACATCGAAAGCTTTGGCCCGAGAGCTCTCTGGTCACAACCACCTTCCCATTTCCCAAGGCAACTGCTCGGGGGTCAGGCACCAAACACTTCATTCCCCTTGCAGATCTAAAAACATACCCATTGGGACCATATATCCCCTGCCCCATCACGACCCCAATGGCTATGTCCCCATGCCCATCCACTCAGCCTCAGCACGCCCAACCACAGGCTGTTCTGCCTTCAAGGCAGAGGGAACCCGCACCCCTCCCACCTACCCCTGCTAGGTGCTCTCACTGGGTAGCACCCCACTGAATCCATGGCCTCCTGGATTTCAAGAAAAAAGCCCACCCTAACCTACTCCCCACCCCTCCACACTCAACTGGAGAGGATCAACCCAATCCCACACAACAACCAAAAATAATAAACAGAAACAATTGCCTTACAGCCAAAACTCCCCCCCCCCCAGCTCCCATGGTTCCACTAACGGCCGCACTGAAGGGCCCTTTGGCACACGGCCTGTGGCACATGGCCTGTGGCACACGCTCTTAAAGAGGCTTCCCCCTACAGTCCATACTATAGTATGAACTAGGATTTTGGTAGTGGAAATGGTTAGGAAGGGGCAGATTTTAGCAATGTTATGCAGAGAGAAGCAATAGGACTCGCAACAGACTGAATCCGAGGTGAAAAAAAGAGGGAAGTGTCAAGGAATAACTCCAGGTTACGTGACTGAGGAACATCCAGGGATAGAGTGAGATGGGAGAGGACTAGAGGGCCATGCACAGAGCTTTGGGGAAGTCCAACCGAGAGAGGAATCGACGTGGAGGAGGAACCTTGATGCAGTGGTTAGAGACATAGGAAGATGAAGCAGTAGAGCGCTGGAAACCAAGGGAGTAGAGTGAGTTGATTGGTCCGTCTGGATGACATGGTGACTGCAGCTGAGATTATATGAAAGCTGTTTTAAGCTGCTTTCAAACTAGGGTTTTTAGTTATATAAGAGGAAGTGCCCAACACATTTCCTGTCTTAATAAAATGCACAATTTGTTTTCTCCTTCGCAAGCAGTTTTTGTTTTGGTTTTTTGTTGTTTTTTAACCCAACTGGAAGCTGGAGAGGTGATGCTTGTAATTTCTAAAACCTGATTTATTCTCAAAATGTTGGAAATTCTATGATAATTAAAAGAAAATCTGAGGTCTCACCTCTGCCCAGGGAGAAGTGAATAAGGCTGTTTCTTTCCATTTCAGAACGAGCTACCACACAACTAGGTGAGTCAATCTGACTTCTGTGCCGTGTTAATAATTTCATACATAGATTGCTATTTGCAAAAGAATCTAAGGGAGTTAGAAATAAAACTTCATTAGTTTGGTTGCTGCATGTGTGCATTAGTGCTAATGGAGTAACTGAAAGGCCAACACACCTAAATAAGCCCCAAGAAATAACTGAAATATGGATAGAACCAAATGGAAATATCTGGAACCAGCATCTGAGAAAATGCAGCTGAATCGAGGTTATAATCTGCTTGGTGGGTTTGGGGTGAAATAGTACAAACTCAATGGATTTAGTCATTTCCACACCAGGATTAATGTGCTTTGAGATCAACAGGTAAAAGGCCAATATCAAACTTCAAACCTGGCTGCGCGACTCTGCTTGTATAAGCTGTGAGCCTGAAGTCAGTGAAACTGCAGCTGAGAAATAACTAGACAATCTATTATTATTATTATTATTATTATTAACAAACATTTATATAGCACAAGCAGTGTACCTGGCACTTTACAAAGTAATAAAATAGACACGGTCCCTGCCCCTAGGGCTTACAATCTGAGAGACAGGAGCTGGGGGAGAGACATAGGAAGGGGAACAGAGGGAGAGACAAGGGGTCTAACATT
>QEPC01009510.1:146207-181943 GCA_003113815.1 Sphenodon punctatus
AGGCGAAGGCAGCAGCGGGAAGGCAGCAGCAGCGGAGGCGAAGGCAGCGATCCCTGGGAGGCGGCGAAGGCAGCAGCAGCGGTGGCGGCGGCGATCCCTGGGAGGCGGAGGTGATCCAAGCGGTGAGACGAAGCAGGAAGTTGTGCTGTTGTGACCTGCTTTATAAAGGCCGCGCAAGCCCCTGATTGGCTTGCAGCCTGAATAAAGCAGGTCATCATGGATTGGCTGGACGCCAAGGAAGGGAAATCCCGCGGGGATTTCCCCATTTTCTGCGAGAATCCTGCCTAGGGCAGGATTCTGCGCAAATTACGCGATTCGCGGAAGCGCGGAAGGCTAGGGGCCCTGCCTACAGCCCCTTGTGTTGCCAATTTATACATGGCTAAGTTAGAGCATGGCGTCATATTGAATGTTGACAGAAATCCTTTTCATTCATCTTTACAATTCTACGGCAGATATATTGATGACATTTTCATGGTATTAGACCTGGAGGGGGATGACAAGAAGTTTTTTACTTGGATTAACACTATCAGTGATCATATTAAATTCACATTTGCCATGGATGAAGAATTGCTTCCATTTTTGGATGTCACGGTGCAGATTAAAGGGGATTCATTAACCGTGACTCCATATTCCAAACCCACGGATAGAAATTCTCTCTTACATTACAACAGTTTCCATCCAGGTCATCTTAGGAGGAACTTACCATATGGCCAGTTTTTACGCTTGAAACGTAATAGTTCGCGTATTGAGAGTTTTGATGAGGCCGCCGATCAGTTGGCCACACAGTTTAAGGCCAGGGGATTTCCAGATAGAGTGGTTACCACAGCCAGATGCAGATCTGTGAAAATGTCTAGAAAGGATTTATTCATGTACAAACCCAAGAAGGAGAGGGATGGATTTTTTTGGTCCATGGACTTCACACCTTTATCTTATGCCATTAAACGGTTAATATATAAACATTGGCATTTGATTCAGGATATCCCTGGCTGCAGTAGGCCACCGTGTATTGGATATAGAAGGACATAAAATATTGGGGACCGTATAGTTCATTCGGACCTTAAAGTGAAGTATACGTTGGTCCCTGTTATATGTGGACACTTTAAGTGCGGGCATTGCCATTGCTGTTCCCAAACTGGAGAGATCAAGGAGTTTCAAGATAGTACCAACAATGTATGAGTGGTATTGAAACATTTTTCTAATTGCAGTTCTTCTAATGTTGTTTATGTCATTACATGCCCTTGTGGGTTAAGATATGTGGGACAAACCTCGCATCAATTAAGAGTTAGGGTGTCTGAGCATAAGAGCAAAATCAAAAATGGGGTTCTAGAAGCCGCTCTTGTGGTTATTTTTGGACACATAAACACCGCTTTACTGATTTCAAGGTGTTTGTGATTGAAGTTGTCAAGGGAGTCCCTAGGGGGATAACAGACATCCATTCTGAATTGACTAGAAGGGAATGCATGTGGATCCACAGACTCTCATCCAAGGGACTTAATGATAAAATAGAATTGTCCAGTTTCTTATAAGAATACTGTTTATTACAATTGTTAATATAATTTTGAGATGACAGTGTTAACTTATTGTTAATGTGTTGTGGTTGTGAATTTTTTACTTTATATCACTTCTGGTTTTGGTATCAGCAATTTTTTTACATGAGAAGCAACTACAGGGTTAATATTAAGTTCCTGTGGCTCTTGATTCTAGTGTAGCTCTACCACAGGTGTGCTTGCTATGAAGTAGGTCACATGATTGGGTATTTAAGAAGGCTGTAATTTCAGAACTAATTGCAGTGTCTAAGGTATAGCCTGGTGTTCAGGCTGGTTCTCTGTCGTATCATAAAGGAGGTAAGAAGGGAAGTTTGGCCATTCTTACAGTGGTGATTTGCAATGTTGTACTCTTCAAGGGTGGGTTGATTTTTGGAAATACTTATACTAGTTTTTTATTGGATAGGTGTATGAGGCCCACTCTCACCATGAAATAGACTTCTCATACAGTAGTTCTTCATGTGTTTGAAGTTGGGTAAGAGCCTTGTGGCAGTTTGTTATGTTATATATTTTCAGTTAGTTTGTTATTTTTTTTAATTTTGTTATTCATGGTCTGGGGTATGTAAGTAGGTCATGGGATATTTGAATAGGCCTAATCTCAGAGAACTGTATTTAACTAGAATGGTCATTTATATTGTTCAAATATTCATGGTGGTTGGGTAGTTTATTCTTTTTATAGTTATGGCCAGCTTATCCAGACCTAGAGAATAGTAGGTCATGGGGCATATATAGAGGCCCTACCCAGAGATTCAATTCCACTAGACTTGTTACCTACATTGCCCATGTTCTCATTGGTGGGTTTATAGTTTATTTTTTCTACATTTATGGTTAGTCCACTCAGACTTCAGAAATAGCAAACATCACAATTAGGGTGAAGGGGATTATAGTACAATGTGTTTCCATTAGGATATGAGTTATCTATGTTTTGGGGCATTTAGTAGCTCATGGGATATTCGAATAGGTCTAGTTTTGAGGTCAAACAAACCAGAATTGATATGTATATTGTTTTTTATATTTTTTTTATATTGTTGGTGATATTGCAGTATATTGTCTTTGTACAGGTACACGCCCTATGGGATAGTTGTATGTATTTTTACTTGTTTGGATCACAGAGATGATTTAAGTAATAATGAATATCATACAAGACACTGGTGTTTTTTGATATGCATCTGGCTTATTTGGGTTACGTATTGTGTATTCTTTTCTATTATGTATGTGACATTTAGTCAGGGAAGGAAACATTGAAGTTAGTCGTGTGATATGGGATATTGATTTATTTTGTATATTTTATACCATCAGTGTATAGAAGACCAACTTAGCGATGGCATCTATTTTGTGACTTCCATATCTGTTCAAGATTCTTGATAAAGACCAACTGTTGAAACAAGACTATAACCCGGGATCTCATAGGACATGCGTATGGACATTTGTTATGTTTGGTGTCATGATTATGATATGGTTACCCATGTTTGTGGCTGGGTCCAGACATATGTACAATAAATAATTCAATTTTATCATGTTGTTCCTTCTGGAATTGTATATGTAGTATGTATCATATTGGTCCAGCCATCCAGCTTGTTGGCCTCATGCTCAGCACTTTTTTGTTCCATATATCGGCCAACACCTCTCTTTTTTTGGGGGGGGACATATGCTTGACCTGGTCTTCTGTTCTGGCCTTGAGGCAGGTGATCTGCTAGTGGGGGATATGAGATTCACGCCTTTGTCATGAACGGACCATTATCTCCTACACGTCAGTCTCTCAGATCACCCCCTCCAGAAGGGGAATGGACCAGTTAGGTTGGTCCGCCCTCGGAGGCTGATGGAACCACAGCGGTTCCAGGAGGCTCTGAGGGAGTTAACCCTGGACCCGGACAGCCACTCTATTGATGTGCTGGTACAGCATTGGAACACCTTGCTGGGGGAGGCCATCAACAGGGTGGCACCGAAACGTCCCCTGCCTCCATCTCCTCACCGCAGGGCCCCTTGGGGGCTCCTATGTATGAAGCACGTAGGCAGGAAGCTAGAGCGATGCTGGCATCGATCTCGCTCTGAATCTGACCGATTTCTCCATAGAACTCATTTGCGGTCATATGTTTAGGCTGTGAGAACAGCAAAGAAGGAATTCTTTGCTGCCCTCATGGCGTCTGCAAAGTCGCATCCACTGGAGCTGTTCCGGGTGGTGTGGAAGCTGGTCAGTCCGGCCTCCCTCCGCCTGGATAGGGACTTGTCCCAGGCCCGCTGTGAGGAGTTTGCCATCTACTTTGCAGACAAGGTCACTCAGATCCAGAGTAATTTTAACACCGGGTTGGATGCAGTAGGTGAGGAGCATGAGATTATGGAGGCACCGTCTGGTCGACCTTTCTGGGAGGAGCTTCAGGAAGTGATACCAGCCGATGCAGTGGATGTCTTGGGGTCTGTTTGAGCCACAAGTTGTGAATTAGTTCCATGCCTGTCCTGGTTGGTGAAAGCCTCCAGGGAGACACTGGGGTCAGTTCTGGCGAGGGTGGTTAATGCATCCCTTTGGCAGGGGAGGTTGTCGCCCAGTCTCAAGGAGGCTGTGGTGAACCCCCTGATGAAGAAGCCTTGCTGGATGTGAACGCACTCACCAGTTACCGTCCTGTCTCTAACCTTCCCTTTTTAGGGAAGGTTATTGAACGGGCAGTGGCACTGCAGCTCCAGGCGCATCTGGACAGTATTGGTTTCCTTGATGCTTTTCAGTCTGGGTTCTGCCCCGGCTACGGTACTGAGAGGGCAATGGTGGCTTTGGTGGACAATCTCCGCCGGGAGATGGATGCTGGATGTTCTACATTCTTGATCCTGTTAGATCTCTTGGCTGCTTTTGATACCATGGACCATGGGCTGCTGCTGAGATGGCTGCAAGACCTGGGGGGTCTGGACAGGACTGTCCTTGGGTGGTTCCACTCATTCCTCTCAGGGAGAAGCTAGTGGGTGGTGCTGGGAGCTGAAACATCGAGCTCCCAGACCTTGACCTGGGGCTTTTCACAGGGTTCGATTCCATCTCCACTTTTGTTTAATGTGTATATGCAGCCCCTGGGAGAGATAGTGAGAGGGTTCAGGGTACGATATCAGCAATATGCTGATGCTACTCAGCTGTACCTCTCATTTTTGACCAACCCAGGCCCTGCTGTGTCGTTGCTTTCCCAATGTTTGGAGGCCGTGGTGGATTGGATGCGGCAGAGCAGACTGAAGCTCAATCCTGATAAGATGGAAGTGATAGTGGTGGGTAGGGCGAGGGAGGTGCCGGCTCCTCTGGTAAGGGGGTCTGCCCTCCTATAGCCCACCAGGTTCAGAGTCTGGGGGTGGTTTTGGATCTGGGCCTCCATCTGGATTGGCAGGCGGAGGCAGCTGCTAAAGCCACCTTCTGCCAGCTGTATCTAGTACGGAGGCTGCGCCCATACATTTCCGGGCCCGACCTGGCCACTCTCATTCACGCCTTCATCACCTCGAGGCTAGACTACTGCAATGCGCTCTACGTGGGGCTTCCCTTGGTTCTGGTTCGGAGGCTGCAGCTGGTGCAAAATGCAGCGGTCCATCTCCTCACAGGGACAGGGCGGCGGGAGCATATAACACCTGTGCTCCGCACTCTGCACTGGCTGCCTATAGCGAACTGAGTGAGACTGAAGGTGTTGGTGTTGATCTATAAAGCCCTACATGGTCTGGGCCCCTCATACCTTGTGCACCGCCTTGCCCTCCATGCCTCAGGGTGATCCCTGCGGTCTGCTGGGGGCGCCTTCTTGGAGGTCCCCCGTGTTAAATCGGGGGCCACAATGGAGAGGGCTTTCTCAATGGCCAAGCCGTGACTCTGGAACTCCCTCCCAGAGAAAGCTCGCCTGGCCCCGGGTCTGATGGCTTTTCGTTGAGCCTGTGAGACCTGGCTGTTCACCTAGGCCTTTGGAGGGGAGGGGAGGATAGGGTGGGGGGTATTTGGGGGGGGTGATGGGTGTATGGCAATTTTTGGTGGCGACTATTCTTTTAACTATTTTTATTATGATGTTTTTTGAGTTTTATTATTGTTTTGTTTGTTGTGAGCCGCCCCGGGAAGCCGTAGGCGTGAGGGGGCGGCCAATAAATGCAAATAAATAAATCAATTAAATAAATAAATTCTGGCAGCAGGGATGGGATTGTGGAACACATACAGGAAGGTGTTGTGAGGAGGTCTTCTAGGGGGGGAAATGTGTGGAGGGAAGTGGAATAGAAAGGCCACTTGGGGCACATTGCCCATTGATGTAAGTCAGCCATAATTTGAGATCTCTATTCAGAGTCTTGAACAGCAGCTTCATGTATATGATACTGGAGACAGGAGCAAGGGAAGGTCTTTCTCTGACACTCAAGGTGAGTGACACTTGCAGATCTTAAAGGCTGCATTTAACTCATATGAAATTTTGTAATTTCATTTAAGGGAAGCAGAAAACATAAACAGAATAAAAAACCAACAAAATTTCAATTAGATTTCATTTCTGTTTCCACTGACTGAGCCTACAGTGAGGCTGTGTCAGGCAAAACTGTGTATCAATTCAATCCAGGAGGGAGGGGGAGGGGCAGAATGGGGAGAGTGTGATTGGCATCGCTGCTGGCCAATTGGGATTCCTAAGGGTGCTTTTAGACGTGCCGCCAGTCTAGCAGATTTAAGCATCTGCTTTTAGATACCTTGTGTGGGTGGTGTTTAGACTTGTCTCCATGCACCGGAAGTCGCCCGGCCACCACTGGAAACAGCAACACTGGGTGGCTCGCGCATTCTTTTGAAAACTGGATTTGTAAACCTCAATATTGGGGTTGTAATTCTCCTAGATTGGCGGCACGTCTAAAAGCGCCCTAAGACATCACGCAGCACTTGACACACACAGAGTATTTCTGTGATAAGGCTTTGCTTGGTGGTGTCAGAACTTGGAGTAGCCAACCAGGAGCACTGTGGGAGGACACTGTCAAAGCCATATCAGGGGAGGCTGGTTTGCTGGTAGCTTCTGCTTCATCAGAGCATTTGCAAAACTATTCCTCCTTCGCTTCTAAATCGTTTAAATCTCCTGTCCCTGTATACTCCTACTAAATCTCCTTTAAGTGACCCCCATTCATTAGAGAAGTGACTGGCAGGCAGGAGAGAGAGAGAGAGACAATGAATGTGGCAGGCAGTGGATGAGCAGAACAGCAGACCTTTCTTTCCATTGCAGTGCTCCTCTGCTGCCCTCCTGTGGGTATTTGATCACACTGCATTCCCCCATTCCCTAAGAACGCAATGCAAGGGAATGATCATTGAATTAAATGGAAAATGAAATTTTAAACATAAACTACATTTTTAAAAAGTGAAAAACAATAGAGGGGAAAAAAATCAAACATAAACAAACTGAAAATGAGACCGAAAATGTTCCCTGTTGCACATCCCTAAAAAACTTGAGACTTTTGTGAATGTATCCCTGTCTCTGTCTAGTCTTCCTTCTCTAGTCTTTTCTATATTGAATGTCCCCAGGGCCAGGGACCTGTCTCTATTAATGATTGTTCAGTAAGAGGTACATTGCTGCAAACTCCCTTTCCCACAGTCTAGCTGCTAACACTATAGGGAAGCGTTCAAGAAAAGTGAGGTCCCTTGTCACTCCTTCCCATGACCATTGTTCAGGCCATGGTGCTGCACACCATCTGCCCACCCAGTATAGCCCAAAGCCCAAAGACCCGGCCGCATCAGATTGCACCTGTAGTTCTGCCTCCAATAATCACTTCTGTCTCCATATGCTAATACCATTCAAAGTGTGGAGGAAGTGGCGCCAGGTTCGCCGGTCCTCTTTCATTTCAGCCATGATCCTAACATGGCAGTGCCCTGGCCTATTACTGTCCACCCTGTCATAAAGTCGTGACAAAAATGCCCGACCCAGCGCCACTACCCTGCATGCAAAATTGAGACTACCCAATAATGCTTGCAGCTTCCTGACTGTTACTTTCGACTGCCCCAGAAGGCCGTCAATATCCTCCACAAGGGCTGCTAACTTGTCCAGCGGCAGGCGTGACACCTGCTCGTTGGTGTCTAGGTCAATTTCTAAAAACGTCAAAACCGTGGCTGGGCCCACCGTCTTTTCTGGGGCCAAAGGGATGCCTAGCTCGCAGGCTAAACTCTGAAAACTCTCCAAGGCCCGTTCACAATTTCCTGATCCAGCACCCCCTAAAAACATGAAGTCCTCGATATAGTGATTAATATATCGTGACCGTGTCCTATGGTGAATTAGCCACTCCAGGAGGGAGCTAAAACACTCAAAGGCCGAACAAGATATCGAGCACCCCATGGACATCGCCTTGTCGTAGAAATATTGGCCTCCAAACCAGAACCCTAGTAGCCTAAAGCAAGCGGGGTGAACCGGCAGCAGGCGAAATGCCGATTTAATATCACATTTTGCCAGCAGCGCTTCCTTCCCGCATTCCCATGCCATTTCTATTGCTATGTCCAACGAAGCGTATCATATGGAGCAGAGCTCCGGGGGAATCGCATCATTCACCGACCATCCCCTCAGGTGGGACAAGTGATGAATGAGGCGGAACTCTCCTTCTTGCTTCTTGGGCACTATACCTAATGGGGAGACATGTAGGTTGGGGAAAGTACACGTTGCGAAAGGGCCAGCCATGTGGCCCTCTGTCAGCTCTTTTCTAAGCTTGGTGGCTACCACGTCTTCTTTCCTGCACACAGATTGCAGGTTCTTCACCCAAATCCTAGCCTGTGTGAATTCTGCCGGTATGATGAATCCGTCTCGGAACCCCGATACCACATAGTCCACCTCACCTACCATTGGGCAACCCATCAGCGTTTGCGCCAGTGCCCTATGATTGACCGGGGTTGGAGCCCTTTGCTCCTCCTTGCTGTTGTGGGCCCCCTGCACCTGGCTTCCCCTGCTGTTGGTCGCAGAGGGATGATCGCACACGACTCCATTGGACCCCAGGATGTCCTCCCCCACAGTGCAAACAAGCATGCCTAAAGTGGCACGGGGAGCGGGCGCAACCCCCAGACCCGTTGAAATCCCAACAAGTCCCTCCTCTTTGACTACCCCAGCGCCCTCCGGACCGAAAGGGTTCATTCATGGGGGCCACTCCACCCTTTGCTAAGGTGTGACCACTGTCTGTCCTGTGTGCCCCTGCCATGTTAGACATGGACTCTAGCCAAAGGTCCTGTGCATAAACCTCCCACCTCAGCCCTGGGGTGATCTCCGCCCTTTTACGAAAACCCTCATCATAGCAGAGCCATGCCCCCGGGTTACCGGTGTCATAGGCCCTGCACAAGATATCCTGGTATTTAATCAATTCTGCTGCCCTATTGGGTGTCGCCTGTATCATGACCCCCAACAACACAGACGGCCGCTGACCAATTGGCCCAATTCTTGTCGATTTTAGGATGCTTAAAGTGCTCCTTTTCCTTCTCCCTCTCATTATTATTGGGGTCAGGCACAGGCTCCATATATAACAGGGAGAAGACATCTACGTATTCCCCCTTCCATATTTTGTCCCTGGTGTGCTGCGCCAAGTGGGAGCTAATTGGCGTCCCCAGAGCCGCCCATGTCCCCGGCTCTGCACGGGCTGGCATTGCCTGCTCGACCCTGGGGCAGCACACTTAGCACTCCCCAGTTATCGGGCTTTCATTTGCCCTGCCTTGACTGTTCCCACCCCTTGTTTCTGGTGCCAATCGCGAGGCCTCCTACGCCCCGTCGGGCTCGTTTCCGGGTCATGTGACCCAGGATCCTACCCAGCCCAGCCGTCTCTGGCCCTCTTTACCTGTATGAGCAGCTTTCTCATTGCCACTTCCCCTTCCACACCCGCATTGGCAGGGGATGCACTGCAGACACCTACCTGTACCTCCCTGGCTGATGCTAGCACCGACGTTGCCTCTGCCCCCAGCAGCAGTCCATGACTCTGCACCGCCTGCTCCATTGACTCCTGCTCATTCATCCTTCCTTGATCCTGGGAGTCTCATCTTGTCAGTGCCGCCTGGCGTCCTTCCACCATTTCCGCTACCTTCCCTTCCAGCACCGCGAATCAGCCCATGAACTCATTGAGGGTCTCCAGTATGGCAGCAAGCTGATCTCCACATGCTCTCTGACTTGTAGGTTCCCCCTCCTGGTCCCTAGTTGGTGACAAATGGTGCCTTCCCCCCCCACCTGGGCAGGGAGGGAGGCCTTGCCGGGCAATGCCCAGCTTGCTCTTCTATGTCCAGTTGCCCCTGCCTGTTCCCTTGCGGGGGGGAGGTGGACCTCCCGGGATGCTCCCTCCGTGACTTCCGCTTCCTGACGGAAACGGACAGGTGGCTGCACCATGCATGTGCTTGCTCTGACCCCGGTCCAGGGTGCCTCCCCTCACTCTGAACCAGGGTCCATCCAGCTCACCCTTGGGCTCTCCTCGCCCTCTGGTTCACTAGGGTCCAAATCCCCTTGAAGCCCTTCGGCTTCCATACTTTGATCCCACCCTGGGGCCTCTACCGGGCCTGACGGGCCCCCTTCTAGGAACGCCCGTTCTCCCCACGAGTCACCCAGGTTGCCACCCTCGTGTCCAGAGGCCAGGGTATTAAGAACTCCCTCGCACCCTGCCATCCATGCCTGGAGGGCTTCCAGCACCTCCTAAACTCTTTTTGTCAGGGCCTTCTTGGCTGGGCCCTTCCCTTTCCTGCCCCTGCTTCCCTTCATGGTCGGGGGATCCGGTCCTTTCCAGGGGTACAAGTCTTCACTATAGTTCAGTCTCCACTGGGGGGGGGTAGGCCATGCCACTCCCCTGCTCTGAATGAGCTTTCCTTCTCCCTCAATGGGGCCCTTGTAGCATCCCCCCACCTGACCCAACAGGCACCCCAACCCTACCCCCCCTGTCAGGGTATTTACTTGTCCCCCCTCCTACTAAGGAGAGGCACCAGGACACAGCTTTATTTAAGAGCGGAGGGGGAGCACAGGCATGCACCTCCCCGCTTTTGTTTCCTTTCCTTAGATAAATTGCTCTTCCGACTCACCCGGGGGGGGGGGGAGAACACTCGCCTCCCACTTCCCCGCTCCTCAAATCCTTTCAAATGGCACTACTGTGCCAAGACAAACCCCAGCTGAGCCGCCCGAGCCCCACCCAAACACCAGGAGCGAAGCAAACACATTGCTTCCTTCATTGGTGCTCAGGTGCAAATGCTGAATTCGCACCCGGCACAAGATGGTGGCCACAAGTTCCTGCTCATCGCGAGAGCTCGCTTCGCGCTGCTTTCTCCCTCATGCTGTGCGCCCTTCCTATCCCATGTCGTCTTCTGCACAGGGCGGGGGGGGGGACAACAGTCGCCTCCCTGAGCCGCTCCCTGTGCCGAGGAGGGCCGGGAACACGACGAACATTGGCGCATAAACTTTGTATCAAGGAAAGCAATCTAAGGTCAATAGAAGAATGACTCAATTTACGCCAAAGAAGAGTTCTATTGATGGAATCAAATGCCATCCTTAAATCTAAGAAGGCCACAAAGAAGCCCTTATTGAGACATTTGTGCTTCTCTATCAAATGAGCCAAAACTATGCAATGATCTACAACTGACCTTGCTGCCTGGAACCCTGCCTGCTCTGGATGAATAATCTGGAAGGCTTCCATCCAGGTTTTTAATCTGCCTAGAAGGTGTTTGGCATAAATCTTGCTGATGGTGCACAAAAGGCTAATGGGCCTATAGTTAGCCGGATCTGTTGGGGGGGCCCTTTTTATGAATGGGGATGACCACCGCATATCTCCAAGCAGCTGGTCCCACTCCAGATTGATCAATGGAGGAGAATAAGGCCGAGAGCATAGTTATCCACCATTCCTTGTATGATTTAAGAAAGTCTACTGATATCAAATCCCTACCAGGGGCCCTATTATTTTTACAAGACTCCACTACATCATAAACTTCCTCATCGCTCACCCAGGACTCATTTTCAACTATTTCTGTCCCTTTTCATCCATTTCCAGTACTTTTTGTCAATATCTGGTATTTTCATCCATCTCAATAGTGGAAAAGCTGGTACATTTCCTCACCGTGCGAGCATTTGTGAATAGTCTGTCTGCGCTGGAGACAGTTTTTGTTGTGACTGATCAATTCAACACTACTCAGAGCACTTCCCTGTGGTGCCGCCATCATCAATCATCATCATCCCTGTTTCGTGAAGACCCATTGGTTCCAGTGAGATAATTCCCAGGGCACAGTTTGTTCAGCATAAGTGCAGATGTCAGATTCTACCCCTGCTTTTTGTGTATCATGGGGTGAGCAACTGTTACTCTGGGAGCTTTCAGTTTTACTCTGCTGGGCTTTCTTGGAATCTAACGATTACAGCTGGGCTGAAACAAATTGGAACCCCCAAATCCAGAAATGGATGGACCCTGGAGGCTTACAATCTAAGCAAGACAAGGGAGGGGAGATGAGGAATGGGGGCAAGAGGGAGGGAAAGGGGGTTAAATTAAAATGAAAACAAAAATGGATGGGGTGTCTTCAGTAATTAGTCATGTGTTCACTGCATTACTGTTTACTGGAATTACCATTTACTGGGGCAAATCCCATGCCCCACGCACACCACATGCAAGCCGCGTGCATGTCCACGGAGAGCACATTGTGCCATGCGGAACCCATGTGGGACCCACATGGATCTCACTTGGGGTTGCGGCCACTGTCTACTTTTGAATTGCCATTTGACTTCTTCTTTTCTTTTCTTTTCTTTTTTTTTAAACTCCCTCCCTCTGACCAGACTGGTCTGGTTAGGCGGTAATGCTGTAAGCAGAAATGCAATCATATCTGGTATTCTGGTTTGGTGGTTATCCCCCGCAGTTACTAAATCGTTACTGGATAACGGGCAAGCTATCCAGAATGATGGATATTATTCATGGATAATCCTTTTCCTATCTATTTCAACTCTGTCCTGGAGACAGAATAAGGTCATTGAAGATCTATCATGAGAGTAACTTTGGGCTAAAAATTTGTGGGAGATTTTGATTCACAAAAGCCCGACACAGATCTCCCATGAATTGGGGAAGGACGAAATAGATGTGGGACATGTACCCCATGGCTCCACAATAATTACTCCCATAGGGTTGTCTATATACTAATTATGTATACCTGGGGACAGGCATGTTCAGGGGGAGGTATGTGGTGTGGGGCAAGGCAGAAGCATCCTACGTCCTACTAAACCACCTCAATCCTTATTCTCTGCTACTGTTCCACTCTGACTTCCACTGGAGTAGATGTGCACTAGGGCAACCTGACTGAGCTGGGATATGTGGGGCTAGGAACAGCCCGTGCATCCCTTACAGCACTCAACACCAGGCTGTCATTGGGCCAGACCCTTCCTTTGGGAAGGCTGCTGTGTCCTGTCCCAATAGTATAATTGCTGCATCTCCTCCTGCCTGTGTGGACTTTACCTATTTAACCATAACCAGGGCCCCGATTCTTCTGTAAAATATTTTCCAAAATTCTGCGACCCAAAATGGAAAATTCTGCGACCCATATGGCAAAATTCTGTGACCCAAAATGGAAAATTCTGCGACCCATATGGCAAAATTCTGCGACTCACATGGCAAAGCAGGAAACCCACCCAGAAAAACCACATGGCAAAGCAGGAAACCCACCCACAAAAACACATGGCAAAGTGTGTTTTTGCCATGTTACACACACATTACACACACAAACTGTAAAATGCAGAGCGTACAGCGGGACCCCCTCCCCCCCAAACTGTAAAATGCAGAGCGCGCAGCGACCCCCCCAGGAGAACACCCCCCCCAACCACCTACTTACCTTATGCTGGAGCGGCGTCGATCCCTCGAGCGACTGGAGAAGCGGCAGCTGGAGGTTGGGCTGGAGTCCTTCAGTGGCGGCAGCAGCAGCAGCGGCGATCCCGGAGCGGCCGGAGAAGCGGCGGCTGGAGTCGGGTCCCTCGGCGGCAGCGGCGGTCTCAAGTGAATTCCGGACCATAAGTGACATGTGCTGATGTGACCTGCTTTATAAAGGCCGCGCAAGCCCCTGATTGGCTTGTGACCTGAATAAAGCAGGTCCTGGATTGACTCACCGCCAAGGAAGGGAAATTCCGCGGGGATTTTCCCAGTTTCTGCGATAATCCTGCCTAGGGCAGGATTCTGCGAAAATTCCGCGAATCGCAGAAGCGCAGAAGACTCGGGGCCCTGACCATAACTCTGTCTCTTTGTGTGGGCACATTGTGATGTAAGCTACAATTATGGAATCAGAGGCTACTGTCTGCACGGAAATGTGTATAGGAATGAGCAGTACTCAGTGCTGTGGGAATTATTCAAGGGGGTGCTGTGAAGGCTGCTGTTTGCAAGAGCCATGGTGAATTCCCTGCAGAACTTGCCAAGGGTGTGTTATGAGCAAAGGCAGGTAGTATGCCGTATACATGGCAGTCGAATGCCATAGGATCAAAAAAAGGGTCAGGGGGCTGGAATGACTGAGCCTATTGCTAATGTTCCCTTTTCTAGGTAAAGAGATGAAGTGTTTTAGCCCAAGATTTTAGTCCAAAGAGCTTAACCCAAGTATTTGGTATCTGACAGGCTGCATGGGTTTTAGCCCGTCTCCCAGTTAAGAGTCCAGCATGTAGAGGTGAACTGAGCAGCAGAATAACTGCGCGAGGGGTTTTTCTTTGATTTCGAGCAGATTGTAGTCGACCCAAACAACATTCATCAAAATGTTAGAGCAACCAATTCAGTTCAATCATATCATTTGATTCGTTAATTTTGGCTGTTTCCAGTTTTCCATTTGTTTTCTCCATCCACTGTGAAAATGAGTAGGGTCAAATGCGTAGTAAAAACTGGAAATGGCTGGACAAACCAAACAAACAGAAAGAACTGAAAATGTGAAAATGAGCAATTGATGGGATGGGTGGGGTTCGTTCCTCGGTTTGTTCGTTCCAGGCAGGATTGTAGGGATTCCATGGGTTTGTTTGTTTTGGCAGGCACTTCTTACAGATCTCCCAAAACAGCTTTCAAAGGCCACACTGACTACAAATATATCCCGCTCTTCTGTATCTCTGCCTACACACAACTTAATGAACTGACCAGTACATTCCTGTGTTGTTAGCAGGAGCTGAAAACACGGCAAGAAGAAGTGTGGGACGTAAGATTAGTTTTAGTTTAAGGGTAGAGAAAGGCATTCACTCCATTCTGGTGGGGAATGCTATGCTCTAATTTCATCCAAACAAGCTCCATGTCCCACAGATTTTGAGTCTGTCACCAGCTTTCGATTGCCCCAGAATTGGGCAGGCGCTGAGGGAGGGGAGGCAGCCATACATTCGGGGGCGGAGCAGTGGTCTGGCTTCTTGCACACGGGCCATTGCAGCTCGAGTTCAGGCCAGGGGTTGCCCTGGAAACAGCCATAGAGCTGCAGGCAGCAGCCTAGAGCGGTTGGTGATCCACCCACAGCTCTATGGTGGGGGGCACCACATGGGTGGATTGGAGTCTGCAGAAGCAGCCAACTTGATGTAAACCCGCCACAGCTGGAACTGTCCTGGGTGGTCACCCCTGGGTCCATCTAAAAACACCCATAGTGTGGGAATCAGCTTCACAGAGGCGCATACAGTTTGAGGCTGACAGGAATCTTAATGATCTTTTTTTTTTTTAACATTTTGCTTGACAAGGCCACAGAATTTAACCCAGTAATTTGTCCATCCAGCCAACAAATCCTGAGTGAAGGAGAAATCAGTTCCATGAAAAGATTCCCAAATAGGGCTGTGCATGGGGCCAAGTCATTTTTGTATTTGTGTCTTTGCCCATGTTTACTGCATTTTCCCTGCCGTTGCCATTGTGAAAAAACACAATGAACACAGGTCTCTGCGTACAGGTTGTTTTGATACAGGAGTGCAATAAGGCTGTGCCAGTTCGACAGGCCTGTAAGAAAAGGGAAATGCATCAAAAATTGCTGCTAAGTCTGCCACCAATTGTATCATTGGCAGCGGGATCATTGGCTTGAGGGAGAGTGAGGCATGCGGCTGGCTCCGGAGAGGGGAGAATGGAACATGGGGCTGGATAGAGTGGGAAAGGTGCTGGCTTGGGAATGGGGCATCGGGCTGGATCGGGCAGTGTCACTGGCTTGGGAGGAACGGGGCATGGGACTAGGCCCAGGGGAGGTTATTGGCTTGGAGACTGAGAATGGGGCATGGGGCTGTCTTAGGGAGAAGGAACGAGGCATTGTTTTGGCTTGGGGGAATGAGGGGAGAGAGATGCTGCAGCTTGAGGGGTTCAGTTTGAGATGTCGGGTATCACATTTTGAGGGAAATGCTGAGTTTACTTAAAACCCAAATACACAGACCTAGTATTTGTATTTTCCATATGAAACCCCAAAAGATCTTTTTTGCACTTATTTGTATTTTGTCAAAACTGGAATGCACAGACCTATTCCCAAATATGACCCCCTTTTTTGTGGGAGGGGATACAGGACATTGCAGCCTTTTAAATTTATGGTTGAGAAGTACAGATTTAAATAAATTATTATGAAATGCAAGTCCACCCAAAGTCAGCCACCCAAGTGAAAATAATGAAGCATGAAAGAAGAGCAATTAAAGTTGAGAATGAAATCCTTTATTTAGTAATATATGCAAACATCTCCAACAAGCACAAAAGCTTTGTCTTGCAGTGCTTATTATAAGAAATCAAAAGATACATAATGCAGGTGTCAGTGGCCCACTAGTATTTCTCCTCGTGTCCAGATGGCCAGTCCACCCCTGAGTGTCAGATAATTGTACAGTAGACAGAATTCTTACTCATGCATAATCTCAGACCCAAGTGCACAGTCGTCCCGAACAGAATGAATCCAGCTCTGGGTGGGAAGAGAGGGAGGCCCACAGGAATGAGGTGCACCCATCTTTTATTCCCTAGTAGGGCATTCTGGAGACCAAACTCATGCGTAACCAAATTAGAGTCACTCTCTGTGATTTCCCAATTAGCACCAAAACATTTTATTCAGCTATTTATATCCATATCCCAGTCTCTAGCTATTGTTTCACAATCCACGAGGCTTGCTCTTTTGAGGGCTAAATTCCTAAAATTGACCTCCTAGCGTCAGTGCACAAGTTGATCTAATACTTCCAATATGGCTCAAAATATCACTTGCTGTATTTTACATTTTAGTATTGTTAATTCCTAGCACTGTTCATTTTTTTACTATTGTTAATTCCTAGTATTATTTATTCCCCTACTAGATTACCAAGAATCACAGCCAAGCAATGCTTAGATAATCACTGATTTCCAGAGATGTACATGAAATCAAGCTAAATAACAAGAGCTAATCCATGTTCGCTATTAAAGAGCCATCAACATGGCTAAGTAATCAGAAGGACTAATCACGCTAAAACTGCATGAGTCTGCCTGGAGGAAACTATCCCGGTCATCACCATGGACAGCTCAGGGGAGACTCTCCGGGGCATCTGCAGGGAAAGGAGAAAACAAGATGTTAGTTGCACAAATAGTTATTGCAGAAGGTAACCACCAAACCAGAACACTGCATGTTGCCATTTAGTAGGGGTGTGCAATTTCATATTGCTTTATTAATTACAAAAACGCATGGAGCTCCATTTGTTTTTGTTACCAAGTTAACAAAAACGAATAAGCAAGCAACATTTGTTTGATTGCATTCATTTTTGTTTTTATTTTTTCCTTTTATTTTGTTAAAAATATATTTTAAAAAATAAATAAATCACTATGCATACACAAAATGCCTGCTGGGTCCATTCTGCGAATGCATGCCCTTTTCCAAAATGGCACCCGCAGCATCAGCACCGTTTTGGTAAAGAGCCACACATGCACAGAACAGCCCTGACAGCAATTTTGCTCATGCGCAGTGATTGTGTTTCTTTTTAAAAATTATTTTTAATAAAATAAAATGAAAAAATAAACAAAAACAGAGTTCTTTACAAAAACCTCCGAAAATGAACTTTTTGGGGGAAATGAAAGCAAATGATGTGCCTTCTGCACCCCCCCTACCATTTAGTGAATTTCCTTTTAGTGATTACCATATTACTGGTTACTCCATTAACACAGAACTGAACCAGGGAGGGAGAAAGGTGGCAAAACCCACCAATTATGGGCAAACAGTAATGTGTTGGATGTTAATTCGGTAAACACTAAGTGGTAAATAGTAATCTGGTTATCCAGACGGATACCTGCCGGACACTAAGTGGGTACTGTTTTGGTATCTGACCGGATACCGTTATGCCGTTGTATCAAGCTGGATACCAGATAGTGGTGGATACTTGTTTAATCTCTATTCCAACATTTCCAGCAGCCAAACAGGAACATGCTCCATCCCTTTGGCCAATAAATTCCACCCTTCACCAAATAACCTCAGCCATCTCACACACTTACACCTGCGTATGCCACATGTCCCAGCATTCCAAGTGCATCAAGAAGGAGACAATATCTCCTGATTCTCAGTCCACTAAGATTGCATTCACACCTGACAGTGGCGCGACAGGGAAACTTCCGCGTTCTAAAGAGTCGGCAGGGGGAGGAGGAGGATGCCAGAAGTACTGCCAGTGAGAATAGGGTTCCGACGCAATTTGACTCATGGATGACAGGGCTCAAAATCCAGCCCTGTCATCTGTGAGTAAAACTGTGGCGGAACCCCGTTCTCACTGGCGGTACTTCCGGAATTCCCTTCCTCCCCACTGCCGCATCTTTGGAACACAGAAGTTACCACCATCAGGTATAAATGTAGCCCAAGTGCCCTTCCATTGTCTCCCCAAAGCTTTTCCTGGAAGGCAGCCAGCAATGAGCTGCAGCACTGCCTGCCTGCTGCTGGATGTACAGCAGAGATGTCTGTGCTAGATTAGCATTGCTTCCATCAGCCACTCCTGGCCTAGGAGAGACAGTTCCTCTTGGAGAGATGAATTCCACTGTCTCTCTTTCAGGGGTCAAAGTCCCTGTTCCAGGAGAGAGACAGACAGACAGACAAAAAGGCGGGTATGGTATTCAAGCCACAGGTACCTTTTTCCTAGTTGCCTCCCAGGAAAAGCCCTTGAGAGGACCATGGGGAGAGGTAGGAATAACAAGAAACTAAGTGGAGCTGCAGTAAGTCCCAAAATCAGCAACCCCTGGTGTTACCACTGCTCTTGTGATTGAGACCCTGCTGCTGGGCCCACACTGCTTGGATTTCACGCACACGCACACGCACACACACAGAGTCATTCCCTCTTCTGCCCCCACAGTTGAAATCGGCCCGCCTTGCTACCACCATCAGGATCGTTCCTCTGCTGATGCTGCCACTGCCAGATTTATCCATTGATGCTGCCTCTGCTGCTCCTTAGACACCTCCCCCCTTAATGGAAATTCCAGGATCAGTCCCCACCCCTCTGCTGTCGATGCTGGGATCACACACATGCACATACTGCCACTATCACTGCTGCTGTGGATGTTAGTAGAGAGAGATAGGATATGAGTTTTTCCCTGTCTCACATGTGCCCTGGGTCTCATATCCACATGTGTGTGTTACACGTGCACAACACTACACCGCTCTGGGATCAGGCTTGGGATGAAGCAGATGACATGGAATCAGCACTGGGATATGTAGGAAGTGACACGCATGCAATTACTTGAGCACTTGACACCGGCATCTTGAGAGTGGGTACAGTCTGTCATTCCCCAAGGCCTTGCCCTGCATGCGCTGAGGGAGCCCTCTGTCCCCATGCACTGAACATTCTCTAGCCAGATAGGACCAGTTCCTGGTCCATAGTTAGCTCCACCCAACGCTGATATAGCAGCTCCACAGCCCAGCTCCCAGCACACGACTCCAGCATTGACTAGTGACTGGTCCACATCACAGATGGTTCCCCACATGTTGTTGTGTAACAGCCCGACTCTTCCAGTGCAGAAATTCGGGCCATTGGCCAGTCTCAGGAAAGGTGCCCTAAAAGGGCTAAAAGGGCTTCAGTTGCTTTTCTGCACCCCGGGTGAAGCAGATCCCCTTTAAATTCTCGGGACCAAGTGAAAATACCACTGTTTGAGAGGGTGGGGAATTACTCCTCTACTATTTCTAATAATGACTCCTTTGTTCAATCAAATAGACCTTTTATTCAATGATAGCAACACAATTTAATATACTAATTGTGAATTAAGCATTTGCACCTTTAACATATAATCCTTCACCTACTCTGCCACTTCAAATACATATAAGCATATATTCTTACGTGTCAGAGGTCTCAGGTCTGGTCTCGAGAGGAGAGGCAGGAAGGGGGCCAAACAAGGCCTGGCGAAGAAGGGCCTAGCTGTGGAGCAAGTTGCAGAACTTCCTAGGGAGAAGTTCCAAAGGGACCAACCATTGACCTCAGCTCTGATAAGAGCTGGTGAGTGATTACCGTGGAAGGCAACTTCTCTGTCTAGGGACTGGCCTTTTATGCTGTTTCCCTTATGAGTTATCCAGAGCACGGGGCTAACAGTTCCACGTCAAGAAAGTTCCTCCCCTTTGCTATTCAGGTTTGGGGGTCCTTCCCTGTTCATCACTGTTTGGGGTTTGGCATGACCAGATTAGGTCCTGCCTGTTCTCCTTCTGGAAGAAAGACATGACCTTAGGCCATAGATCCCCCACACCCCTTCTCTGAGGCGTCTCTCTGTCTGATCAAGCCATTTTTCCCTCATGCATTGCTTGGTTCTTATCTGCAACCTTGTTCTGGGAACGGACAGTTCTTTCTGGTTCTGTTCTTACTGGGGCCTTTCCTTTTGTTGATGACAAGAATATCTCCCTGTCAGCATATTTCTCGCTCCTCCTGCCAGTCTGTTTCTTGTAATATGCATTTCTAATAATTCCTAAGCTAAAAGTTACTATAAAGCATATAGCAAGCAAATAAAGCATATAGGAAACTCATAGCATCCTTTCAATAGTTACAGATGTGTACAATATTCTTTTGGATACATTTCAACAAGGAATGAGTTACAATAGCATTCAATGTCTGTTCTGGCATACTTGTGTCAAAAGAAGTACCTTGCTTTGGTTACATTGTCACAAGGAAATTGTTAGGCCTATGCCAATTTACAACATGCAGATGACACAAAACAGGGAGAGGGTTTGAAAATACTTTGCAAGAGATGGTTAGAATACAGTATCATCTAGAGAAACTAGACACCTCAGCAGAAAGAAGCAAAATGAGATTTAACAAAGACAATTTCAAAGTATTGCATGTAGGAATGCAAAAGCAGAACCATAAATATAAAACAGGGGATAACTGGAAATGCGGGAGAAACTGCAGAGAGGAATCTGGGAGTTATGGGGGATCATAAACTGAACATGAATCAGCAACACAGTACTGATTCTAAAAAGAGAACTGTTATTCCATGCTACATTAACAGGTGTGAATCATACCCAAGACGCATGAGCTGGTGGTGCCGCTAGGAAGACCTTGACACTACTAAACCTGAAGAATTATGTCCAGTTTTGGTGCACCATACTTCAAGAAGAACGTAGCCAGTTTGAAGAAGATTTGGAAGAGAGGAGCTAAGATGATAAAGAGGTGGGAGGACAAGCCCTGTGAGGATGAAAGAACCGGGAATGTTCCACCAAGAGAAAAGAAGATGAGGGGGGGGGCATTATAGGAGTGTTCAAAATATTGAAAAGGATGCCACAAAAATGGTGGTGACCATTTAGTCACCACTGGGCATTTTTACACACACGTTGAAGTTTCGGATTTTTCAATCTTCTGGGTTTACAAGTAAGTTCTGGATTCATTTTTCACACACACACTTCCCTGAGGCAGTTTCTGGAGGCATTCTTCAGACAAACACTGCCCTGAGGCAGCCTAAAGTAGCCGCAGCTGTAGACATGAGGGGCTGCCATGGAAACCAAGTGATCACAGCTGCCTGGAGCAAAGCAGTTTACCAGGAGAACCTTTTACACACAAAGGTTCTGGGAGAAGTTCTACGCAGAAGTTCAAAGATCTGGATGTTTAAGATCTGGGTGAGTGATTTAGACACACAGAAAGTTCAGGATGTAACAGCGAACATCCAGGACAAATGTGTGTATAAAAACACTTTAAGGTGTGTGTAAAAATGCTCATTGTTACAGAAGGCACAACAAGAAGGAAAAGGCTTGCCTTGCAGCGCTGTAGACTGCGGGTAAATATTGGGAAAAACTTCTTAACTGTGAGAGCAGTTGAGTAATGGAACAAGCAGCCCAGGGAGGGTGTGGATTCTCCAACCTGGCTGGACAAGCATCTGTCCGCCATCTTGTATACAGGGATTGCCTGCCATGGACCAGGGGGTTTGGCTAAAAGAGGCTGGAGGTCTCACAGAACTAGGGGTGTGAAGAAGGCACTTCATTTGTTTTTGTTTACAAAAAACCCTTCCATTTCGGGGGAGGGGGGGTGTTTGTAAAGTATTCTACCATTTTCATTTATTGTTTTGTTTTATTTTATTAAAAATAATAATTAAAATAAAATCACTGTGCCTGTGAAAAGTGGCCACTGGGGCTGTTCTGTGCTTGCACGGCCCTTTTCCGAACCGGTGCCGACAGTGCCTCGGCTGAAGAAAGTGCTGCAGGAGGGATTTGTGCCTGGCCTGCGGAGCGGTGAGTATCGCTAACAGAGAGACTGTGAGGGGCTTCTGTCTGACTCTGAGGAAGGGCCATGCCAGATACCAGAGGAGCTTGAGTTAGGGTTAGTTAAGTGCAAAAAGCCCCGCCCGCACCTCTGAAGTCTGAACTGTGTGAATAGAGACTGTAGCCCTTTTTAAATGGGCCAGAGCTGCAGGGGGTGGTCAGGCAGTGCGGGGAGGGGGGGCATGCACACAGGCACACACCGATCTCCCCCGCATCCCCACACATGGAACAATCACCATTTTGGCCAATTGTTCTGTGTGTGGGTGATGGGTGGAGGTGGGTGGGCATGCATGTTACACCCACCCACCACAGCGTTCACACAGATGGCACCCACTCATGCCCACTGTGTGGGCATGCGTGGGCATGAATGAGTCCATCTAGTGTAAAATGGGCCTGTGTATATAGAGAACTGTATGTTGGAGGACAACGTATGGTATTGTATATAAATAAAGGACATTTGAGCTAATAGTTTCCCTGAAGAATGTAACTGTGGACAATATCCTGCAAGGACTCAACCCCAGCTACCTTCTACCCTGTTACAACCTGAAATTGAGAAAAATAGATTGCTGGAACATCATTCAGGTCGAATATACACTACTCAAAATAGTAAAAACCAAACTTCACAAGCATTTATTTTACTACCCATTTCAGCTCCACCAATAGGCCAAGCACTTGTCTATGGCTGAACTAGAAAGGTGAGTGTGGCAGGGTGCAGCCTGGAAGAGCTGCGGCCCCTGTAAAAGAGCTGAGAGTGCCAGCCTGAGAACTGGGCAGACTGGGCTGTAGCTGGGTAAGGGCTTGGCAGAACCAGCCCCGTAAGAGTGTGGAAACCCCCTTTAAGGGCTGAGAGACTGGAGGGCCAGCCCTAACAGGAGACAGACGCAGAGGTGAATCAGTCTATGCCTGACAGGAGAAGAAGCAGGGTTTCTGCCTGGAACGTGGAGTGCTGAGGGGCCTTCTCCCAGGGGACTCTCTGGGCAGCTTAGAGAGGCTGGAGGTCTGAGCTGGCTGGATCAGGCCTCAGGAGAACAGCGGACACTCTACACTGTCTGGGGTCCTGGAGATGGCTAGCCGTGAGCTTGGA
Source organism: Sphenodon punctatus (assembly GCA_003113815.1). Classification (NCBI taxonomy): domain Eukaryota; kingdom Metazoa; phylum Chordata; class Lepidosauria; order Sphenodontia; family Sphenodontidae; genus Sphenodon; species Sphenodon punctatus. The sequence continues at coordinate 169,378 of QEPC01009510.1, forward strand.
GGCTTGAGCAAATATACTCCAGTCTCTAAATGAACGATGGGGGTTGTTTGAACGAGAGGGACTGTGAGTAAACAGCCAGAGGAGAGTTGCTTGGCTAGAGGTAGAGATTTGGGCTGTTTTCCGGCAATAGTGACCGGTTAGAGAAACTATTTGGGTGATATCAGACAGGTTATAAAGACTTGGTATTTATTTATTTACTGGTCTTCTACCCCGCTCCCTCCTGCTCACAGGGCAGCCCGGGGAGGCTTACAACATGCACAAATATAACATAAGAAAAAACATACACATAAAATATCATTAAAACGTTAAATACTAAAAATAACCTAAATGGGATCAGACATTTCATAAGGTTTGTGTTTAGGATTAAAAACATGGGTGATTCTAAGAATGTACATGGCTGACCATACTCACCAACTGCAGCATGGTCACTGGCTGCAGCACCAAGACTGTCACCAGCTCCAGCTTTGTCACCAGCTCCGGTTTCATCACCAACAGCTCTGGCTTCGGCACCAACAACAGCTCCGGCTTCGGCACCAGCTCCTGGAAATATGCAGCAGCAACCTCTGAGATAATCTTTATTTTTATATAATAATCTTTATTTTTATATAGCGCCCCCCGCCACGGTACGCAGAGCACTTTACATATAACACAACTTTTAGTCCTCACAAGATGCTATAGCCGAGGGGAGGTGGCAGTGTGGAAGGTCTTGTGGAGTGGTGACAGCACGTGGCCCCATAGCTGCTCCCAGAGTCCTGTTGCTGGCACTGCTCCCTAAGATGCATGTAAGTGTGTAGGACAGGAGTACGTGTGCTTTGGTCGGACAATGCATGCAAGATCCGGATTCCCATCTATTCATAAGGACAGGACTTTCCTAAGTGAAACAAGGCAGAAGAGGCTCATGCCCATGTGAATGCTCTGCAGATGGGCCCTTCAGGCCAACTACTCCCCCACATACTTGCATTCCAGCACACTATGTCACTCAGGTAGGTCTGGCGGCACCCTACCCTCTCCTGTCCTGAGGATCCAGCATGCTGGACAGTGTAGCAACCAAATCTTTAGGCAATTAAGGAGGACAGGGAGCCAAAATCCAAGGTCGAGTCCATAGCAAACACTTGTGCACCTAGATAGAGCAAGGTTTCACAATTGGAAGAGTCAATAACTGTGCTTTGCAGGCTTAATTCACAATACAAACTACTTGTTATCCCCCAGAGCTACCCACTTCCATCACACTAGCCTCACAGAGAGCCAGAAAGCCAGAGTGACCTTATAAGAACACAGTAGCTCAACTGCATGGACAGGATGTGAATTCAACTCAGGGCTCCAAGTTCTAGACAAAATCTATTGGACTCAATGACCTTTAACTCTTCCCCTCACCAGTCTGACTGGGTAACAGCATACTGAGCCACTCTCTTTAGCATGTCCTACACGCCGATACATATGGCACAGTCACACACAGGAGATATTTACCTGGCAACCGCAACCTTGAGGAAGCACCTGACAGAAACAAAACACACAGCATGAGTCTCTGTCTCCATGGCTCCTGGATGACCAGACTCCCTGGGGAAAGATCTCCCAGGCCCCAGAAACTTTGAGTCTATAGATAAATACTTGGCTGCACCTTCTCACAAACACTCACACACTCAACTTGCACACATGAATCAACAGACTTACAAAACAAACCTCCATCTACACGCTTGTGCTAGCTTAGCAGCACTGATTGTGGACCAATGGGTCAAAGTCTCTTTCCTCTATTGTTTAATCTCCCTGAGTTTGGGGCTTATCCTGTACAACTGGCCTTTTGGAGAAAGGCAGTGGGCTGCCATGGGCACCAAACACAGCTGCTTGATAGAGGATGATATCAGACATTATGCCAAGTACATGTTGAGAACAGTCAACACTGGTGATCCATTCCTAAGGATGTATCTGGTTAACCAGACACACTATGTCCTGAGTAGGAATATGCAGCAGCTACCTCTCACAGGAGGTAGCCAGGAGAGGACTCATTTTGGCAGACGTGGCAGCATGGCAACTCCTGAGGACCGTGTGGGACCGGTCTGGAGGTTGCAGCTGGTGCAGAATGTGGCGGTCTGTCTCTTAACGGGGATAGGTCGCTGCAAGCACATTACACCCGTGCTCCGTTCTTTGCGCCAGCTGCCTATTATCTTCTGGGCCCAATTTAAGGTGCTGGTAATGACCTACAAAGCCCTAAACAGCCTGGGCCTGGCTTACCTGTGGGGCCACTTCAGGCCCCAGATTGCATTGTGGCCCCTGCGGTCGGCCGGGGACTCCCAACTCAAAGTCTGCCGGGTTGCCTGGGTGGTGACGATGGGGAGAGCATTCTCAGTGGCTGCTCCTAGGCTGTGGAACTCCCTTACGATGGAGGCCCACCTGGCCCTGGACCTCCCCTCTTTCCATAGACAGTGTAAGACTTGGTTGTTCCGCCTGGCCTTTGGAGAGGGAGATGGGAAGGGTGGGGTGGGGTGAGGTGAGGAGGGGAATTCTTCCCTTTTGGTTCTCTTTTATCCTTTGAAATGTGTTAATTATATTTTATATGTGTTTTATTGATGTCTGTAAGCCACCCCGAGCTTTTCTCGAGTAGGAGAGGGCAGGGTATAAAACTAGTAAAATAAATAAATAAATGATAAGGGAAATATTGAATTTAATTGAAATAAAAAGAGCAATATGAGAAACTCTCTTCCAGCGCACAGAGAAGTTGGGGAGTCATCTCAGCCTTCGTGGGTGTTTCTTATCTGGGATCTAATATTTGTTCTCAACAAAAAATAGGACAAGAGGGAAGGGGTTTAAATTGCAGCAAGGGGGATTTTTGTTAAATCTTGGGGGAAACTTTGTATCTCTAAGAATAGTCGGCAATGGGCTTGTTGCCTAAAAATCTTCTTCCTTGGGTATTTTCAGAAATGGGTTGGACAGGCATCTGTCTGTGATGCTATAGAAAGTTTACTTTCCCCTAATATTTTACTCCAAATTACCCTGCTAATCAAATAAATTTATTTACATAGCCATAGGCCATAGTAATATGCAGACATACAAAAAGGAAAAAGATTAGCCTGCTATGAGTTGCACCATTGTGCTAAATGAATTGGGCTCTCCGGGTTAGGAAACTGCCTGCCCCTGTCATAGATCATCACAGACACCCCTTATTTCAGAGCTCCACAGAGCAAAGCAGATGCCCCTTATTTATCTCAGACGCCACATGACTCCATAGACTATAACGGACACCATAGAGCCTGCAGCAGCTGCCTCTGATGTATTCCTGTCAGCTCCACCACAAGCTCAGTTATCTTTGCCCTTTGCCCAGTTTCATGCCCCTCAGGGGAAAAAAACAACCAGCAATTTTGCTGTGAGTCAGGGAGGAGACGGAGAGAGGACTCTGGGGAGACAATGGAGAGGTTTGTGCTTCTCATCCCCCTGCTCTTTCTGGGAGTGGCCGGTGAGTACAGACACCCCCAGGAGGGGAGGGCAGAGTGCCCCCTATAAGAGAGGAGCCCTGGGGCCCTGGTCACAGACAGGCTCGGTCATGCCGTTTTTGTGGGATCCAACCCCCAGAGTTGGATCCCATCTGAGGAAAGTGTGCGTGTGTGTGTTGGTGGCGGGGGAAGAACAAAGAGATGATTCAGATCCCGTAGGGAGCCCCTAAGAGCTCAGAGTTGGGTGGAGAAGAAACCTTTCAGGGAATTACTCCAGCTCCGATTCTCAGAGCAGTGACATGGTTTACAGTACAGGCCGCTGCCTGGGAGCAAAGGTAGCGATAGCGGCAGCCACACAGCAAGAGATAAAGCGACTGAAGTGGTGAGGGGGGTTGGCTGTAAGATCAGAGCCAGAAAGGGCAAACTAGAGAAACTGCAGAAAAAAGAAAGAACAAATGAATAAAAGAACGAATGAATGAAAGAAAGAACGAATGAAAGAAAGCTGAAGGGTTTGGAATACAAGCCCTATGAGGAGAGGAGGACATAGCTGGGGAGATTTAACCTGGAAAAGAGAAGATTAAGGGGGCTGCAATTAGTTTTAGAATCAGAACTATAGGGTTGGAACAGGGTCCTCAAGGGTCATCCGTTCCAACCCCCTGCTCCCAAGGACCAACCCCACCCCACCCCCTGCCGCCTTTAGTGTCAGAGAGATACTTGTCCAGGAAATGGTTGAAAACCTCCAAGGGAGAGATTCTTCAGCAACCCATTCCATTGCCCAGCTGTTCCAACAGTAAGGAATTGTTTCCGAATACTGAATCAAAATATGTATGTTTAACGTAGAAAAAAAAAAGGTGAAGGAGGGACGTGACTGCAGCTTTCAAGAGAAAGGGAGCAGTTCTCCAAGGCTACAGAAGATCGGGATGGGCTTAAATTGCAGTTAAATGTTAGGGGAAACATTGGATAACAGTAAGAGCAGTCAGGTCAAGGAAGTGTATGCTGAGAGGTTGTGGAATCTCTTGGAACAAGGCTCCGTCTGGGCTGCTGTAGGGAGAGGGCAGCCTGGCTTAGGACAGGGGATTGAATAGATGACCCTCCTTGAGGTCAGAAAAGCAGGGAATTCTCTGACAGGGTCCACCAGGCCTTGGTCACCAGCTTGGCTTGGCTTTCTAGCCTAGTCTCCATTTTCCTTTCCAGATTCCCAGCTGCAATTGTCCGTGGCTCCCTCCCCAGTCAGGACCCCATTGGGTTCAGACGTCTTGCTGTCATGCTGGTTTGCTGTCAAGGAGCCTATCAGTCTGTCGAAGCTCTACTTGGCCTGGAATTGGCAGGGTGAGAGGGTGATCGAGTTTGTCAGTGTGGAGAAGAGCTCCCGACCTGGAGCCAGGGTGTTTCCGGGGGAGCTGAGGAAGGGGAACTGCTCCCTGCTGCTGAGGAACGTGAGCCTGTCAGATAGGGGGAGGTACAAGAGCACCATCATCTACACGCCCAACAAGGAGGAAAAGGAGCTGGAGCTCCAGGTGACAGGTGGGCTCAGCTGCAAGACACACAGCTGGAAAGGCTGAGGTTGGGGGTGATTGTAACATGCAATAATGGCCAAAATCAGCTCTTAACAGAGGGACTGAGCAGTTGTGGTGCTCAGTGTTGCACTGCAAGGGGATTAACTCCTGCCTTTCTCTTCAGCCAGATGTCCCTTTCCTCCTCTGCAGGCTCCCAGCTGCAAATCCACATCCCGCCCTCCTCCCGGGCCCTGATGGGCTCCAGGGCACTGCTGCAATGCCAGTTCAACATCAGTTGGGCCATCGAGCTGAGCTTCCTGCGGGTTCAGTGGCATTTCTCTGGCCGGAGAATCGCAGAATATCAGGGAAGTGGAGACTCCCAGCCTGGAACTGATATCTCGGAGCAGGAGCTCCGCAATGGGAATGCCTCCCTGGTGCTGCTCAGCGCCACACCATCAGATGTGGGGACGTATAAGTGTGTTGTTGGGTACGGGGCTGAGGAGCAGCAGGGAGAGACAACCCTCCACGTCTTGGGTAAGGCGCAAAAGGCATCGCTAAAGTTACTTACCCTCCAAACCGCTGTGAGCCAGAGGGTGCCTCTACGCCCATAGTAGCCAAGGGTGTAGACAGACATGCTTACAGTGTTTGCATGTACAAACATGCACACAGACATGGGGACTTGCATGACTCATGTAATATGTGGAAACACGTAGAGTCCTCTCTGCTAGAATCCAGCATGGAGCAGATTGGCAGGGGCTGCACGTATGTAGGAGCATGTGCAATGGTGTGTGTACACACATCTCTGCAGGTGCCACCAGATGTCAAAGGAAGTCCACCCCGTATTTCCTATCCTGAGTTTCTAGCCAGGCCGACACTATCAGGGAGCCATTGTGTAAGCCGCTGGCTACCCACCAGGAGACAAAGGAGCAAGGCTTTGCTTGAGCCTGGAGGAGCAGTGGTGGCAGTAGAGGTGGCTCACACCCCATCATGGGAATTTTCTTCCTGCCACAAAAAAATGGGCTCTGGGTGTTATTAAAACTCGGGTCTTAACCTGAGCCAAGATAGCCTGGATGCCAGAGAATGAACACTAGGCTAAATGTTTCTCCTTTCCCAGCCGCTCCGAAAATCTCCATCCCAGTATATTCAGCTGTGAGAGACACTGAGAGCTCCTTGCCCTGCCACGTCTGGGGCTTCTACCCAGGAGATGTCGCGGTCACGTGGCTCAGAGACGGGCGGGAACTGGCCGATTCCACAGGCTCGGATCCGCAGAGGAATCCTGATGGAACCTTTAGCCTCACCCTGACGCTTGTCTTCACCCCGAGTGAGAGCGACTCCGGCAGCATCTTCTCCTGCCGGGTCACCCACCTGGCTCTGGATCTGCCACTGCAGGAGGAGTTCACGCTAGATGTCACAGGTGGGAGTCTGCACCACGGTGGACGGGGATTAACTCCTCTCTCTCTGCCAGAATCACTTGGTCTTGGAACGTAGGGGAAACAAAGGAGACGGGCGGAGCCCAGGGTCGGTCTTTAGAAGGGCCAGGAGGGACCATGGCCCAGGTCCTGTTGCCAGAGAGGTCCTTGCAGGGAGGCCCATCCTGGTAGCAGCAGGTCTATCGCTCCTGAGGCCCCGGGGATGAGATATTTCTGCTGGGCCCTCTCAGCCCCCAGAGTGGTTTCTTCCTATGGGGCCCTGCCTCACTTCCCCTCACTTCCCCTGCATCCTCCCTGCTGCCAGAGGTGAGTCTGTGCATATACAAAAGCATACGTAAGGGGGTGGGGGGTGGAGGGGTGAGCTTGTGTGCAGCTGTGGGTGGGTGGGTGGAAAAACTTGGGGGGGAGGGAACGTGTGTGCATGTGGGAGGAACTTCTGTGTGCATGTGCTTAGGAGGGGGGAACTTGTGTGCACATGTGTGGGGCAGACATTTTGTAAGCAAACACCAGATGGTCAAATTATTAAAGGGGTGTGTAGTAGTAGCAATATTTATTGTTTGGCCACAGGCCGTAACAAAATAATAGTAAAATTACATACAAAATGTCACACATCGAAATTTAAAATAGGTGCAGAAAAGCTAAACCCTATTTGTACTTAATTCAGTATATAATGTGAACAATAATAATGATGATAAAAACAATAAAACAATATCAATTTGCCTTGCCCTTCTCAGGGTTTATGGCGGCAACACTTGACCCCTGAGAGCAACAGAAGTAGAGTAACATCAAGATAACGGTAATTGGCTTCGTGTGATCTGATGGCATTGTCCAATTGGACGTAACCAGCCCCTCTCAGCTGTTTGCAGTTAGCCTTTTTTTCCTATCGACTTCAACCAGCCAGGCAAATATCCCCATTAAAGAGGTGTGGCTATGAACCGAGGTGTAGCTAGGTAGGAATGGGCTCTTTCTGGGGCACTCCATTCCAGTGTGTGTATGTGTCATGGAGTTGGGGTCCACTACCCCACTTTTCTGGATTGGGTGACTCAGTTTCCCTCACTTGCAGCCCGTCTGAATCAGTTCTCTCTCCAGCTGATTCAGTGCTGCAAAGGGGAACAACACTTTTGTCACCCAAGCTCTAGAGACTTTCCGTTCCCAGACTTTCTCCCTACGTTCATAAGTGCTTGAGGGCACAAGATACCCACTGTGTTCCCCAATGTGAGACAACAGAAAGCACTTCTTAGTCAAGAAGAAAGTTTATTGGATTACATAAACAAAGATAGTTTGAATGCAGAGTGGCAAATAAAACAAAGGTAAATACCACAATCCTATTCTGTACTGAGTAAGTCCCTAGTTAAGATCTTACCCTACAGAAAGTCCATTAACTTGAGTCCATTTCTCAGCCAGATGTAGTGAGGCTAGGCTTTTAGTTCTTAAGCTGGTTAGCCAGCGAAGTTTCTTCTCCCAACTGAGCTTGAGGGGAAAAGATCTCCTCCCTTTAAATATCTTTCCAAGTTTCTTTGTTTGACTTACCTGCCTGGAGGACTCTGTGCTTCTAGTCACGTAGGCAGGAAGAGATCCATTTGCAACTCAATGGTCTCTGTCTGGTTTCTGCAGAGGTGGTGTTAGGCTTTTCTGAATACACATTTGGCATGGCTTTGCCTTTCTCCATTGCATGAAGTGAGTTTCCAGTTCTCAGCTTTTACATTGCATACATGTTTAACCTTTACTTTGACATATTTGTTAGACCTGTAGTCCAGTATCTCCTTGTAACAGTATGCACTATGTACCGGGGCATAGCTAGGTGGGAACGGGCCCTGGTGCAGAACAGTTTATTTTCCCCTTTGGCCCAGCAAATTGTAAGGTCAGCCCTGCTGGAGCCTCCAGATCCGGGAGTCCGTGGGTCTCAGAAATGCTCTCTGTTGCTGAAGAAAGGCAGCTCATCTCCCAGTGCGGAGGTCTCCAATCTTTTGGGGCTCACTGGTCTTTGGTGATGCTTTTGTGGGAAGTCTGCGCTTACCTGTGAATACACACCATATAGCCATGAACGAAATAATATACCCCACACGCAGTCACACACTAAAACTCAACTTAAGAGTGAAAACCCTTCTTGAACATAACCAAAGACAAAAACAAATGGATATTAACTGGTCTAGTGAATGGTTTGCTGCTACAAAAAAATGTCTCCCCCCTCCCTTGTCTCTTAGATTGTAAACCCCGCAGAGGTAGGGACCTGTCCGTAACGATTGATTGTACCGTGCTAGGTACATTGCTGGCACTATATAGATAATAATAATACACTTACAATATTATTTCATATCCATTAGACCGACTGTGATGTGGCCTTGAAGGGCAGCTGTTCGCTAAAAAAACTGTAATTACCTAAATGTTCAGTCTAAAGAGAAGGTGGCTGCTGGGATGGTCCCAAATGAGAGAGATGGAGACAACGCAGTTCAGATGATCTTTCATTGGACCAACTTCTGTAACGGAGAGTGGAGAAGCTTTTGGGCCACACAGGGCCCTTCTTTAAGCATGTAAAGAAGTACTGACTTGTTCCATGGCCCAGGTGGCTGGAAAGCTTGCTTAGTCTCTTCTCACCAACAGAAGTTGGTCCAATAAAAGAGATCATCTGAACTACTTTGTCTTATCTCTACATTTTCAGGGCACACCTGACAACATGCTGAGTTGTGTGCACCAGTGTCTACTGGAAACCACTGTCCAAGAGCAGAGGAATCACTTATTTTCCAAGGCTGGTAAGTGCATCAACTAGATGAAATGAACACAGCCCAGGAAGTGTCCAAAGAAATCATTATAGTCAGTGCCAGACCAGGTCAGACCAATGGTGCATCCAGCCCAGTATCCTGTCTCCACAGCGGCAGCTTTGAATGCTTTAAAGCAGTGGTTTTCAACATGTGGTCCATGGACCCCTGGGGGTCGGTGGACTATGTCTAAGGGGTTTGCAAAAGAAGAGAACTATGAAAATAAAAGTTTCAGATCCCAGAAAAGACAGTCTGTTTTTCCGCCAGCATCTCAGATTAATTCTTGACAAGAACAGAAAAGTATTTTTAAAATCACTGTGCTCACAATGACTGCAATGCACATACACAGCCCTTTTTGAAAATTATTATTAATTATGATAAGAATTTATATAGCACCAGCAATGTACCTGGTGTTTTACAAAGAATAAGATACAATCTAAAGGCAGGGGGAGGGGAGACAGGGAACGGGGAACAGAGGGAGAGTCAAGGGATGAGACATCTATGAGGATGCGAAAGCTCAGGTACATGTTCTTGGCTTGGTTACAGTAAGTTGGGAGTTTACAGATAACAGGTGGGGGAGAATCCTGAGTGGGAATAGTTAGCAGGAGTTAGGAAGGGCGGAGTGGAAGAGGTGGGTTTTGAAGAGGGACTTGAAGGTGTGGCGGGTGGGAGCCCGGCGGATGAGGGCAGGGAGGGAGTTCCAGGTGTGCGGGGCAGCGAGGGAGAAGGGACGAAGGCAGTTCTGGGAAGCAGGGGAAGCGAGGGAGGGTGAGGGAGGGGATGGAGGAGGAGCAGAGTGCTCGAGCAGGGGTTCGGAGGGAGATCAAGGCAGAGAGGTAGGGGGAGTGAGGTTGTGAAGGGCTTTGTAGATGAATACAAGGAGCTTGTGTAGAATACGCTCAGGAAGAGGGAGCCAGTGGAGAAGGGAGAGGAGAGGCTGCACGTGGCAGCGTTGCCATTATTTTGGCAAAGGGCAGCTGTAAATTGCTGCCACAAATGTGCCGGCCGGCTGTCTGACCAAACCTTCATGTGCTTGAAAAAAGTTTGTCAACAATATAAGCTGACAAGTTTTCCCACGCATATACACATGCGGACTTGGAATAAGTTCACAAAACTTACCAAATTCTTTTGTTTTGTTTTAATAACTGTACTGTTTATTTTTATTTTTAGCACACCAGTTTGTCAGTAATGCTCTTCTTATACTCGCTATACAAACGTAAGGGGGAGGTCGTGAGGGGGTTTGATGTACGGTGTCATCAATATGCTGATGACACCCAACTCTACCTCTCTTCTTCATCTGACCCAGGCCCGGCAGTCTCGGTGCTTACCCGGTGTCTGGCGACTGTGGGGGGACTGGATGAGGGCGAGCCACCTGAAGTTGAATCCCGACAAGACGGAGGTGATACTGGTGGGTGAGGCGGGGGAGTTGGTGACTCCCATCATTGATGGGGTTCGTCCATCCCTGGCCCCTCAGGTCCAGAATCTAGCGGTGCTCCTCGACTCCCGGCTTCACCTGGATGCCCAGGTGTTGGTGGTGGCGAGGAGCGCCCTTTGTCAATTACACCTGATATGCCAGCTTTGGCTGTATATCTCAGACTCTGACCTGGCCACTATCATCCATACTTTCATCACCTCGAGATTAGACTATCGCAGCACACTCTATGTGGGGCTACCCTCGGTGATGGTTCAGAGACCGCAGCTGGTGCAGAACGCGGCGGCCCGTCTCATTATGGGGACGGGTTGCCGAAATCACATAACACCAGTGCTCCATTCATTGCACTGGCTGCCCATAGTCTTCTGAGCCTGATTGAAGGTGTTGGTACTGGTCTATAAAGCCCTACCATCTGGTCCCCACCTACCTGTGGGACTGTCTCGCTGCCCGGGTCCTGCATCAGTCCCTGCGTTCTACCGCAGTTTCCGTCCTCGGGTGGTGTGAACGGCAACCATGGAGCGGACGTTCTCGGTAGCCGCTCCAAGGCTGTGGAACTCCCTCCTGATTGAGGTTCGTCTGTCCCCGGATCTTCCCTCCTTCCATCGACCGTGTAAGACCTGGCTGTTCCACCAGGCTTTTGGCAGAGGAGACAGGTAGTGAGTGGGAGGTTGGGTTTAGGGGATTGGGTCTTTTAGCTCCAAATTATAATGTTTTGATTTTACATTTTTAGGTCTGTTTTTTATATATTGTTGTTTATATATATATATTGTTATTTATATGTTTTTACTTTGTAAGTCACCACGAGATGCCGGAGGCAGGAGGAGTGCAGGTTATTAAATGTAAATAAATAAATACGCACAATAGATTTCCAACGGCAGCCACAAATGAAAAAAGGTTGAAAACAGCTGCTTCAGAGAACTGTCCAACATGTCATAATGAAACGAGTCAATTCCTGCTAATCGCTCCCAGCTCCCAGAAGTCAAATGTCTTGTCCCCATAGCAACTTGATGAATAGCCAGTGATGGGCCTAGCCTCTAAACATGTGTTTAATCCTTTTTTTTAACCCAGTCATGCTATTGGCCTTCTCAGCATCCTCTGGCAATGAGTTCCACAGGTTAATTGTGCAGCTTAAGAGCGCTGAAGGTTTCAAGGTTCCTTTAATGGAGCAGGAGCTCATTCTGTTATTGCCAGGGAGCACATTTCTCTCTCTCTTTCTCTCTCTCTCTCTAGTATCCACGTCCAGCCCAGAAGAGTCTCACACTAATGCTGTCCTTGGAGCATCGTTGGGTGTTGGGATAACTATTGTGGCTGCGATTGCCATTTACTTCTGGAGAAAAAAGAAAAAAGGTAAGAGGAACCAATTGTTCCAGGACAGAGGCAGCACGGGGCCTGGAGATTCCCTATGAATCACCACCCCTCTGTCTACTTTTCCATCTAGGACTTCTAGTCACAAGAAGAGAGAAGGGAGGCCCTTGCATCATCTCTAGGGTGGCCAGACGTCCGGATTTATACCGGCAGCCTGGTATTTCTGACAGCTGCGCTGTCCTGGATGGAAGGGGAACTGGACCAAAGAGCTGTCCGGGAATTTCCCCTTCCATCCCTCCTCCCACCGCCGGCGGGCCACAGCTGCCCTCTCTGCACTTCTGCCCACATGGACCCCTGGCGGAAGTGCAGAGAGCACAGCTGCAGCCAGTCAATGGGCTTTTTGGTGCGCAGCAGCGGGTACTGCAGCCGGCAGAGTCAATTTGTTGAGGCTTGACTTGCTTGAGGGAGTCTCAGGGGTTAGGCAGCGTGGTGTGCAGGCTAGCAAAAAAAAAAAGCCTGAGCCCAGGTACCTACCGCCAGCCAGCCTCCCTTCCCCCGGGCTTCCCCCACTTGGCTCCCCCCCTCCCATCAACCCCCCACACCCATGACTTCCTCCCTCCCAGAAACCCCCCCTGGATACCCCACTCCCAGCAACCCCCCAGCTACCCACTAGCAACCCCCCAACCCCCCAGCAATCCCCCCCCAGCTCCCACCTCCCAGGA
>QEPC01009510.1:182099-197389 GCA_003113815.1 Sphenodon punctatus
CCTCCCAGAACCCCCCAACTCCCCCCAGAAACCCCCCCTTCAAAGGTTTCTAAGGATTGCATGGGTGTGTTACCCCCAATGTTCTTATGTGCACTGTTGTTCAAAGGCTTCTCAGAGTGATGTGGGTGTGTTTCCCCCAATACTATGTGCAAACTTATTCAAAGGGTTTACAGGGTGACCTGGGTGTGTTATCCCCAATGTTCTTATGTGCAATGTTGTTCACACATTTCTGAGGTTGACTTTGATGTCATTCCCCATAAACAAGGAAACCAAAACCAAAAGACAAATAGAAAAATATGCGTTGGTTGAAATTGTAGGGAATCGCTGGTAGTTATTACTGGCTTGATGAGACACTAAAAACATCTGTTTCTCCTCACAGTGAGCCTCGGCTCTATCTTTTTCACATTGCTAGAGAGAAATGGGACTAGTGTGAGAGAGACCTTGGATGGGACTTTAGTAAGAGGGCTCTCTATCCCCCAGTGGCAGGGCTTCACACAGCAGCAAGGAGCTCACAGGATTAACTAATGTAATCTCCTCCCAATGTTAACTCTGAGAACTCCTTGCTGCTGGGTTAAGCCACACCACTGGCTTAATAGTGGAGTTGGCTCCGTCTACTTCTGGCCCCACCCGCTTCCCCACAAATTTGCATAAATTTGTATAAAATTGCATATGTAAATGTCATGCAAATGTTTGTCCTCTTTTCTGATGATGTGTCAGTGGCCACCCTAGTCATCTCCGAGGTGCAGGGTCCGGAGTACTGTGAGCTGGGGCAGGAGGTGACCATGAGCTGCTCCATGGAGGGGACATTTCCTGAAAACATCGTGGTGACGTGGAAACGGATATGTGGAGAGAAGGGGATGGTTGAGAATGGAACGACTGGAGAGGGGACTGAGCTCCAGCCACTGTTACAAACCTGCCCCTTGGTCTGGAAAGAGACAAAGGAGAGGACGGAGTCCAAACTCACGGCCACCTTGACCTTCACCCCCTTGGTGCAGGATGACGGGGCCTGTATCCAGTGCAATTTCTACCACGAAGGCAAAAGGATCCAAGAGAAGAAAGCCTCCAGGGAGATCAAGGTGTGGGGTGAGTACCCCCAGGGCTGGGTGTGTCTAAAGTCCCCTTCTCCAAGAAGGCCATGCAAGGGCTCCCACACTGGGAAAACAGAGCTGCAATGTAGAGCTGAAATTAGTATCGGAGGAAATACCGAATGGAATAAATATTTCCTGTTTGTGTGAAGCAAACACAGAGATTGTGTTCATTGATATTTACTAGCTACGTTGGTTTGCATTGCTTTGGTCCTTCAGTATTTGGTCACCTCGGTTGTTCATAAGCTCAGTACTTCAGTATTTCATCACTCAATCCACTTCAATCTCTTTGTTTATGGTTGGTGCTGCCCTCTCTTTGGTAGGAGTATTGGCAGAATTTCTTGACTACTTTAAGGCAAATTCAGTTGGGCCACCTGTGTGACGTAACGCAGGAGAAAGTCTTGAAATAGCAAAATCAAGTTTACTTATATCAGACCATAGGTCATAAAATGTTACATCAAACACAGGTTCAACTGTAGGAAAATACTGGAGACCAAAATGCCTGAAGTATTGAAAAGAGACAAAGTAGTAAAGTGACCTCTTTTATTGGACCAAGTCCAGTTGGTGGCGGTATGCAATCTTCTGGACCACACAGGGTCCTTCAGCAGGCAGGTCCCTGTGAAGTCGGAAAGCTCGCATATCCCCACTGACTGGAGTTGGTCCAATAAAAGAAATCACTTTACTACTTTCTCTCTATTGCCTAGATTTGGGACCAACATGGCAAACCCTACTTTCTCTACACTGAAGTATTGAAAGAATGCACAACCCAACACCTGAAGGAATCAAAGGGAACAGTGATGAAATACAGCAGCAGCCACCAACCAAGATAATGAACAACCAAATTTCACAACAGCAACAAATATAAATCTAGATATTCAGTTCGGGAATCAAATAACCAAAGTGGATTTGTGAATTTGAAAAAAATCATATTTTTGTTTCAGCCCTACTTTAAAATAACAGCAGAGTTAATATTCCCTGACTAAGTCACTGCTTGGCCACCATCAAGAAGACAATGAAAAAGGTGTGTGGGGGGCAGGGGGACTTTTGCTTATACAAACTTTGTGTAAGCAAAAGTTTCCTAACTCTTAGTAAGGGGGATGCCAAGCTTGGTTATTACAGGCTGGTTCGGTAGCTGCAGTTGTAGTTAAGGGGACCCGAGACTTTCAGGTCTAAACTTTTGACTTTGTCAAAGCACGGCCGTATAAATATGTGGCGCAATCAGCAACAGAGTGTGACCCTGCAACCATGGGAGATGGTGCCTATTAGTGGTGGGACCCCGGGCCCATTACCGGCTACCAGATTTACCAGTTACCGGTTCTACGAAAACTGGATTCCCGGATTAAATCCGGTATGCCGGTACCGGATTTATTTCATTGGTTTCAATGGGGTGCTGTGTCCCCATTGAAACCAATGAAATAAATTAATTCCCTCCCCCTCCCCCTCCCAGGCTGCGCGGGTGGAAGGGGGGACACCCCCCACCCACCCTGCCCAGCCTGGATTTTTGTTTTAAAAAAGACTAGAGTAAGACCCAGAGGCGAGGCGAGCCCACCCCCCCCAGCACCAGCGGCCGCGGCGTCCCCGCAGCCGCCAGTAAGTATGACCCGATCCCTGGGGGAGGTGTTTAACACCCCCACCCCCCCAGGGATCACCCCTACTAACGTTCAGTGCGCTTACCTTTGGGAGCTCCGGCGGCGGCGGGCGGTCCGGCGGCCTCAGCGCCGGCTGTGGCTGCCGGCGTCAGGACGCTCTAGGCCTTCCGGGGAACTTCCGGGTTTCACCGGAAGGCCTAGAGCGTCCTGACGCCGGCAGCCACAGCCGGCGCTGAGGCCGCCGGACCGCCCGCCGCCGCCGGAGCTCCCAAAGGTAAGCGCACTGAACGTTAGTAGGGGTGATCCCTGGGGGGGGGGGGGTGTTAAACACCCCCCCCCCCCCAGGGATCGGGTCATACTTACCGGCGGCTGCGGGGACGCCGCGGCCGCTGGTGCTGGGGGGTGGGCTCGCCTCGCCTCGCCTCTGGGTCTTTTCTTTACTCTTTTTTTAAAAACAAAAATCCAGGCTGGGCAGGGTGGGTGGGGGGTGTCCCCCCTTCCACCCGCGCAGCCTGGACTCGGGGAGGTTTTTTTTTAAAAAAAACTTTTTTGCTGGGGCAGTTTTTTTACATTGCAGCCATTTTTAAATGGCTGCAATGCAAAAAAAATCCGGTACCCCGGAATCCGGTACCCGGTCCGGATTACCGGGTCAAATCCGATAATGCCGGTACGCCCGGTACCGGCATTATCGGATACCGGATTCTACCGGTTTCCCACCCCTAGTGCCTATGATTCTAGCCCAGGGTTTGCTGTGATCATCCACCGATGGTGGAGACAGGGAAAGGAAGAGAGACTGAGCTAAGATTGAGTTAGAATTGGGGGACAACTGGCTACCCAGCAGCACCACAGAGAAGAACCCGGGATGATAGCGAATCAGAAACAGAACATGAATCAACAACGTGACACTGGGTGCTTTTAGGACAGAGAGCACCCACGTCTCTGCTCCACCTCACAGCCAGGCAGGCCACGGCCCATCTGTTTAATGGCAGGCCGCCTGGGTGTGAGGCAGAGCAGGTGCTTGGAGCACCGCAAGCGGAGCGGGCCTCCCAAACTGGGGGCACTGCCTGGGGGCGGAAGAGCAGTTTGTCTAATGGGCAGACAGGCCACTGCAGATCTGCTTTAGGCCAGGGGTTGCCACAGCAATGCCCCAGAGCTGCAGACGGCAGACTAGAGCGGTAGGAGGACTGTACGGGCGAACTGCGGGCCCCGGCAGCTACCTGGTGGTGGTCTGTCTAAGGACACCCAATGTTGCTAAAAGGCCATTTGAGGCTGCATTAACAGATACATCCTATCCAAGACAGACGGTTTTTAAAATGGGGATGGGAGCAGGTTTCTGGTGGTTGGGGGAGGGTTTAAACGGTGGCAGATGGGTGTGCACACCCATGCACCCGCATGGTGCACCTGAGATTTTGGGTAGCTGGGGGTGCATGGGTCACAGAAGCACACGCTCACCCACCACCCATTTTACACAGGCAGTACCACACGTGTCCACTGGGTGGACCTGCACGGTAGCATCTCATGTAAAAATGGCCACAGAAGGAATAATGGTGCCACTTTAATCAGCGCTGGTGAGACTTCACTGGAATAGTGCGTTCGGTTTGGGTCAGCATCCACCAAGGATTCAGAGGCGAACGAGCCTGATAAAGGGGGCTGGAATGCAAATGATCCAAGGAAAGGCCAAACGAGTTGGGAATGTTTAACCTAGAAAAAATACTCTGGGAGGAGGGGCACGAAGGCAGTTATCAAACATCTAAAAAGTTGCCATGAAAAGATGGAGAACACTACCGGAGAAGGCAGGACATGACAGAAAAGGCTTAAATTGCAGTGAGGTCGATTTGGGATAAAAATATATAATGGAAAAGTAAACCTCCTCCTGTAAGAGTAGTTGGGCACCAGAATCAGTTGCTGAGGGAGGTTGTGGGATCGGCTTCCTTGGTGTTTTAAAAACCAGCTGGACAAGCCTCAGTCTTGACAGTCTGTGATGCCGAAGGCAGAGGGACTCCTGCCTTGGAGCAGGGGACTGGGCTAGAGGAGCCTTTAGGCCCCTCCAGACCCTGTGGTTGATTCTAAAGGAGGGAATTCCTGTAGGATCCTGCCTTGTACATTATCTCCTTTAGCCTTACAATCACCCCTGTTCTGGCTAACACTCTCTAACCCTGCCGTTATCTCCCTCCCCAGCCCGGCCAGATGTGTCACAAATCCAGGTTCTGCCACAGTGGGAGCCACCAGACCAGGTGCCATTTGCTTCCCAGATACAGAATTTCTTCCCCAAGAAGATTCACCAGATTGAGTGGTGCTGGGACGAAGGAGAGAGCCAGGAAGACAGGAGCTTGAGAGACAAGAATCTGGAAACCAGCCAGAATGAAGACGGCACATTCAGTGCCACCAGCATCTGGAGAATCCCCAGCCAAGAATTGAATCACCTAGAGCGCAAGGTCAACGTGTCAATTCAGTCACATCCTGAAGATGCCCCCGTCAAGAGGGAGCTCAGGATTAGAGATGCAGGTGAGGAGGGGGCTCCCATGGGAATGAGCTGGAGCCATGATAAACTGGAACCCCTCTCCCTCAAAAAGGGGCTGGGGTGAGTCACTGAGTTAACTAACAAGTTTTGAGAGTGAAAATTTCTCAGCCCACCAGAGAGGTTGCTGGATCAAAGGATTAATGGTGTTACAGACTGGTACCACCGATTGGGATAAATGCCCCATGGGAGGTAAGGTTAGACCAGAGCTAAAACACAGGGCATTTTCAAATGCGATGGCACCAAAGCACCGCCATGGACTCACCCGGAATCCCAATCTGGCGGTCCCCAAACTAACATGACAGGGACCTGGTCACCGGGGAGAGCGGGGAGCCCCCGCTCCAACGCTGCACCCAGTAGCCCATCCCCCTCCCAGACAGGCAGTCATGGCCACCAATGAGGGCCGCCATGGCACCCGCCCTCTCCCATCGCTCAGGGCTGCGGGGAGTAAAACAGGCTTTCAAACGTGAAAGTCCACTTTGTTCTCAGTCGGGCAGCAGGAATTAATTAATTAATTATTATTATTAGCAAGCATTTATATAGTACCAGCAATGTAACTGGTGCTTTACAAAGTAATTGAATAGACACAGTCCCTGCCCTAGGGTTTACAATCAGAGAAATGGGGTGGGAGGGAGATGAAGGAAGGGGAACAGAGGGAGAGACAAGGAGTGTAACATTCACAGGGATGTGAGGTCCCAGGTGCCTGCACTTGGCTTGGTTACATAGGAATCTGAACATGGTGGGGGAAGCCACTCCAGGCAGTGACTTGGGGACTTCTCTGACTCACAGTCCGGGCTAGCTGCCACCACGGTCGGAAGGACCAAAGGGACAAACAATCCAAGCAAAAACTGAAATGAAGAGTTTCAGACCCAACCTCCACAGACCAAATTTGATGAATGATTTGTTGGTTTGAATTATTAATGTCAGCTCTGTATGAGATCCCTCTCTTGCCTAGAGGAAGGCTCAGGCATGAGCCATGACTCCCCAGTAGGAGGCCTCTCACCATCTCTGGGTCTCTTTCTGTCACTCCCTAGGTCTCCTGAGGCAACCAGAGGTGTCGGAAATCTCCAAGCCCCCAGAAGTGGCAGAGGGGAGGCCCATCACCCTCAGCTGCACCATCATGAGGCACTTCCCTGAGAAGCTGAGCATCACCTGGCTCAGGAGGGAGAAGGCCGGGCTCCGGGGATTGATCGGATTGGAAAGGCCTGTAGTTCCTCTAGAAAATTCTCCCGCTTACATCATCCATCTCGAAGCCCCCAGCACCCAGGATGGGCAAAGCTTCCAACAGGAGACAAGACTCGAGTTCAAGGCCTCCTGCGACAGAGACCAGGGGGCGGAGTACATCTGTCGTGTGGGACACATCACCCTAGAGACCCCCGCACAGAAGAGCAGTGGGGAGCTGCAGGTCACAGGTCAGTTTCCAGTTAAGGCCTGAGAGGCCCTGTCGTTTCATCAGCCTTGTTCTGTGTCATTTGGGAAAAGGGGACTCTCCAGACCCCTTCGCCCAGCACGCACCGCAGAGCTGCTGCTTCCATCTCCAGGGTTCTTCCACAATACCCAGGGTCCATGCTCTGGCTCTGGCTTCACCAGCACTGCAGTGCCGAGGCAACTCAGACACGCATGGGGGAGGTGGGGTGGAGGGGGCTTTGGAGGTGGCTGTGGGCTCAGGGAGGTACCTTGTGGCTCTGGGCTGGGGTGCTGTGGAGTCAGAGGGGGCTGGTTGCGAGGGGAAAGGGTTAAGAGGGAGCTGACACAGAGGCCACTTGCAGACATGCCCCCCCCCAATGCATTTCCTCCCCTGACTTGTGCGAAAGAAGCCGCAGCAGATCCCCATTTGCACCGGCTCTTTTTCTGTCATCTGGCTCCTCCCAGCTGCCACATCTTCCCTCGTGGGTCTCAGCCGCCACCACCACTGCAGATGTGAATGCAGCCCCACAAGGCTGTGAGATCTTGCTTCATAAAAGGGGAATAGTGTGTTCACACATGACAAAACACCAGCATTTATAACATCCGGTGTTATCTCGAGCACTTATAAGGGCCCATTTTGTCATGTGTAAAAGTGGTCTCAGTCTCATTGGCTTCTGGGTGACTAGCTGTCTCAAGCCCTACCCAGGGAGCCATCTTGGGTTTGGCAGCCATTTTAGGTTACCTTAAGAACAGTAACCAGGCAAGCCAACAGGGAGCAAAACCTCCTGCATATCTCAAATATGGCCGTCCTGCAGGCTCCCTGTTACAGTGGCACTAGGTTGGGGGGCTATTTCCTGTGCTGCAAGACTTCGAGGTATTTAGTTCACGGTTTTAAAAAAATGTGCAACTTGCTTTTACGTGTTAAATGTTTCGTCTAATCCTGGCCTGTGGGATTTTCAAAAGTCACGTGAGCAGATCACGCGAGCATGACCCGTTCATCTAAAAGCAGGCTACAGAATAAGTGGAGACTTCTCGAGGGGGCAGGGTGCTGTGTGCTCCTGTGTCTAGATTTCTGTCTTCCCTGGTAGTTCTTCAGTGAGCTCTTAGCTCAGGCTTTAGTATCTTTTTCCTTCCAGCTGTCCAGTAGCTCCTGCCCTGACCCACTTTGCAATCCCTGATTGGCAGACTAGCCATCTCAAATGGCTGGGGCCGGTCCTCTCCAAGGTAAGCACCCTGCCACAACTTGCCCACAACCTCATTCTACAGGACATTAGGGTGCCCCTATTTCCCTGGTCTTAACATTGAGCTGGCACAAAACCTGTCTGGCCTTTAAAAATGGCATAAACTCTTAAATGCAATTTCCATGCATTCCAGGACTCAAGCCTCCGGCTCTGGGCGAGATCTCCCGGCCGCAGCACCTGGTCCCTGGGGAACTGGTTACACTGGGGTGCCAAATATCAGAGTTCTACCCCAAGAAGCTGACTGTGGCCTGGTACAGGAGGAGAGGAGGAGAAAGTGGCTTCACCAAGTTGGAGGAGAACTCTGCTGGGCAGGAGAGCATCATGATGTCAACTCCCGCGGCAGCAGCAGATGGGAAATCCTACAGTGCAGAGTCCCAGCTCAGCTTCTCCCCCTCAGCACCGGAAGATGATGGGGTTGAATACCTGTGTCATGTGGAGCATGAGGCCATGAACGCAAAAGCAAAATCCACAGGCAAACTAAAGCTCCGAGGTGAAAGTCTACAGGACGGGGCAGCTCTGAGGTGACACAGGGGTTGCTATTGTGAAGAACTGAGGCACACAGAATGGTCCAAGAGAAATACTTGCTCTGAGCTCAACCTGATCATGTTGGGAGGGACCCAGGGGTGTCTGAGTCACCTCCCCTCTGATCCCTTCTGGGGATGGTAGCTGTACAGCTGAACTGATCCCACAGCCCTTAACTCTGAGTT
Organism: Sphenodon punctatus; assembly: GCA_003113815.1. NCBI lineage: Eukaryota > Metazoa > Chordata > Lepidosauria > Sphenodontia > Sphenodontidae > Sphenodon > Sphenodon punctatus. The sequence continues at coordinate 190,647 of QEPC01009510.1, forward strand.
GCAGCGTCAAACTGCGATCCATCCATTCCTGCATCTCCTCTCCCATGGCCACAGCATCGGATGCTTCAGAGGAAGCATGAGACCCCAGCTGCAGGAAAACAAACTACCTTGCACGCATACCCTTCCTAGTCCTGTTGTACCCACCAGGCAGCTCCTGCTCCAAGAGGGGCAGTATCACAGCAAATCTCAATGACAGAAAGTGGGTGTTCATGAAGGGTTTGGTGATAGTATGTATGGCTTCAGGAGACTGTGGAAGCCTCAAATGGGACAAATGCCCTACTGGATCAGCCCAATACTCCATCTAACCCAACATCCTGTCTCCGAGAAGAGCACAACAAATCACAATGTGTCAGGCTCCAGTGGCCAGAGTTAGGAGGGGGAGGAAGGAAAGGTAGGTAGGCGAGGCCAAGGGCTAGGAGGGGGAGGAGGAAAAGGTAGGTAGGCAGGGAAAAGGGAGGGAAGGAGGCAAGGGGATAACAAGGGGACCTCTCAGCCACTCTCCGATACCAAGGAGATGAAGTGCTCAACATCAGAGTCAGACAAGCTGGCCTAAGAAAGCATATAGCTCATCATCGAGGTCAAAGGATGGGGAATCAGGAGGAGGGGAATCAGGAACTGGGAGTAGGGAACCTGAGAAAGGGAACGGGGAACCAGAGGCAGGGAATGAGGGACCAAGGGCAAGGAACAGGGAACCAGAGGCGGGGAAACGGGGAACCAGAGCTAGGGGCGCAACAGGGGACCAGAGGTAGGGGGTTAGGGAACAACAGGGGACTAAAGGCAAGGAGTTGGGGGAGCACGGGGGCACCAGAGACAAGGACCTGGAAGCAGAGGCAAGGAGCAAGGGACCAGAGACACGGAACCAGAGGCGTGCGAGCACGAGGTGAGGCAATGGAAAAGCCAGAGGTGAGGGAGCGTGGAAGCCAGAGGCAAGGGGGTGGGGAAGCCAGAGGAACCAGAGGTGAGGGAGCAGGGAGCCACAGGAGCCAGGGGGCCAGAGGTCAGGGAGCCAGAGGCAAGGGAATGGGGAGCCACAGGGGCCAGGAGTGAGGGAGCCAGAGGCGAGAGGAAGCAGCAAGGGGCTAGAGGCAGGGGGCAGGGGACCAAAGCTGGGGGAGCCAAGGTCCAGGGGACAGCTAAGGAACAGAAGAACCAACAGTGTAAGGCTGGAGGTTCAAGGAACAGGTTCCTGTGGGAACCGTGCCCAAAGGAGAGGGGAGTAGCAAGATTCTAAGAGAGGCAAGAGACAAACACAAAACAGGGCCGTTCCAACCCATAAACAAACAGGTAACAGAACGCACAAAACACTGTGGGGGGTTTCAAGGGAACAGAGAAACACATCAACACCGACACAGGGCAAGATATCAACACATGGGGAAGGGGAAAGGTATAACACACTAGGAAGACAGAGGGAACACAACACAAACTCAAGCAAATGTACAAACAGAGTGCAAGCAGAGAAGGCAAGTAGAGGAAGGGGCATGAGCCAAGCAAGGGTCATGGAGGGATGACCTGAAGCTCCACACTTGCCACAGCCCTCAGCAGCCTTAAATACTACAAGGAGCCAATCAGGCTGGGGCAGGTGGGTCCACGCCCCCTATCAGGTGCAAGCGGGACACAAAGCTGGCAGGAAGGGAGGGAACAACAGGGCAAGGAGGGAAGCCACCCTCTGCAGCACCCCCCAGTGGCACAGGTGGCAGCGAGCACCTCAGGCAAACCCCAAGGGCCAAGATTCAAGGGCCAGCCATGACACAATGGAGCGATTCACTCCATTCTATTTATCCTCTAAGAAGTTATCCCATCCTTTGAACCCAGTTATGCTATTGGCCTTCACAACATCCTCTGACCAAATGTTGGTATTTATTTGAATATGCAATGGCTTTGTATGCTTTTAGTGCTGTGGGTCATGGGGAGGAATATTTAAATTTCAAAATAGGCAAAATATGGGAAGCAACAGGGAGAGCATCGCAGACCCCAGTACATTCATGGGCTAAGGCAGGGATGGATGGCAGGGAACAGATCCCTCCATAATGACCTGTTTTGCATTTCTCTGAACGGGGCTGATCTTACCACAGGGTGACCTGGGTGGCTGCCTCGTACCCTGCTCTTTCTGAGGGCCCTGCAGTGGCCTCTTTTTTCACCAAGACAAGCTGTGGGGACACCACTCCTTCTCAGTGGGGCCCCAAACGTGACCCCCTTCAGGGCACCGCAGCGGTTGCCCCGAAGGGGAAGGGGCCACTAGTGCCACTGCATTTTATCTTCATCCTGGGAGTGCCAACCAGAGAGAGATTCTCCACAGCCAGAGAATATAGAACAACAAGCTCGATGGACCGTGGTCTGAACCAGTAGGGCAGGGACTGTGTGGCCCAAATGCTTCCACGCTCTCACCTATAGAGGCTGGCCCAATGAAGAATGTCAGCTGAATACTTTGTCTATGGTGTTAAATAATTAGAAGGGAACTGGCCCAGCCCTTCTAGAAAGCGACATTTCTGTCCTGCTGCCAAAACCACACTCTGCCTGCTCTCAGCCACTGCCCACCACAAAACCATAATACAGCTTCCTGCCAATCAAGCACCTCTTACCTCCAATGCTGCCCACTGCCAGCTGCCACCTGCCCTCCCTTCTGTCCATAACGCCGGATATGCCTTGGAGGCCAGGACAAGCTTGCGGGATTCAGACAGTCACAGTACCAGCAAGGCCTGGAAGCTCCTAAGAGTGTGTTCACAAGGTTGTTCCAGACTTTGGGAGTTTTCTGTTCAGAAACTGCCTCCAGCCATCTCTGTTTTCATGAGCAGGGAGAACAAGAGGTGAAATAGCACCTCCCCTCTCCTGATCTCCCTCATTCTGCCAAACAGTCAGTGAAGCAGAGACACTGGGTGTTTTTAGCCTGAGCCAGGCATGGCTAAACCCAGATCTGCTCTGGCTGTGGCCGGTTTAAATGGAGGTGGATGCCACCGTGGACCGCAGTTGTAGACTTACATTTTGGTCCTAGGGAAATTTTGGTCCTAGTATCAGATCTTATTTACTTTGGTCCTGATTACTTCAATGAGAGAGAAAGATTTCTTACCAGATTGTTGAAATAGGTGGGGCAGAGGAGCGGAAGGGACCCAGAGGGGACCCAGAAGCTGTGTTCAGCATCTGACAGCATCAGGGAGATGTAGGAGGCCCAGAAGCAGTGCTGCCTGCCAGCAGTAGGAGGACCGAAGGTGACCCAGAAGCTGTGCTCAGCATCTGACAGCAGCACCTGTAAAGGGGACCCTGAAAGCCTCAAGCAGTGGGGAGCCAACCACAGTCTACCAAAAATTTGAGCACAGTCAAGCAGTTGGCTGCGATCAAGTCTTGGCTGCCACAACATTGGGTGTTAACAAACATGCAGCTGCAGATCCCAGGGAGGGAGTGTGTCACGGAGGAACATAGGGTCACACATGGGTGATACTGGCCTACATGTAGACTACAAGCCTAGTAAATATGTAAAGCAAAAGGTGCAACATGTATGTAATGTTACAATTGAGAACTGTAAAACCCAAACCAGGACTGTAACACTGACAAAACTCCAGGAAATGCAAAGAGATAAAAAGAATGTGTATTTGGGAACCCTGGCCAGACAGAACCCTGTGGAGATGCAAATGGACCTTCAGTTTTGCCTGGGTTGCCTACGTGACGGACCTCAGGTTTCTCCAAGGTGGGAAAGTCGAAACAAAGAGACCATGAAAGGTACTTAAGCAAAGGCCATTAAGCCATTGGGGGGAATCTCTCTCTCGCTTGGTCAGATCCATCTTGAGCAACTGCATCTGCATACTGAATCTTGCCAGCAAGCAAGACTGGAAGACATGCACTGAGAGGCATGATTTTGCTTTCTACCAACTAAGAGACCAGTGCTCAGTCATTCTACATCTATGACTGAGGAAACAGAACTTATGGACCTTGTAGGGTAAGATGCTTATTTAGGAACTCAACCAGTATAGATATAGGAATGTGTTATATTTACCTTTGATTTCTAGTAACCACTCTGTATCAACAATCCTGCTTATGTAAATCAATAAACTTACTTCTTATCTTTATGAAGAAGTATCTGTGTCTAACATTGGAACACAAGTGAGCAACAAAAGTTCTCAAGCTCTTGCGAACCCAGAGAGAAAGAGTCTGTAAACGGGAAGGATCGGGCCCTTGGGTGTCAAAGGGGTTTTCCATCGTCAGGATTGAATCAGTCAGAGAGAAAAACTGATTCAAGTGGGCTGTAACCAAGGGAAACTGAGTCACTCAAACCCGGTAAAGTGGGGGGGGGCGGACCTCCAACCCATGACAGGGTGGGGCCACCCCTGACTGGGTCAGCTCAGGGAATGGAACACACATTCCCGTGGCCTGACACAGCTGGGGGGATAGGCAGGGAGTGATGCACAGCTGGCTCACCCCCCCATCCCATGCTGCAGCCAGCACCCCACACCCCGCCATGACAAGCAGCCATGACTGGCTGCCATGGCAGCACCCCCACACCAGGCCAGGTGGGCGCAAAAACAGACGCACCCGCCCACTTGGGTTTGGACCGTGGTCTCAGTTCCTTCTGGGCCCATGTTTCTGGCCCAGCTGTCTACCCTGCCCCACATCTGGTTGGCCCAAAACAGATGTGCAGGTTCGATGCTGGCCCAGGAGGCCAGAGTAGGCAGAACCAGGCCAGCATTGTGTCTGAAAACACCCATTGGGGGAGGCACATTGGGCATGCACATAGACTAGAAGTGCCTTGCTAGCACTCTGTCAGACCCACCCGACAAAGGCCCTAATTGAAGTGATTTAGAGTGCATGATAGTGCTGAAAAAGTAAACAAACAGGCCCCGGAATGACCAGGGGAGGTAAAAAAACTAGAAAAAAAGCTATATCAAGGACCTTTACAAAGTGTGAGATGAGGCTCCCTCTCAAAGTAAGGAACCCGGAGACAACATGGCGGCAGCAGCAGCACCACAAGGAGAAGGGGAAGAATTGGTGCCTAATCAAACAGACTCTCAGATTGCTTCTATGCTGCAAAACATCCAAGCCCAACTACAGGACACCAAGGTAGAATTAAAGAATGCTATGAGGAGGTTAACTCTGTGGTGGTACGACTGGGGAAAAAACTAGACAAAGGGTAATTTCAGACATTACGAAAATGCCTTTCACCACAGGGGATCACCTGTGGTGGTGGTGGTCTCGTGAATGTCTGTTTGACCCCCGCCAGATGTTCACCACAGCAAATCTCTGGCGGGGGTCAAATTAACCACAGTTCTGGACCTCCGACCGACCGGAGGTCGAGAACTGTGGTTAGATTGGCCACAATCCGGGATGGGCCCAAAGTAACATGTGTTACCTTTGGCCCATCCCAGACCATGGCCCTGACCGCGATACGGGATCGGGCACAGTAGCCACATTGGCTGTTGCTGCCACCCGTCTCCCCAAGGGTGGGCGGCCAAGGGAGCACGGGGGTGGGGCCAGGCAGCCGCATGTCACACCATGCACACCTGCCCCCTCCCCGATTCCCCGCAGTGATGGAGCCGGCACATCTGAAGGACGGCCGGCTTCATCACGGACCAGAATCTGAGAGAGATCCCAGTCCAGGGTTCAGCATGGTGGGCATCCAAGCCCGTCACATCTGAAAATACCCAAAGTCTCTAAAAGAGTAGATGCAGTGACACAGAATCAGCGATGTGGAGGATAATAACTTGAAAAGAGACAGAAAATATACAGAAATGGAGCAAGTGATACAGACTTTTAGTGACAAATGGGAAGATTTAGAAAACAGCAGTAGACGGAGTAATCTACCCATTTTGGGAGTGCCTGAAGGTGTTGGAATAATAAGCTAGAGAATTCATGGTGAAATTACTGCCACAGCTCTTTCCTGGCAATCCTGAAGTCCACAACATAGAAATCAAGAGAGCTCACCACACTCTAAAATCCCGCTCAAAATCTACTGACCCCTTTATTATAAAATGCTTAAAATATACTGATAAAGAAAATATACTAAGATTAGCTAGACAAAAAAAAGATCTCTCCTATGATGGTAACAAGGTTTTTATATACCCAGATTTGGCAGTTGACACATGGAAAAAAAGAAAAGTCTGGTAGAAGTTGAGGCAAGTAGAATAAAAATGTTATAGGATGCAAACTGTTCCCTCGAATTCCTATGGATTGAAATTCCAGGTATCAAGCAAAAGAGTATAGCAGTGGGGCTATACTATCGTCCCCCTGACCAGAATAGAGAGACTGATTATGTAATGCTATCAGTGATTAAACAGGCTACTAAAACTGGGAATGTAATAATAATGGGTGACTTCAACTACCCCAATATTGACTGGGTGAATGCGTCCTCGAGGTGGAAAGTGGAGGTAAAATTTCTGGATGCCATAAATGACTGCTTTTTAGAGCAATTGGTTCCAGAACCAACAAGGAGAGGAGCTACTTTAGATCTAGTCCTAAGTGGTGCACAGGAACTAGTGCAAGAAGTAACTGTGGCCGAGCCACTAGGCAATAGCGATCATAATATAATCAAATTTGACATAGTTGCTGGAGGGAGAAAGTTAGTTAAAAGTACAGCACTGGCTTTTAACTTTAAAAAGGGAGACTATGCCAATATGAGGAAACTAGTTGGAAAGAAACTAAAAGGCACAGTTGAAAGGACAACATGTTTGCAAGAGGCATGGAGGCTGTTGAAAAGCACCATCTTGGAAGCCCAGATTACATGCATCCCACAAGTTAAAAAAGGTAGCAGGAGGACTAAA
>QEPC01009510.1:200778-233702 GCA_003113815.1 Sphenodon punctatus
GCCTATCCTGGAACGACACGTCATTCCCCCCACCCATGTTACATCTGCCTGCTCAGGGGGTCACCTTACCCACGTCATTTCCCCCTACGTCACATTCGCCTGCTCAGGGGGTTGCCTTACCCATGTCATCTCCCCTTACGTCACATCTGCCTCCCCAGGGAGGGACTTTCAGGGACAAGGAACACTGAGGGGGGCGGGACTTCCAGTTGTGTGACACCTTTGATTGACAGTAGCCCCCTTACTCTCTCTCCCTAACCCCATCCTGTCCCATAACCTGCATTTCCCTCACCACCTCAAATCTAACCTCCCACTATAACCTCCCAGAAAGTCCACTGCCAGCTAAAAGCACTAAAGAGTCACAAAAAGAGCCTGCACCCCCACCACCACCCCGGTCCCACCCAAGGGGCAAATGCCTGCAGCGCTGCTGGTAGGCACATTGCTTAAAAGCCCCTGCTGGGGCTGACGTCCTTCCCCCAACAGCTGCCGGGATGATGATAGACCCGCCCCCTCTTCCTCTGCCACCAGGAGGGGGGGTAGAGTCCCCGCAAGCTGGCTCACAACCCCCAGGCATGAGCGAGCAGCAGCGCAGCGGAGAGGGTGAGCCCAACTGGCTCCCAGCCCCCAAGGCACAGTGATCATGTACTTAGCTGGGTCAAGAGGTGAATACCTAGGTCTCTCAACAGCACAGTGCCCCAGTGAGCTTCAAGAATCAGCCATATGGGGGGAGCCTAGTCTAGGAGCCTTAGAAGCTATGAAACGTCTCTGAGGACAGCATGCCACCCCCTGGAAGTCACTGCTCCTCCAGCAGTGAGGCCTTCCTCAAAGGGTCACAGGTGATAAGCCAAAGACAAGACTTGCACAGACCAACCTGCTCCACAAGAACCCTGTTGGCAACAGACTATGCATGGGGTAGGGTGGCCAGATAGGCAAATTTTAGAGGACACTTATGAGAAACACAGGTTGCAGGGCTGCATTGCTCCAGTGCCACCCTGCAACCTGTATTTCTCATAAGTGTCTTCTAAAATGTGCCTATCTGACCCTCCTAGAATGGGTTGATGAGACTTTTGGACAGGTGATTAGTGGGGCTGGCTAAGAGGTAGAACTGTGGACTGCGGGACGGTCACTGAAAAGGATGAAGATCATGTCGGGCTAATCCAAGCACACTCTTGGGGACATGGTTGCAAGACTGATATTTGTTATAACAATAACACGTGGTTTAACAATCCTAACCAGTGTGCTTGCAAGTGGGGAAATCATTGCCTGTCCTCCAGGATAGGGCTGTGACTTTTTGTGGTTCCAAAATGGGGAAGTGTTCAGGTAAAACCACGAGACGTGGGACGCCTAGAAGTCGATAGCAGGCTCTCGGTTACACATTTCTGTTGCGGCTCATCAAGTCCAAGTCTTTGTTTAGGCAATTGCTTCAGGTATCCAACAGCAGGGCTGACCTTGTCGCCAGGCAACCTGGGGCTCACCCAGGCCCGACTATTTTCCCTACTGGGGGCCCTAAAGTAGCCCCCATTTTCAGCAGGGTCCCCAACACAACTGCCTCTAGGGCCCTGGAGAGGGTGCCCCTGAGGAGGTCAGGGCCACAGAAGAGGGGCCCCCATTTTATCTTCACCCTGGAACCCACAATTTCTAAGGCTGACCCTCTCCAGTAGAGTTAAACACTTTAATTCCCAGGCCTGGTTTTTCAAGGTGTGGCCCAGGTCGCCTTCAGGACAAGAATTGAGGAACCAGGAACAGACTGGGAGAAGTGAACACCCACAGGAGAGTCGGTGTCGGTGTCCATAACGGAGATTCATTTGTTTATGTAAGGCAGGGGTGGGGAACCTTAGGCCCGGGGGCCAAATGTGGCCCTTGGCAAGTTTTTATGTGGCCCCTTTCCAGTGCCTGAATCTGGCCCCTGGATCCAGTCTCTACTCCCAAGCGCTGAAAAACTGAGCTCATGATAATGGGGCAGAGAGAAGGGCCTGCAAACAAAGGTAGCAAACAGATCCACAGCACAGATCCACGATCTGCACCCTCCTTTTCTTGAATACACCTGTTAAAGGGCCCCGGCCCCAACCTCTATGTGGCCCTCGGAGTTCGCACTAATTTTCAATATGGCCCCCGGGACAGAAAAGGTTTCCCACCGCTGATGTAAGGAGTAGGACTGTTTGGGTTTTGCCAATATTGTTTCAGTTTAAAAACATCCCACATTCCTTGATTGGCATGTGCAGGGGCCTTGTATTTTGAACTGTTTTGCCTGAGGGGTATTCAGTGTTCAGTGTCCAATTTATTAAATGGCTCTAGCTTTTGCCATAGCCAAAAGTATTGATAATGGCCTTGGACTGTGGTGATGATCTGCTGGCAGGTTTTACACCTTTGGCGGAGGCTGGTTCCTGGTTGGGTAGAGAGGCATCCTGGGTGTTGGGGAGTTGCTCTTTATAGTCAGGTTCTAAGAGGTTGGGGGGTTGTTGGAAGGCCAGAGGAGGAGGTTCAGGAAAGATTTTTCTCAGGATCTGGTCCCCATCGTATATGGGTTGTAGTTGTTTGATAACAGGTGTTTTCACGTGGGCAGGGAGGCCTGAGCTGCTCTGTGGGGCTCCATGTAGCAGCTGCCTGCAGGGACAGCACGGGGAGCCCTTCGAACAGGCAGACCCCTGCGTGGGTCCCGGAGTGCTCACAAAGTTGCCAGACAGCCCCACCGCTCCACTGTAACCCAGGAAGCCCAGCACACGGGCAGGACCCTGTGACTCTGCTGCAGCAGCAGGATCAGGGCCCCAGAAGAAACTGTTGCCTGGGACCTGTCAGCTGTTTGAATGGCAGGGGGTGGGGGTGGGCATGCCCCAGCTGCCTCCTCATCAGCTGTTGGAACGGGAGAGGAGAAGGATCCGCTCCAGTGTCCCTGGCTGCATGAGTAGTCACTCCAGCTGGGGACACCGGGGCTGATCCTCTAGGGTCTGCTCCAACAGCTGATGGGCGGGCAGGCAGGCAGCTGGGGTCTGCACCCCCTCCTGAAATTTTTCCAAATTCTAATTTTAAAATAGCTACCCCACCACTTATCCCCACCCCAACAGTCATGGACAAGTGCTCCAGATTTTTGAGGAGACGTTCCCCATGTTTGTGTGAATGAATGCGCAAAGACAGGTGTGGGGTCACAGTTATATGGCCAATACCACGTGTGAAAGCACGCAGCTCTTACAGAGGGAAACTAAGGATGAGGGTGGGACGTCTCCTTGCAAAGAGCTGGTACAAAACTGGAAAACCAATTTCACAACAATATCAAAGATGTTTTTATTTCACAGGTTTCAAATTGCTTGAATTGTTTTGTTTTAAGGAGAAGCTGGAAAATATTTAAAATGTTGCCCCCAAAATAAAAAAAACTTCCAGAAAGCCAATTATTTTCTGATTTATTTTTATTTTTTTTAATGGTGTTTTGCATTTTTTTAATATCATGAAAACTTCTGAAAGGATGAACTGGCAAAATTCACCCCAATGGCGGGGGTGGGCGATGGCAGGTCCCCATTCATAATAGTTCTATTCCTAGTTACAGCATTGACCGTTCTCCAGTTCAACGTTCAACAGCGTAGAAATAGCCGCTGTAGATATTTGCGGCCATTTTATTTAATATTGAAATTTTGATTTTTTTTCCTGCAATTTGGATGACTATTTTTAATTTTTTGTTTTCAATTTTGAAATAAATAGAGGGTTTAGATTTCCTTTTCAAAACGATATCTTTTATGATCATCCCTACAGTTTGACGTGCAAGATAATGGACTATTTCTATCCCCAGTTTCACCACTGCCCATTCCGCGCAGTCCAGCCCTCGGCAGTGCTGAAATAGTTAATGGGGAAACAGACTGTTTTGTGCCATTTCATTTACCTTTAAGAACTGGGATTTTTTGTGTGTAAAGGACATTTTTGGTGGAAATTTTAAAATTCTGATTTTCAATTTCCAAATTTCAAGTTTTGTCAATGACTGTTGCTTCTCTGTGACTGGCTCTGAAGTTTGTCACAGATCAGTACTTCACTCTGGGGCAGCTCTGTCACTCCCAGCCACAGAGCTCAGGTTTTTTATATTTTTATTTTTGTAACAAAAACAGACGCTTTCCCCCCTTGGTTTTTGTCTATTTTCATTTCCCTGGCCTGTCGTTTTAATGACTGACACTAACAGGGCTTCATTCAAAGCACTGGTAAAGATCTGTAACATTTGTTAGCATAATTCACCATGCACCCCCCCACCCCCACGAGAAACAGCGCCCCCCCNCACACTCCTGCACTCCATTGATCTGGTGAGCCTCTCTAGTTTATTGGCTCTTCCCCGTGACTCTGGTTCCGCTCTCCAGTCCAGCCCATTCCCAAGGGAAGGCCCCATTCAGACCGCGCATCCGCTCCCGGTAAATCATCGCAAAATGCTCACTCTGTGCCACTGTGAAATGGTTCTTCCAGTCCCCACAGACACCTGGAGAATAAGGGGGAGCAGAGACTGAGAGTGAGGGAGTGCACAGGGCCAGTTTGTTACTATCCCCCTGTACACAGGGTGAGGGGGAGAGAGTTCATGGGGAAAGGGCTCAGCCCATAGGTGCTTGCTAATTCAGGTCTGGACTGAGACTATGGGGAGGGTGGGGGGGTGCCATTGGGTCTGTTCCACTCTCCAATAAATCAAAGACCTCCATCAGTCATGGGGGGCACAGCTTACATGATTAGAGGGAGCTGCACTGACACGGAGTCACGCAGCAGGGACGTGCGGCACTACAAGCTGGCAGGGGCTAGACTTGCCACCTAGGCAAGCTTTTAACGAACACTTATGAAAAATTCATGTTTGGTGGTGCAGTAACGCGGGCAATCGACCTAGGGCTGAGGCAGCAGGGCCTCCCTCTTCTCAGCTCCCAGTACAAAAGGGCTTCTTTTGCTCTGCCCCCACCCCCCACAAACTCTGCTGCCCTCTTTGCTTCCCAGGGGGACTCAGGGGCAAATTTCAGATTTGGTGGGGGAGTTTTCAGATTTGGCTGGCTGAGAATTTCAGTTCTCAATTTGGTTTCGGATTTGGGTTTCTTTCTTTTGGGTTTCTTTCTTTTAGTGGGGGGGGGGGATTGAAGAAAAAAGAAGGGAAAAAATCAATGAATCCCCCCCATCCCCAAATCGCCTGAAACCAAATTGAGAACCAAAATTTGGGGAGAACTGAATCGACCAGTTTGGGGTCGATTCAGTTCTAACCGAATCTGAAGGTGCCAGCCGTCCTGCCAGGCCTAAGGTCAGATCTGCTGTTACACCTTCCAAACGTTCAACACTCCTGGGTCGGGCCCTACATACAATGAGATCAGCTTAGTTATAAATCATGAGGGTTTTTTTCAAATGAATCCGATTTCGGGCTCCTTTTTTCAGCCTGCCAGTTTCTGAGTCTTTCTTTAGCTGCCATCACAGTTGTGTTTCCAAATTCTTCTCTGCACTGACTCAGGAGGGCTGGACATTTATCTTCAAACAACAAAGTCAACCGGGCACGGCTAGCCAGGACCTGTGGGTTTCAGCTGCAAAGGCAAAGCTGCCTCGCGTGGACCCCAACACTGCACCGAATTTCTGACTGAAACACTTTAGGGAAACGGCCTTGTAGCACAAGCTGAACCATTCCCAGTGCTCAGCGTGCACTTTCCCAGTTTGTCCTGCCTTTTTTTTTTCCAAGTGAATTTGGGAGTTTGGGACCACACTGGATTTCAGATGTAGCCCAAACTCAACTACAGCAGCAGAGGCAGCTCCCATTTTGTCAGGCCCCCCTGCCCTACCTTGGGAGCCCCTTAGGACACCCACTAACCACACTGGATTCATGTTTGGGCCCTGGAACCACTACCCCTAGGCCACAGTGCCCTTAGCCTAGCGGCTAACCCAACTCTGGGCAGGGAAGGGGTAATCCACCCCCAAGGAACACCCCGTTCGCTCAGAGACCCAGCAGGGGCTTCAGTGACGCTGGGACAAACAGAAGTGAGAATTCTAATCTGAATATCCATCCTGCCCCAGCCAGGTCCCCATGTGTATCCGCACACACGCATACACACACATACTCTCTCACACACTCACACACACGGACTCACACACACACACACACACTCACACACATGCAGTCTTGCCTTAGCTCACTCTCTTCCTTGCCTGCCCTCTTACCTACCTGACCAATCACTCTCCACCCTACATCTGGCTGCTCCAGCCTGGTCACTCCCTGCTAACTACTTGTCTGCCAGCCTACTGCCAGAGGCTGTGGTAAGGGTCAGTACTATAGTCATTAGCAGCTATTAGCCAGACAGGATCAGGGAACATGACGGGAGCTGGGGGAAAACAACAGGGAGTGGATTCCCCATTGTGACCTATTGGGTGCTTCTCCCAAGCCACCATGATTGGCCACTGTCGGAGACAGGATGCTGGGATAGATGGACCATTGGTCTGACCCAGTATGGGCACTTATGTTCTTCCACTCCAGTTGCCCCCCTTCCAGCTAGCCCCTAAATTGCCAGTTGTGCTAAGCCAGGAGCTGGGTGAGGAAGGGATTTGAGTTCAGCCTGAGGGGTGTATCTGAGTAGTGTCACAAACAGGCTTGAGCAGTTTGGGAGTGCGGGGGGGTTTGACTCCCGTCCTTCCTTTATGTCCATTTATCACCTTTCTGTATTTTTAAAAGCCCATTTCTTTTAGTCCTTTGGTTACAGAGAGAATCCTGAAAATGTGAATGATGGAAACTGAGGCAAGGGACACCGTCTCGAGTTGCAGACAGACAGAGCACCTAGGGGTGGCAATGGGACATTTGGAGATGGGCGTACCAGGGAAATGGGGTGTACGGTCCAGAGAAGCAGCAGCAGCGGAGAGCAGCGGTAACTAGGAGAAGTTGGCTCATGGGGCAACTTCCATGCTGGCTGCCCCACAGAGTTTAAAGAGATTGGTTCAGTTGGCTGACCGCTCCTGAGAAGGGCAGTTGGTGATGGCATGGGGACTGAGGGAGGAGCTGGCAGCCATCGAGAGCAGTTCCAAGGCTGTAGCCCACACGGAGACAGAAGAAAGTGGCTACAGAGCACAGAGCGGCATAGATTGTGCGAGGGAAATCTCGCTCAGAGAGCTACGTGGAGCCGGGTTGGGCTTGGGGTCTGCGGTGGGGGGACACCGTGGCTGGCGTGGGGAGCACTAGAGCTGGCTTCCCAAGCGCCTTGTCATCCCAAGTTGTTGGCCTGGGTACGTTAATTGATCTCTTACCACCCCAGAGGGGGGAAACCCTGAAAGACTTAAACCTGCTGTGTAACATAGTTCAATCATCTTTCATAGTAAGGCAGTTTGATTAGTTGGTTTTGAACCATCGGTGTGGTCTAGCCTTCTTTGTGAAGGGCCCCTGGGTCACCCGCAAGGCTGTCCCATTGCACTAGGTCCCTAGTTTGGAGATGGGCAAGCCACCCTGACATCCCCCTGAGTCTGCAGAGAACCTGAGTCGACAGCTCTGAGAAGGGGGAAATTGGCCAAGTTCTGGGGGCTGAGAGTCTGTAGCCTGGCATTCCCAGGAGGGCCTAGGGGCGCATCCAGCCTGCAAGTGGCTTTTCTCTGCTTTCATCACCCTGAGGCTGGACTACTGCAATGCACCCGATGACGGTTTGGAAGCTGCAGCTTCCAAACAAGTCACCAGGATCACATGACAGTGGTGCTTCATAGTCTGCCCTGGCTCCCTATAGCTTTACAAGCACAATTCAAGGTGCTGGTGTTAACAGTCTGGATCCCACATATCTGAGCGACTGCCTGCCCGTCAATGCCCCACCATGGCCCTTAGGATCAGCTGGGAGCACCTCCCTGTGAGTAACATCTCTTAGCCTTGTTCATACGACATGGGCTTGCAGGGGGGCATTCTCAGTTGCTGCCTCCCTTCCCCTGGAGATTCATTTGAACCTGAGTCTGAGCAGCTTCCAGAGGCGATGCAAGACTTTTGTGTGGTTTTTAGGGGGGGGTTGTGTTAGTTTTAATACAGCCATGTGGATGCTTGGGGCATGGCAGGTCCTGCAGTGGTGCAGGGGACTAGATGGCCCTTGTGGTCCCCTTCCAGCCTTGTGACTCTATAAGTCACCCTGGGCCTTTGAGAAAGGTGGTGTATACATTTCAATAAATTGAATAAATTCTCAGAGGGGACACAGCTACAAACTGATGATGTGGGGAAGATGGGACTTTGAATTGGGGGTTTCCAAAATGTGTGTGTGGGGTGGTGGTGGATTGTGCTAGGGACTAGAGCGAAAACCCCGAGCAGGGTCCTGCAGTGGGAATGGGTCACCTAGGAAGCTGTGCACTGCACGAGATGACTGGGCAGTAACATGGGAGGTGAACTTCCCCATTGACAAGAGCACACTGGGAAGAAAGTGACCAGGGAGCTGTTCTTTACTTGAACAAGGGACAGCTATGAAATTAAGTGGCAGCAGACAAATAATAACAGGAAGTAGTTTTCCACACAACATACAATTAACCTGCAGAACTCACTGCCATGGGATATTGCGAAGTGAATGGCATAACAGGGTTTGAGAAAAGATTAGAGAAGTTCTTAGAGGACAGGTCCATTAATCTGGTTTAATCAGGCCCGGTGGCAACTCTGTTCTTATGATTAAATTTTTGCTGCCATCTGTGCCCCTGAGATTCTTGGGATCCCTGCTTTCCTGTACTTCTAGCTGCTGCTCAGTGCCCTGCTCCCCCACCCAGCCTCAGAACAGGTGCTTCAGGAAACCAGCCAGAGTCTCCAGTCCCCGCCTCACCTTTCCTCAGGAAAGTCCCTCTCTCCTGGTCCATGATGTTCCTAGGGAGCAGGGTCGAGTTGCACTTGTCATTCTCCCGCATGGCCTGGAAGGAGGTGTTTTCCACAACGGAGCTGATGTCTGCATCCTCCAGTTCCTGGCCCAGGAACTGGCAGAGACGCCTCACACTGCCCTGCAGGTCCTGGGAGGACAAGGGAGGGAAAACAGGGAGCTGTGGGCAGGACTGAGGGGAGGAGAGCCCAGCACAGGGGCCTAGAGCCGCCATGGGTTTAGCAAGTGCAACTGCACATGGGCCCACAATGCATGTGGAATTTGTGTGCATCTTCTGTGGGGGCAGGATGAGGGGGCCCGTTCCTTCTTTTGCAGCAGGGCCGATTCCTGTGTCTCTGGCCCAGGGCTGCAGAGATCTGCAGTTGGGACTGAGGGGCATCGGCAGAGCTGGGGGAGTCCAGGGCTCGGATAGCGGGGGCTGCAAATCAGGACTGAGGGGCATCGGCAGAGCTGGGGGAGTCCAGGGCTGGGATGCCAGATGGACATTTGGAACTGAGGAACATTGTGGGGAAGGGAGGACATTGTGGGTGTGTGGCGACTCCAGTATCGGTGCAGGGGGCTGGACTAGATGATCCTCAAGGTCCCTTGAGGCTCAATGACTCAGGATGGGGGTAGCAGGGGACTGTGGGGGACTAGCAGAGATGGGGGACAGGGTGCAACAGGAGTCTCCCCCCCACACACACACACACTATTACCTGCTGCAGCTCCTCGTAGCTGATGAAGAAGACGTTGTCTTTGCCTTTCAATTGCCTCCAGGCCCTGACATGCTCAAACCAGGATCCATGTGGCACTGCAGGGGCAGCAAGGGGAAGGCTCTAATCCATGGGGTGGAGGGAAGACAGTGCCGGTCACAGCGTGTGGGGCAGGGACCGGCACACTCAGCAGCCTTGACTCTGCCCCTGAGAGACCTGCCGCCACACCAGCAGTGCGCTCCGAGCTCCTGCTCACTCCCTGGTGCTTCTCTAACCCATCACTGTGGTATGCCCAGTGCCCTGTGCCCAGACCTGCATTACACCTGGCACCCACATCCTATGGGGCCAGGCAGGGCATCACCCCATTGTAACAATGGGTAAACAAAGGCCAGAGCGACCAGACCACAGCAGGGGCAGGTCGCTTTGATGGAAGATCTCTCTCAGACTAAAGTTTGTGTCTTAAATAAAACTCCATGAGAAATGGTCCAGCCCGGTGGCTTCTGGGAAACACATTGGGAATATTTTCTATTTAGTTTTAGTCCCTCCCACACCTCCCCCGAAAAAAATAAAGTTTCAACTAGTAACAGACCGAGGCTGCTTTTGCCTAAAATACGAGGCATGCAAGATGAACCTGATAGGTTGGAAAACTGGGCCTAAAAACTAACAAACTGAAATTCAACAGAAATATATTTAAAATTCTGCATTTAGGTAAGAGAAATCAAATGCACAAGTATAGGATGGGTGATACCTGACTTGGCAGCAGCACATGTGAGAAGCAGCTAGGGGTTGTAGTTGATCACAAGCTGAATATGAGTCAGCAGTGTGATGCAGCTGCTAAAAAGGCGAATGCAATTTTAGGCTGCATTAATAGAAGCCTAGTGTGAAACTAGCCGTAATGCTAACTCCACTTTAACATTTCTTATGCATGTTGCAAGGCTGTATAGGGCACCAATACAACCCTGCAACATGCATACGAAATGTTAAAGTGGAGTTAGCGCTAGATCTGTTTTCACCCATAGTTTCCAAGTCACGAGAAGTAGTAGTTCCAGTCTAGTCTGCACTGGTCAGATCTCATCTGTAGTACGGTGTCCAGTTCTGGGTGTCCTTAAGAAGGACATAAACAAATTGGAATGGATTCAGAGGAGGGTGACAAAGATGGCCAGGGGTCTGGAAACCAAGCCCTGTGAGAAAAGGTTGAAGGAGCTTGGTATGTTTAGCCTGGAGAACAGAAGACTAAGGGGAGACATGATAGCCATCTTCAAATACCCGAAGAGCTGTCACACAGAAGATGGTAAAGACATGTCTTCTGTTGCCCCTAAGGGCAAGACTAGAAATAATTGGCTCATATTATAAGAAAGAAGATTTCGGTTAAACATTAGGAAGAAATTCCTAACGGTAAGAGCTGTTCGGCAGTGGAACAAAAAGACTAGGGCGGTGGTGGGCTCTCCTTCGCTGAAGGTTTTCAAACAGAGGCTGGACGGCCCATCTGTCGGGGATGCTGTAGCCGTGGATTTCCTGCGCTGAGCAGGGGGTGGACTAGATGACCGCTGATGTCCCTTCCAACTCTATGATTCTAAGCCACGATGGGCCTTCGCCCCACGTACGCACATGAAGATTCATGCACACACCCACACATCCTGGCACTCACCGTCCCCTCTCAGGAAATCCTCCAGGAACTGAGCAAAGGACTCTGGGTCCTGATAGGAGCTGCACATTTTGGAGAAGTGATAATAGGAAACCACCACATCCCGGGGGTCCCGCACCGTGTACACAACCTGGGGCAGGGGGAGAGAGAGAGCAAGTGTGAGGGTCAGAGGATGGGGAGGCGTTTCATTGGGAGAAACTCTGTTCTCCCATCCCTGACAGAGCCTGAAAGGAACCACTCTGGCCAGCATGGGGTGTAATGGGGAGCCGGTCAAAACTGCTCAGCAGGAGCCAGCTTTTCCATTGATCCTCAAGTGGCCCAGGCTCTGCCAGGATCAGTGGGGTGGGTCGGATCCTATCGGGACTGGGTTTACTGCTTCACATTGTCAAGCTTTCAGAAGCCAAAATGCACCAAACAGCAGCCATTTCCAGTCAGTAGGCGGATCTAGGTTTCAGGGATTAAAGGTTCCACTGGGAAAGATCAATAGGAAACTGGTCAATTGCTGAAGCAGCTGAGAACTGAGACTATTGGGGCACTTGTGTATCTCTCACAGTTGAGAGCACTGAGCACTGACCATGGCTAGATAAGCGATTGGAGCACTGCACCAGTTAGAAGGAAAATAACAAATGATCTTGTAACGTTATGGGGGAAAGGATAGAGCCAGAAGTGAAATGCTGTTAGTCAGCGGGATTATATATCTGTGGCCATGTTCATTGTAAAGGGGATAGAAATGGTGATGGGGGAATAAAATGGCAGGGTATTTGGGTCCTGCCCAACTTTGGGATCCTTTCTGCAGATGCATTTCTCTCTCTCTGTGGACTTTTAAGAGGTGGGAAACAGAAGGGACCCAAAAGTTTTCAGCTCTTGAAAACAAGGAAATATTTTTAAAACAAACAAAAAGTTTACATTTCCAGAGCCTGGAGCACCCATAACTCTGGGGCCCTTGCACACGTCTTCCTGGGAACGCTACTAGAACGGCGGCCCCTTGTGCCTGTTCACCATGAGTCTGCCGCTTGTGCACATGCACTCTGACCCAATGCAATTCCAGCCCTGTGTCTCAAACCCCCGTTCTTACACGCTCCCCTCACCTTGGCCCTGGAGCTGAAGAAAGCCTTGGGGAAGAGCTGCAGGGGGAGGTGGCAGGTGAGCAGGCGCGGCGAGGGGCAGGTCTGTGCAGCGTCCAGGCCGAGTTGGGTGCTGAACCATGGGCTCCGCTCAGAGTTGAGGACAGCTCGGTTCCAGGCCGGGTCCCCACGACTGCGGATCAGACTCAGGATCTCGGTCATCCACACGGTGCCTGGAGGAATCCCTGCATCTCAGTCTCACCCTGCGCTAAAGGGTCCCCCGGCCCCAGCCCCTCGGCAGCCGGCCTGTAAGTGCTGGCACTGCTTTGCTCTGTCTAGCCATGACGGGAGCACTGAGCCATGCGTGTTACCACTCGCTAATGGGCCTGGGTGGCCTGTGCACAGTGAGAGGCAGTTCCTCTATCAGCACAAGGGCTTTGCAGTCTCAAATCCCCTCTTCCTCACCACCTGTTAGAACTCTCATCCCAATATTGACTGTCTGCCCTCCCCGCCGACTCCTGCCTAACCGCAACCAAGCCAAGCACGTGCACCTGGGACGTCACATCCACTCGATTGTTATTTATCCCTGGTCTCTCCCTATGTCCCCTCGCCTTGTCTCCCCCGTGTCGTAAGCCGTAGGCAGGGACCGCATCATTCTTATTGTTCTGTAAAGTGCCAGGTACACAGCTGGCGCTACACAAATGCTTATAATAATAATAATAATAGTCATCGCATTTGTGACCTTGTGAACGGGACAGCAGGAGGTGCTGTGCTCTAGCACTGTGGCAAAGGAGCTTGGCTGCACTAGGCCGGGGGCAGCTTTGGTTTCTGTCATGTGATGAGGGGGAGAGAATTTGCTTGCTGGTGAATTTATAAACCACCAGGAAAGGCCCAGCATTCAAGGTCATCGGCCACTGGTAGCGGATGATATGGGGGGCAGGGGAGAGCACAGGAATGGTGGCTGGGCAAGGGTTGTATAGGGCTTCCAAAAATCAGGCGTCATGTAACCCACCCCCCTCCCCTCCATGAGTCGCCTATGCCCAACTTGGGGAGGATGCACTGGAAAGGGGGCAGCTTTGGCCGGCCTCGAGAACCACACCTTACAAGACTGCAGAGAATGTGCTGCCCTTGGGATGCAAATCTGCCTGGCAGCTCATTTGCATACCCACCCAGCCCTTGCCCACCTGATTTTGGGTAGGTGACATTGAAGACATCATCATCGCGCACCCGGAACTGGGTCTCGGCGAAGCGCAGACTCTGCTCGGAGTTGTACCCGGGCGGGAAGTTTATCCCCTTGTAGCAGACGTAGCGGACGGCCATGTCAGTCTGCAATCACAGAGCCCAGACTGGTTTGCCCCGGACACACCCTGCCCCCGAGAGCCACAGTGCCCGGCGTGGGGGTTACCCGATCCCTGCCCTGGGCAGCTGCGGGTCAACTGCCCCCAGGCAGGCCCCAGACATGGAGAGGGGCAGGGCAGAATGCCCCCTTCAGGCTACCATGGAGTGAGGAGGCCGTAGGGGCTTCTAGCTAGGTTTGCCAGGTAGACAAATGTGTCCTGGACAACTTTGCATCTCTAGCAACCCGACTTCTACCCCCCCAGTCCTCTTTGCCCTCCCTTGTGGGGGAGCCTGGGGTGTGGGGAGAGGCTGCATGGAGCGCCTTGGGCTACAGAGCAATCGGCTTCCAGAGCACGAACCCCAAATATGGCATCTGACCCCTGTGGGCCCAACTCTCCCAGAGCCTGGAGGGGCTGCCCTTCTCACACACACTGGATCTGGGCCTAGAAATAAAGCCTCCCCTTCCCCTGCCCTGGGCTGGGCTGCTCACCCACCTGTGCAGCCAGAGCCACCTGCCCCTGGGAGCAGCAGACAGCAGGGGGGCTGCCCTAGGGGCAAAGGGAAGCGGATTTCCAGCCTGGAGCTTCCTTCCCTGCTGCTGTTTTGGGAGCTGTGACTGACCGGCCCAATCCCAGCCCAGTCTCACTCCACCTAGCACCGTAGAGCCCAGAGGCAAATCATTAACAGGGCACCCAGCAGAAGGGCCAAAAGTTCATCTGGGGGGGGAAAGAGGGCAGACTGGTCAACATAGAAAAGAGACAGCCTCACTTGGCCCAGATTCAGGCAAAAACTAGCTGTAGGCTTGACACACACACAGGCCGAGGTTCCCCACTCTTGTTATAGAGGGGGCCCGTGGCAACACATGAGACCCAATAATAAACTAGAAATAATGTCTGTAACGTATACGCTGGCAACGCAGGGACCCCCAGCCTCCAGAGGCAGCAGGTCAGAAGCATTCCCGTGCTCAGAGGAGCCCGCATCACCATTTCAAGCAGCCAGGACCCCCACCTCCCTGGAGCCAGCACTGCCAGAGCATTCACAGCCAGTTTTGAAAAGTGAATAGACACAGGAATTTGCTCATTTTCCCTTTGGAATTTTCCTTTCAATTTTCGCTTGGGCATTTTCTTTAGGAATTCGGTACTTAGTTTGCCTAGGTAGTCTGGCATTTCAGTATCGCCTGTGTTTGCCAGTACTATGGCAGTCCTTTGGCACGCGGGCTTAGGGGGGTTTGGGGGGAGTGTGTGCATTTTTCTGGCCTGTGAATGGTCCTTCGCTGTAGCATTTGGCAGCAGAAACTCACAAAAGTACCAAACAAAAAACAAAGCCACTGAAGCGACAAATCCTTAACAAAAAACTTCAGGCTGGCAGTGAAGATTCATTTGGAGAGCTGCTTGTGGGGACGAATATGGGTAATTTTTGCACAAATTCAATACGGCACATTTGCTTCCATCGCTGCAAGGGAAACACAAAGGCATGAATGTGATGTGTTGTGGGGATATGGGGCAGCAGCAGAGCTGGGGGTGGGGGGATAGGGTTGCTCCCCCTGAAAGCAGAGACCAGACAGAGACTCGGTTCAATCACTGTTCTGTAATTAGTGTTTCAGGGCCCCCTCCACGCTATCGGTACAAAGAGCAGCACCAACCCCTGCTCCCAGTGCAACGGGGACACGGTCCTGAGCCTGCAGCGCCCCTACCTCTCCTGCTCCCAGACTTCATTGTAAGTGGAGGGAATCAGTCCCCTCTTGCCGCCTGATGGTGGGATCCTGCCCACAGGGGCAGCAGGGGCTCAGGCACACCGGGGGGGGGGGGGGGGGGCTCCCCTTTAAACACCGGCACTGAACAACACACAGTGCTGGTGATCTGTTCAAGACTGGCCCCCTGCAAGCTAAACTTTGAAGCCCATGTTTCATCAGTGGTCACATGTTTTTCATCTCTAGAACGTTTGAAATGTAGGAGAAAATGCCCCCCCCCCCNGGCTCTGCACCCATCAGAGCTAGCCCATCTCCGTGGCTCCATGGAGCCTGTGGCTGCCCTCAAGAGGCCCACCCCCCGCTAGGCTGGAAACTCAAACCCTTCCTCCACCAGGGCAGCTCTGCCTCTCTCAGCTCCGCAGTCACTCTCCCCATTGCCACACTCACCGGCTCAATCATGCCCCCCCCCCCTTGACAAGGCCAACCCCTGTAAGTGTGGGGAGGAATAGGGGCCTGTGAACAGCAACAACCCCTCCCCCCCCCAGTTCTCAGTGGAGCCAGGAGTGCGTGTCCGGGGGTGGGGGGAGCCTGTGCAGCTCAGTGCTAGAGGGGGGGTCTGCACAAGAGGCAGGAGACCTGGGTGACAGGCAGAGAAATGGCAATTTGACTGCAGCCGAATTTTTCGCTTGAAATAGTCTCAATGAAACCTTTCACTAGACAATTTTGAACCTGACAGAGGGGAAAAGCAGCCCTTCTTTTTTCAGAGTCTTTCTAACCAGCCTTAGCTTGAACCCAGGACTCTTAGCACTAAAACAGAGCGAGGAAGAGGTAGCCAAATTGGGCTTCTCTAAAGGCCTCTTGATCCCATTAGGACTCAAGGCAGCGGCAAAGATCATTAGGCAGAGGATAGTGAACCAGGAAACACAAGTGGAGTTCTCTTATTCGCTTCCCAAAAGGCGGCCTCACTCTGTTCTCAGATCCCACTACTCTCCTTATCCAATCACTACCTCATTGCAAGCCCTCGTTCTTCTCAGGATGGAAGGGTTTCCCTCCGCTATTCTGGAAGGTCATTATCTAGGGAGACCCAGAGAGTTGAGGTATCGTCCGCACTGTATCGCCTAACAGCTCAAAACCATCAGGCACGTATTCTTTCGTTTCCCGCTGTCTGCAGCGATTAGAGGAAAATATCTAGCCCCCTACATGAGATGATGATGATTGGCAACTTGACAACTTATTGCCATTCTTATTGTGTGGCTCGGATTCCGTTTGCTCTAAGCGAGTCGCCAGGTTTTGGGTATTATGCATCAAGAGGGATCTCTGCAGCGCTTGAACTATTTAGTGAAAATTTCTATTTTATCATTTTTTCCAAAATGTTAATTCTATAAACTCGGCACCAATCAAGGTGCCTTGTTTTATGTGAATTGTGCTTTTGTGTGTTTTGTTTGGTATTAGTGTTTACAACTGTGAGACTGTATTGTTTCTATTGTAATGACCCTTGTGGTCGATCAATAGCATTGTCATTCATTCACTAAAGCCGAGGGGGGTGGGGGAGCTCCCCCGGCTGACAGCAGCAGTAGGCTGTTATCCTCTGGCGTGGTGTGGCCATTTGTAGAAGCCATGCGGACACCAAGTCACCTAGCCCAGAAGGGGCTTATTACGGTGATAAATCAGCAGGGGGAGCAAGACATCCTTGTTTGGAAAGTAAAAGGGCCAGGTTTTCTCCATGCACAATAGGCCAACAAAAGGCAGGAGGCCCCAGGCCCCTGGGGACATGGTCAGAGGGGTGGGTGCGCAGGGAGGTGAGAGGGGTTGCTTTGCAGATCAGCTTGAAAGGGAGCACAAAATGAGAGCCAGTGTGGTGTATTGGACAAGCTGCTGGACTTGGCGCTGGGAAGCCAGGGTTTGAATCCTGCCCCTAGCCAATGAACTCAGCGTGTGGCCTTGGGGCAAGTCACCATCTCTCAGCCTCCACTCCCTATCTGTAAAATGGGAATGTCTCTGTTGGTCTGTCCCTGTGTTCCCCTCACCCATCTCAGATTGCAAGCCCCACCGGACAGGGACCGGTCTCAGCCTGTCAAGTGCTGCGTAGGGCCTAGTAGCGCTACAGAAATAAGGAGCAGTAAAACGGATTAAGGCGGCTGAAATGAATAGCGTCTTTGGAATCCACCAATACAAAGGGGCTAGGGGGTATCTTTTTAGAAACAGGCCAGTTGCGATTTGTGCCCGTTGAGAGCCTGAAATTCACGTTCTTGAGCGTGACTTCCCCTAAGTTGGTTGCCTTGGTTCGGGGTGGAATTTCTTGACAGGCCTTAATTGAAACCAAACAATATCAACGCTGCTGCTTTGTTTAAATCCCCAAACTGCAAGAAACTCAGCTTGATACTTCAGCCTTAGTAGCTGTATCGGGGTGGATGTTCAGAGGCAGGCACGGCCGGCTCAGCTCCCACAGAACGTCACCTGGACACAGGGGCACAAACACCAGCTCTGCCTTTCAACATTGTCCCCGAGAGGAACACGGGAGAGACTGGGGCTGCCAGCCCCATGCGGCCGGCGTGTGCCCAGGCCCTGAGCGGGGGCGTGCCTGCAATGAGAGTCCCACATGCAGAGGCCGGCAACCCCCAACACGCAGGGGATTCGAAGCGGAGGATCACGGTGAAAGTTCCAAAGCCAGCCCCGCAATCTGGGTCAAACGGCCTAACTCACTAGCTCGTGCTGAGCTGGGGTGGGGGAAGAGGGGATATTTGGCTGCAGAATCCCTGGCTCCTGACAGAGACATAATCTCTCCCCCCTTGTTAAGGGACGCTTGGCCTGGAGGGGGGGCTGCCTGGGCACCCAGGTATCTCCAACCAACCCCCAATAGGCAGGGCCAGGCACCTGTCACTATGGAAACGCAGGGTTTGCTGTGAGCCGGGGGCCTCTGTGGCTGCCCCAACATTTACCCAAGGGGTAAACACTAGCACACTGCCCGACACACCCACGCACACCCACGCACCCCTAGCTGAAAGAGAGCCCTGACCTACACCCAAGAACCCATAGCAACCTCCACTGCTGCTCAGCCAGGGTCTGGGGGGCCGGGAGGAGAGTGGGGGGGGCCTTCCCTGCTGGGGCTCTCTCTTGGGTTGCCCCCTCCCCTCCCCCCGGGAATCTCGTTAGTGCATTTGGGGGGGGGGTGGACTAATGTTCTTCCCAGGCTGGAGGGTGAATTGCGCCCCACCAAAGTGGGTGGGCAGAAGGGGAGCCACCAGGCCAGGTAAGGAAGGGGAGCCGCTAACACCTGGAGGGGCTGGGGTAGCTCTTGGGAGCTGTGTGCCAGGAGCCCCCACCCCCCGGTGCACGCAAGCAGCAGCCAGTCACAGTTCTCCCACCCCACGTCGCACTCTGCTTCGCTTGGTGTCACCGAGAGTGCAGCAAGGCACGCTGGGAACTGTAGTCTGTACAGGTGACACTCAGTCCCTCCCCCACTACAGCATGGAAGCTCCATCTGGCCTCGGGGGCCTCATCCCCACTCAGCGGGGCCTCACCGGCACGTGCTGGGAGTTGCAACAGAGCATGATGGGAACGGGGGCGTCGGCAGAAGCCACACTCTGCCCCCTCCCCATCCCAGGGGTTGAAGGGCAGCGAGACTTTGCGCCCATGGGGCCCAAGTCACCCCCCGCCCCGCGTGCAGACACCAGGAGTGCAGGAGGGGGCTGCACATCACCCAGGCACTCTTCTCATCACAGTGCCCCCACCACAGCTGGGGGGCTAGGGACCAGTCACGCGTGTTGCACGCACACTTTCAGTCATGGTGCCCTCTTGCCGGTGCAGGGCAGAGGTGTGTGCAAGTCACACTCACACGTCGGTGTCATGGCACAAGCAAGTTGTGGTGCTGGAGTAGCGTGGTGGAGTGTGCAAGTCACACGTGCCCATGGGTCTTATCCATCCGGGTGCGCGCCCCAGGAGGGGCATGTCCACATACAGACACACACGTTGCGCTCTCTTTGCACTGGCGGTGGAGCAGGCCAGGTGGGTGTGCAAGCTGCACACAAGTTGCAGGCTCTGGTGACACATTAATAGCACACACACTAGTCTGGTGTGGTGCACGTCCCGGTGCTGCAGCGAGTCACACACGTGCCGTGCTTTGTCTAGTTATTAAAGTGCACACATTACCGCTGACACAGGTGTGCAGGATTGTAGAAGCAGCCGGGCACAATCCTCCTTGGTGATGCCCCTCAGCAAGCCTCTTTGGAGAATTAGCTCACACTTGCCACTTCTACACACACTTGCTCTTCCTCCAAGCAGGGCTAGGCTTGGTTTCCTGGCTGTTAGCCAGTTCCCAAAGCCTCCTGGGGACAGGGCTCTCTCTCTCACAAGCACGAGACCCTGGTTTGGTTTTAGCCCAGCCAAGCCTATTCCCTGGCTCTATCCCGGCACAGTCCCACCTGATCCCAGGGAAGCTGCTGGGGGGCTGCTGTCTCACTCTTTATCCCTTCAGTCCTGAGTTACCCTTTGCACCAACTTTGGGCTCTCACTTCCCTGGCGTCTCCGTCTCCACTCACTCTGCCCCCACTCTCCACTGAGCTGCTGGTTTTAAGTCTCCTG
Source organism: Sphenodon punctatus (assembly GCA_003113815.1). Classification (NCBI taxonomy): domain Eukaryota; kingdom Metazoa; phylum Chordata; class Lepidosauria; order Sphenodontia; family Sphenodontidae; genus Sphenodon; species Sphenodon punctatus. The sequence continues at coordinate 220,578 of QEPC01009510.1, forward strand.
CAAGCGGAGAGTCAAGTGTCATTACTGCCAACAGCCCAAAGTCCCTTAAAAGGCCAGTGCCAAGACACGTACCCTCTGGGGCAAAAAAACAGAGTCCTGATCCTGGTGACGCCTGCAAACCTGTTACAATGACGCTATCGGCCCCAACGCACACTGTATTGCTGGAACAGGCTTGCAAGACGTGTGCATGTGACACACGGACTCTCGATCCGCCCCGGTGCTGAAGCAGTTGTGCAAGCTGCACACACTTGTGCCCACGTGCTCTCCCTACCCACCTCGGTGAACACATTGGTGGTTCAGCAGTTGTGCGTGTCACACGTGCTTTCTCTACACGGTGCAGTGCACGCACAGGAGCAGACAGAAGAGTTGCCAGCGCACCTGTCATCACACGGACTTTTTCTCCCCACCGTGGTGGACGTGCTGGTACTGAAAAGACACGTTCTCTACCCATCCCGGTGCTGGAGCAGACATCCGAGTGTACGCGCGTGCTCTCTCTGTTGTGGTGCACGCGCTGTTGCCGGAGCCGTGGTGAAAGTCACAGATGCACGCGTCACCGGCACCCTCCCTCCTGTTGCGGTGCGCACGCTGGTCCCAGAGCAGCCGGGCAACTCTCAGACGTTGGCTCTAGCCATCGCGGTGCACGCGCTGGTGCTGGAGCAGGTTGGAGGGGTGCGCAAAGCCCTTCTGGCAGACGGGGCACTTGTAGGGGGTCTCCCCCGTGTGCACTTTCTCGTGCACGGCCAGGTAGGCCATGTCCTTGAAGAGCTTGCCGCAGTGCCGGCAGCGATGGGGGCGCTCGGTGCTGTGCACGCGCTGGTGTTGCAGGAGCAGGGAGGGGCGGGCAAAGGCCTTGCCGCAGGCACCACAAGCATAGGGGCGCTCCCCCGTGTGCGAGCGTGCGTGGATAGCCAAGTACGAGCTCTGCTTGAAGGCCTTGCCGCAGGTGGGGCAGGGGAAGGGCCGCTCCCCCGTGTGGACCCGCTCGTGCGAGGCCAGCGCGTTGGACTGCTTGAAGTCCTTGCCGCAGAGTGCGCAGGTGAAGGGCCGGTCGCCAGTGTGCACCCGCTCGTGCACCCGCAGGCTGTGCCCGTAGGCAAAGCGCTTGCCGCAGACGCCGCAGATGTGGGGCTTGTCGTCGCAGTGCTGGCGCTGGTGCAGCAGCAAGGCCCCTGCGGCCGCAAACCCCTTCCCGCAGGCCGGGCAGGAGAAGGGCCGCTCGGCGCAGTGCGTCAGCGCATGCCGCTGCAGCTCGTACGGTGTCTTGAAGCGCTTGGCGCAGGCCCCGCAGCGGTGCGGCCGTTCCCCCGAGTGGATGCGCCGGTGCTCCGCCAGGTTCGAAGCTCGCTTGAAGCGCTTCCCGCACACCTCACACCGGTGCGGGCGTTCCTCCGTGTGCACCAGCGCGTGGCTCTTGTAGTCGGAGTGACGCTTGAAGGAGGCCTGCATGGGGGTGGGAGAAAGACAGAGTGAACAGCAGCCACAAGGCCCATCCGGCACCATGCTCGCAGCTTGCGTGAGGGGAAAGCGAGAGAGAGGGGCAGCGGGGGCCCATTCACACAATACTTGCTCTGCGTGAAACCGTTCCCACTCCCGCTGTGCCCTGATGCTCCCTAGGTTTCTGCCACTGGTTGCAAAGGGTTTGACTCTAGCACGTAGCAAAGGTGTTGTGTGATAGGATTAACCCAAAGCAAGTTTTGCTCCCGGATAACATCATTGCCTGTTCATCACTTCCTGCCTCTGAGGGGTTGAACAGCCCTGGAGCAGCGATTTGACTCACTCGGCTCCAAGTTAACAAGGGCATTTCTCAGCATCCTATGCATTCTGGGAAATACCACAGGAAAGTAGGGAGGGGACGGTGAAACGTAGGAGAATCAGCCACTGATGCATTGCCCCAGAGCAAGGCAAACACAGCTTAAGGAACAAGTGGTGAGTTTGCAAGGGGGGGGAGAGTGTTGTGGGCATGAGCCCCCCCCCCCAGAGGGTGTTTTTAAACGAGATGCGTCCACGCATCCAACTGCTCGCGTGATGGTGGCGTGTGGGGAGGCGTGATACCGTGACCCACGCAGCAGCCACTCATGGCCCCACATGGAGCACTCCTGAAAACTCTGGAGTGCCCCGGGCAGCCCAGACGCTCGCTTGAAGCGCTCACCACGCATGTTGCATGCGTGGGCGCCTCGCAGCTGCACCAATCAGCTGCCACAGACACCACCCCCACCACCCTCGTCCCACGGTGCTCGTGTAAAAACACCCAGAGATTTGGGCAACCACCCACCCAAAAAGCGTGTTGTGTGAACAAGCCCATAGACTTTGTTCACACCAGCAGGTGAAAGGAGGCAATAACCCTCGGAGGATGGGAGCGGTTCTCTCACAGCTGTACTTGTCTGAACAGATTTGGGGTGGAGGCATTTCCCCCTGACTAACTGCCTCAGATCTGCTGGTGCGAACACGGCCTCAGCAAGCCGTCCACTCCCACAAGCGCTTCGGCTAACCCCGCAGAGCTCTCCGAAACGGGCCTTCAGGCTGCTCCTGAAGTGATTACAGAGGGGCTAGGAGAGGAGTTTTTACATACACTTCTTGTGCCCCACCAACAAGCTTCACGCGGCTTTTACTGACCATTTCAACGTGCTCTAAAAAACACTGGTTTAGCATTAAACAGAATTACTATAACGCCGTATCAAAGCGCGCCAACTACTTCCTATAAACCTCCCATCCTACACTATTGGGGGGGATAAGATGGGGGATCGTAGGCTGCCTCAAGTCAGAGGAGAGGAACCCCCAGGGGCCCATTGGCTAAATACGCCCACAGCCGGGTTTTGACTCTTTTCGGACTTCTGAATCTGGCCCACAAATCCAGCACCTACTTTGAAGGTGCATGAAACAGCAGAGATGAGGGGTGCACACAAGGATAGGGGATGATGGACCTAGACCCTTCTATTCTTTCTCTTTTCCCAAGGATACCCCCTAAGTACCTCGAAAATCCTATCTAGCTTGCACTGATTTTCAAAGTGGCCCATGGGAGGGGAAAGTTTCCCCACCCCCAGCATTAAGCAAAGAAGCAGTTGGTGAAGAGAACAAAGCAAGCTACTTCTAGGAAGATGCCAACACTCACCCACTGAAATCTCAAAACAAGCTTTGGGGAAGAAAGCAAAGGAACAGTAAAGTAGATCAGACGAAAGGTGAAACGCTGGCATGTTCCGACATGCCCAGGGCGGTCTACAGCTCCATATACGGATAAAATCAGAAAAGGCCTTGTAAGGATATATCGGCCGATGTCCTTGCATGAGCCCAGAAAGGGGTTTCCCTGATTCAATCTAGTGGCCATGGGCTCCTCCCTGGCTTGAGCGCCCTTTGCTTACCAACCCCGCAGAGCCTAGTCACACTGCCCTAGAAGGTACTATTAAATTAACATCTTGACTCACCCCCTCCTTCTCCTTTGCTCTCCCTGTGTACATCTAGAACCATCTTGGCTAGCTAGACGGGTCTGTGTTGCTGGTTCTCCTGGTCAGGGACAGATCTGGATTCACTAGCCCTGTCCCAGTCCTTAGCAATAAAAGCCTAGTGACCTGATCCTGAGCGCGAGGTGTCTACCTTATTCGTACGGCAGCAACCCCTAAACCCCACAACGCACAAGACTACATGAAAACTATACAATTAACACAAAAAAAGAGCAAAAGAAAAAAATAGCCTCTCAATGGAAGTGATTACCCCCAGGCAGAGGCATGGCACACGCCAACGCTGCCCAAGCTCAGACTCCCACTGACTTTCATGCTGGTGAAGTGCATCCTGAAATTCCAATCTGTGCAGAAACTGACCAAGAGCTGGCCTCTCTGTAAGGAACAGAAAGGGGTGGGTCAAGGAAATGCCCTGCCCCTTTCTGAAGTGGCTCCGCCCCTCATTTAGACATTTGGGCCGCACCCTTGCCAGTATAAGTGGCTTTATGATGTTTCTCAACTGACTTTGGACAAAATCCAAGAGTTGGACCTATCTTCTAAGAACTCTGTAATAGGGCCAAGTTCCTGTGGGCCACTGGCCCTTTAAGAGATGTAGAGTGGGGTTGAAGCCACGCCCACACCCATGTATAAAAGAGAGGAACAGGACGAGAGAAGGCAGAAGCTGCCTGGGCGCCACGGAGTGCGCATCTCTGCTCCTGAGAGGAGGCTGTGACTGTACACACGAGAACCACTGCCCTGAAGGAAGGAGTGAGTAGCCAGCCAGACGACTGACACCGGTCTAGACTTTCATATAAAGATTTTTCATGAATGCACTAAGAGGAAATAAAGGGTCATATGCTAATTCCCTACATGACCGAGTGATCTGGGCCCTGATCCTGTATCTCCTTACCCACGGCCACCGCTAAGCTGTTACAAACTCGGCCACTCCTTTGTGCGAGCCACAATCTGGTATTGGAAGAGACAATTTCTCCCCAGAAAAAGGAGAGAGAAAAAAAGACTAAGAACCACCAAACGGTCCCTGAGCTTCGCAAGCGTCTGCAGCCTGTCCCGCAGCAGGAGACGTGGCTCCTGCGGTCAGGGTGGTTGGTGACTGAACTCGTCTCTGTGCAGCTGGCAGTCTATTTGGGGGAGGAGAGCCTGCAAGTATCTCTAGCGCAATTAGCTAAAGATACCCGAGTAATATGGAAAAATCAACAAATTGATCAAGCATTTGCTTCTCTGGGGTGCGGCAAGTCCATCACCAACCCTGCCTCTCCATCAGCAGCTCTTGGGGTTTCGTGATACCGACAGCAAGTTAAAGCTGCCCAGCTTCCCCCTGCTCTGAAGCGGCGTGGTGCTGTTCCACCCCTCCTGGCTGCTTACCGAGGGCTTGTTCACACAAACACAGTGCTTACAGCTATGCAGGGGGAGCCTTCCCCCCTTTCCAGGGGTGCTAGTTCCTCATTAAAGAGTAGCTTTACTACTGCAGATTACTTTATCCCCAATGGGGAGTCATCTTGTAAACAAGGCAAGGATGTAAACTGCAGCACGTTAAGGTGCTTAAACCCCAACACTGAGCTGTTCACACAGTCGGTAACTCCCAGGGTAGCTACTCTGCCAAGGTAAATGCTTGCAAAGTGGATCATTATCACTGAACAGAGGGCAGGGACTAAGCTCAAGGCTGGTGTTACCCCCTTTCCCCTCCTCCCACTCTTCGGTTGATTGAGCCTGCCTGGCTGCCCCCCCCCCCCTCACCTGGCAGAGCTGGCAGCGGAAGGGGCGCTCCTCGTTGTGTACGACCTCATGGCTGAAGAGTTCCCAGGCACGTTTGAAGGCCTTGGCGCACACAGTACACTGGAACGGCTTCTCATCCACAATCACCTCCCGGATCTCAAACTCCTCCCCTTCCTCGCTCTCCCGGGGCAACAGCTGCTGCTGCTGGGGTGGGAGCGGTGACCCCTCTGCCCCTGAGCCAGGCACCAGCTTGGCTGTGGAATACACACCGTGCTCATCAATCAGCTGCACAACGTCATCGGGGGGCTGTGGGGGGGAGGAGCCCAGCTCCCCCTCGGCAGGGTCCCCCTTCGTCCTGCACAAGTCCTGCAGCAGCTGCAGCCGCCAGCCCCTCCATGAGGGACCCGGCTCATCCCCTGCCTTCGGCTTCCGGCACAGCCGACGCTTCCGGCGGGACACCTGGCATGGCTGCGCTGCCCCCGCCCCCTCCACCTTCACCTCCACTTCCCCCGTGTCCTGGGGGGAGGCAGCAAGTCCCCTACTGGGGGCAGGGCTGTCTGGGGAGCCACATGCCACCCCCATCTCCTCCTCGCTGCTGAGGGACGCTGCCCCCTCTTCTCCCTCGGGGGCATTCCTCAGTGGGGAGGGGGGCTTGCTGGCTTCAGATGCTGGACTATTCGCCATGGCTCTGGTGCCGACTCCAGGCACAGTCTCCTGCAAGAGAGAGAGAGAGAGGGAAGAGAGTCAGAGCCATGATCCCATGGCAAACAGAATCACTGAACCACAGGGCTGGGAGGGTTCATTTAGTCCAACCCCCCGACTCCACCACACCATCCCAGAAATGTGCTTGTCCAGCTGGGGTTTCAAAACATCCAACATGACCCAGAGCCGCAGGGCTTCAATGGGACGTATAGTCTGGTATAAGTTGTGGGTGGATTGCTGCCTAGAAAGTCAACTGTTCTTGGTGTGTTTGTGCGAGGAAACACAGGCTCAGGTTTGACTTGCAAATCCAAAAAGCCCCTTTCAGCTCCACTCTAGGCCAATGGCAAATGCCGTGGGGAGAGAGAGACAGTCACTCCTGAGCCACCAAAATGGGAAACCGCCCTGCAACGTTTTCCATGCAAGCCCGCTCTTTCCCCCATCTTACTTTGCATTTTGAAGCTTTAGCATCTGAGAATTATTTGTTTGTAGCTACTTCTGGCATCCAAGTGAAATTGTTAGAAGCCACTAGAAAGAAACCCAGGGCACAGCTCAGACCAAAGTCTCTCTGGGACTAGACAATCGACCTAATCCATCAATTGCCCCATGCAGGTGGAATTTGCAGGTGTGTGTGTGTGGAATTTGGGGAGTTAAAAGTAAACGCCTTAGTCACTCGTCTTTTGATTCACACACTAGTGAGCCGGCAAGCATGATCCTCTGTGGGGAAAGTGCCAGCACTGCTTCTTAGCGCAAACACCAATTGTATTTCCTGCAACAGGATGTCCACTCATCCTAACTGCTAGCCCAAGTACTATCCCTGTGCACAATCAGACTCTTGTTAAACAGATGTAGAACAAGTCACATCTTACCCAGCCACTGTGCAGTAACCAAGGATGTACCCCTGTGATACAGCCCTCCTCAGACAGGCAGCTTGGCCAATCACCGCATTCCCTGTGGGCGGGCAGGCCCGCGACAGCAGAGTCTGTCCCTGCCTTGTAGTTCTTGGGACACTGGCTGCTCCGCCTGGCCTGGGGACGAAAGCAGCAGGTGCGCGTGCATTCAGCCTGGAAGGACGTTCCTGGACTGGGGCGAGGAAGCCATGAGAGCAAATCTCCCTTTCAGTTACTTGCTTCTAATTCCTTTGCACTCAGCCCTGCTAGTTTTTTTGACCAAAAACTGGCTCCCCCTTCTCCTCGGGGGGAAAGCATGAGGCAGAATCTCATTTTACAAATCAGCCAACAGAGTAGTGACAGAGGGACGCAGCAAGGACTAGGATTCAGCACAGGAACGTCACACTTTAGCTACCCAGCCACACTTCTCCAGTAAACCGTTTTACTCACCAGGGGAAGTGCATGCCCACTCCCTCTCTAGGGAACAACTCAGGACAGACACTAGCAGTTGCTCTTGTAACTCAAGTATTGAACCGGGACTGGGGTATGGAAGCAGGCAAGACAATACATGCCATGGCAGGAAACGTCTCTCTGCCAGGCTGGGCAAGAACAATGGTCCATCTTACCCAGTATCCAAAGATTTTCAAAGATTTATTAATGGTATAGCCAACAAGCCATTGCCTTAAAAGTACATCAAACCAAAAATAATATAATGCCCAGTATCCTGTGTCCCACAGTGACCAGCACTGGGTGCTTGAGAGGAAGGGCACAAGAACAGGGCCTCTACTGAGGCCCCAGCAGTCAGAAGTGGCGTCCCCTGACCAATTTGACTAGTAGCCCCCATGGGCCTGTCCTCAAGCACCAGAGGCTATTTTAACTATATCTCACGGTTATTAAAGTGCCTAGTTGCTCACCAGGGCTTGCATGCTATTGGCTGATGGCTTCTTGCTAGCGATCCTGTCTTTTCCCCATGACACTAAGGGGGAACCTGTTATTTCTCTCTAACAGGCGCCATATTCCAATCTCTTAGCAACTCTGTCCAGCGCTATCAACCTTGAAAAGATCTCAGTGGGGCCATCCTGTTTTAGCCTTGAGCTTCTTCAGCAATTTCCAGAGTGCCCAGCTAACTCTTGTAATCACAGTCTCGAAGACCACAGGGTGCAGATCATCGGTCTATGCCATGAAGCCATCCCCCCCCCCCCCCCCAGTGCATGCCCTCTGCTCCCCGCGCTCATCCTTCTTTAAGTCACACAGACAAGTATGCTCTCTGAAGGTGATGCTTTACCACGTGTGAGCACGGAGCTTGAGCACGGAAAATATGGGTGCAAAGGCGACGCAGAAGTGCTGCCAGGGGGCTGAGCAGCCAGTCTCCGTATCTCAACGGGATCCCTCTGGCCCCACAACTTTTCCCCCCATGCTGACGGTATAATAGGAAGGGGTAAAATGAATGGAATGTGAACGTCTGGGCAATGACTAAAGCGGTTATTCTGTTACCAGACAGTGTGATTGGATGGCGAATGCGAGTATCTTCTCACACAAACACACGCATGCTCATGCACAGAGCTTGCTGTCCATTCCTTTTCCCAATTTGTTTAATTTATTTATTTTGTTTCATTTATACCCCACACCCTCCTGCCCATGGCAGCTCGGGGCGGCTTCCAACACTAAAATCCAATTTATAAAATACATATAGAAGATATAACATACAAAAATAAATAAATTCAAAATATAAGACACTAAAACAAGCAGAGTCAAAAAGACTCCCNCCCCCCCCCCCCCCCCCCAAAGACACTCAGGTCTAACACTGTCACGGGATTGGGGGCTCAGTACCTCACTCTAGGCTGTCATGACTCAGTTTCCCTGGCTTGCAGCTCTCACTGGATCAGCTCTCTCTCCAGAACTGATTGAGCCTGCAACGGGGGAACCTTCTTGTCACCTTTTCAGCCAGTCTCTCCCCGCACAGACTCTTTCTCTCTGGATTCGTCTGTGTTTGTAAACACAGAATTAACCCCAAACTGTGTCTCGCCAATGTTAGGATTAACAATTCCACTGGACCGTATGAAGTTCAGTAAAAAGAGGTTTAATGAATAAATCATGAATAAGCATGCAGTGCAAGATTATACTCGAGAGTGCAGAAAACCAAAATAACAACCAATAACGCATTCCTATCTGTACTTGGATTCTCCTGATTTAGGCCTACCCTAATCAAGGTCCAAGGGTATTACAGTTCATGTCACAGCCAGCGATGGAAAGCTTGGCCGGGTACCAGTCTTAGTTTCCAAAAGGCCTTACTTCATGGTTCCTTTGGTGCAGCCCTTCTCTGGCTGGTCAGATAGGATGATGCAGATGAAGCTCAACAAGCTGATCTCAACCAACTGAGATAGCTAGATAGCTCCTTTCTTTGTCTTGTCTCCCCCCTTAAGTACCTTCCCAGGGTCCTTTGTTTGATTTTCCAGCCCTGTGACTCTGTGCTTTCAGTCACGTCCACAAGAAATCCATTTGCAACTGAATGGTCTGTGTGTCTGCAGAGGTGTTTAGGCTTTTTCTGAATACACATTCGGCATGGCTTTGCATTTCTCCATTGCATGAAGCGAGTTTCCAGTTCTCAGCTTTCACATTACATACATGTTTAACCTTTACATATTTGTTAGACCTGTAGTCTACGTGTAGCCCAGTGTCTCCTTATGACACACTGCCTTCGGAAAGAAGGGCAAACCTCCGACGGGAGGGAGTTCCACAGCCTTGGCGCAGCCCCTGAGAATGCTCTCCCCATTGTTGCCACCCGAGGAACTCGGGCAACTTTGAGTTGGGTGCCCCCGGTCAACCACAGGGGGCGCTCCAGGACCCAGGGAATGAGGTGGTCCCTCAGGTAAGCCAGGCCCAGGCCGTATAGGGCTTTATGGGTCAAAACCAAAATCTTGAATCGGGCCCAGAAGACTACGGGCAACTGGGGCAGAGCATGGAGCACTGGTGTCATGTGCTTGCGACAACCTGTCCCTGCTAGGAGATGGGTCACCGCATTCTGCTCCGGCTGCGGTCTCCAAACCATCCCCAAGAGTAGCCCCACACAGAGCGCGTTGCAGTAGTGTAGTCTTGAGGCGATGAAAGCAGCGATGATGGTGGCCAGGTCAGTGTGCGAGACAGATGGCCGAAGCCGTCGCACCAGATGTAATTGGCAAGAGGCGCTCCTCCCCAGAGTCATCACCTGGACATCCAGGCGGAGGCTGTGAGTCGAGGAGCACCCACAGACTACGGACCTGAGGGACCAAAGGGGGGCAAACCCCATCAATGATGGCGGCCACCACTCCCCTCAGCCCTACTCATCAGCATCACCTCCGTCTTGTCCGGATTCAGCTTCAGATGGCTCACCCGCATCCAGTCCCCCACAGCCACCAAACACCAGGTAAGCACCGAGACTGTTGGGCCTGGGTCAGCTGAAAATGAGAGGTAAAGTTCGGTATCAGCAGCGTCCTGATCACAACATACGCCACAACCTCGCTGCGTGTACACTTGGGACAGGAAAGGGGACAGAATAGAGCCTTGCGGGACGCCACACGGGAGGTCCCAGGGAGAGGACTAACACTCCCCAAGCGTCACCCGCTGAGTTCTCCTGACCAGGAAAGAGCGGAACCATTCAAGAACAATTCCACTCGGGACGCCCGGCTCGGTCCCACAAATGAGTCACCAACTTCTCGTGGTCAACGGTATCAAATGCAGTCAACACATCTAACAAAATCAATGAAGACAGATCGTCCTGATCTCATTCACGGCGAAGGTCACCGACCAACGCCACAAGCACAGTCTCAGTGCCAAAACCCGGACGAAAGCCAGACTGCGAGGGATCCAGAAAACGGACACGATTCAGATGCCCCTGAAGCTGCTGAGTCACCACCCGCTCAATAACCTTCCATAAAAAGGGAAGATTAGAGACTGGCCAATAGCTGGCAAGGCAGTCAATGATAAGCTATGATTTTTTGAGGCAAGGCCGCACCACTGCCTCCTTGAGGCAGCCCAGCACTCTGCTCTCCCTGAGGGAGGCATTAGCCACCCCCGCCAGCAACGGCCACAATGTCTCCCAGCTGGCCTTAACCAGCCAGGACGGGCACAGGTCTAGTTCACAACAGGTGGCCCTAACTGCCCCAAGGACATCCGCTGCATCAGTGGGCGATACTCACTGAAACTGATCTCATAAAACAGGACCAGGTAGGGCTTCCATTACCTCTAAATTCTCCTATAGTTAAAAATGCGGTGTCAAAGTCATGGCGAATTCGAGCAATTTTATCCACAAAAAAGTCAACCAATATGTCACAGTGAGCACTGGAAGATTCCAGTTCCAGGCGGAGGGAGGCTGGACTGACCAGCCCACGCACCACTCGGAAAAGCTCCGCTGGATGTAATTTCACTAATGCTATGAGGGTAGCAAACAACACCTTCTTTGCGGTCCATATGCCTAAACCGGTCGGCTTCAGTGTGAGCATGGTACCACTGTCACTCCAACTGCCACCCTTCCTGCTTCTTCCATCGCAGGTCCTCCATAAACCAGGGGGACCAGCGTTGTTGGCTCTCGGGGAGTGGACGCCTAGGAGCCTTTCGATCGATGACCTCGATCAGCAGTGTTCCAAAGGGCTACGAGGTCATCAAGCGAGTGGCTGTCAAGATTGGAGGGTAATTCCCCGAGAGCATTCCAGAAGCTTTCTGGTTCCATAAGTCTCCGGGGACAAACCAACCAAACTGATTCTGCACCTCTTCCCCGGGGGAGCACACGTGCACCAGGAGGCTAGCCTGAAGGAGGTAGTGATCTGTCCATGACAAGGGCACAGCTGACGCCTCCCCAACTAACAGATTCCCCGCCTCAAGGCCAGTGCAAAATATCAGGTCTAGGGTACGCCCACCATCATATGTTGGGCCCACAACCCTCTGTAACAGTTCCATGTTTGTCATGGCAGCCACGAACTCACGCTCCACTCCCCCCAGGGCTAGTGTCGGCGTGGATATTGAAGTCCCCCAGGACTACTGCCCTTGGGGACCATAAGACCACCTCCGACACCAGCTCTAATTGACCTCCCAGAGGGACTGTAATTTCCCCGGCCCATCACGACCCAAATGGCTGCAACCCCCTCGATGGTTGCCCCACCCTACTGGCAAGGAAGACCCCCAACCACCTAGACCCCCCCCTCTCACAGGGGGGCAAACAATCCCATAGGGATCAACTCACTGGGGGGGGGGGGGAAGAGAACCCCCCTTGAGAAGCCTTGAGGGAAAATTCTTTTTTCCCCGGGGGGGGGTGTGTGTCAAAATTTCACTTACAAATGTCCCCCAATTTGGGAAGGGAGCCCCAGACATTGCACAGGAGTAGGAACATTGGGGGTAGATCGCCACACTCCAACCAATGGCCTAACTTGAGCTCCCACCTCCCTCTGCAGCCCAAGTCTTGTCTCCTCCCACCAGCGAGACCTGATCTTATTCCAGTCCCTGCTCATCTCCCCACAATTATACTTATTTCACAGCAGCGCCAAAGCAGGCACAGTAGTAGGGTTATGCAGCATTTTTGCTGGCACACATAAAAAAAGAGAGTATTCAAGGCAGAGATCTGTACATCTGTAGCCAAGATGATTGTTCACCCCCTTTCACCTGAGCTGGGGTGCAGGAGACTCTGAAGTGGAATCTCATTTCTCCTATCTGTGATTCCCAAACTGCAGATCTGGACCCGAGGCAATGCTCGCATTGTGCAGATTGGGCCATGATCTCTCATCCAATGCCCGACAGATTCTGCTCATCTCTATTGCTGCCTGGGTTGATATGGGGGGTCTCAAAATGGGATCGTGCAAGCAAAAAGGTTGCCGTACCGCATCTATCACAAGCTGCTTTAGCTGCTACTTAGTCTCCTTCTCCCTGCCCCCAGTCTGAAGGGGTCTATTTCATGCCTCCTTTATCAAGTCTGCCTTTGTAAGCTTGGAAAAACACTTTGGCAGTTCAGAGTTTGATAACTATTATTATTATTATTATAGACATTTATATAGCGCCAGTCGTGTGACCTGGTGCTGTACAGACATAGAATTAGACACGCACCCTGCCTGTGGCTTACAATCTAAAAGACAAAGGGGGTGGAGACAGGGAGAGGGGACAGTGGGAGACAGGGGAGAAGACAAACAAACATTCAGGCGGATGCGAGGTCTCAGGTACGTATGCTTGGCTTGGTTACAAAGAGGTTGGTAGCAGCAGTCAGCAGAGGAGGGCTGACAGTAAGAGTAAGGGGAAAGACTAGCAGGCATTGGGAAAGGCAGCAAGGAAAAGGTGGGTCTTGAGGAGGGATTTGAAGGAGCGGAGGGAGGAGGCAAGGCAGATGTGGGCAGGGAGGGAGTTCCAGGCAT
>QEPC01009510.1:249856-299952 GCA_003113815.1 Sphenodon punctatus
GAATTAGGGCAGGGGTCAAAGGAGAGGTCAGTAAGAGAACAGTTTCGAGTGAAGATGAGGTCGAGGGAATGGCCGTCAGTATGAGTGGGGGAGTCGGTCCAGAGTCAGAGATTAAAGGAGGAAGTGAGAGAGAGAAAGCGGGAAACAGAGGGGGCGGAAGGTGTGTCAACGTGAATGTTGAAATCACCAAGGATAAGAGTGGGGATATCATCGGAGGCAGTATGGCCATCCTAATGCCCTGCAACCTGTATTTCTCATACGTGTTCTCTACAATGTGCATATCTGGCCACCCTAGGGGCTAGTAAGGCGTTTGGGATTGGGAGGGGAGGCTATGGGGCAGGGTGGAGCAAAGGGGCTCGGGGATGCAGGCAGGGGAGAGGCGTGGAGCTCGTCCCCCAAGGATGAGGAGGGACTAAAGCTGCAGGGGGCGGGTGCTTTGCTGCTAGCCCCGCTGTGTGGAGTCTAGGGATGGGACGGGTACGAGTTCTCGGCGGTGGGGCTGGCTCTGTAACCGGGCGCCCCCTGCAGGCCTGGCTGGGCGGGGCAGGAACACGGCACTTACCCTGGTGGTGGTGCTGGTGCCTAGCCTGCTGAAGGCGGCATCTGAAAAGACAGCCAGAGAGAAGCATCAAGGCAGTGCTCCCACACCCCTTGCCCGGGGAGTCTCCAGATTCCCATCCCATCCTGGCTCCTAGCCCAGCACCGGGGCAGGGAGAGGGAGCGAGATCAACCTCCAGGGGGAAATGCCTGAAGCATCCCACCCTGCTGACGGGGTAGATGGGTGAATCAGGGGCTCCGCAGGGACAGGCCCAGAGCTGTGGGCGTCTGGCCTTTCAGGAAATGAGACCCGGGGGTAGGGTTGCCATAGGTGCCATTTTTTAGAGGGCACTTATGAGATATACAGGTTGCAGGGCTACACTGGAGCCAATGCAGCCCTGCAACCTGTATATCTCATAAGTGCCCTCTAAAAATGTACATCTATGGCCACCCTACTTGGGGGGATGGGTGTAGCCTTAGTGCAACACCCCACCCCACCCCCAGCCTAACTCTGATCTACTCTTCTGGGGGTGGAAACCCGGCCATAGCCCTCCACAGCAGCAGGGGGTCCTGGGCATGGGCGGGGCGGGGGCATTAGAGCTTGGGGACACATGTCCCAGCCCAGGGCCAAGTCCCCCAGTTGGGCCAGTCGATGGGGTGCTCGCTCCCCCCCATGGCTGCTCACAGTGCAGGAGCTCCTCCGGTTCAGAGGCACCGATGTCGCCGCCGTCCGGACGCTGCTCCCTGCGCAGAGAAGAGCAGAACGGGTCAGTGAATGACCCCCCCCCAACACCCTGCCGGCTCCTCTGGGGGCAGCACTGCCCAGCCCAGCCCAGAAGAACAGGGCATGCCCCACACAGCCGGCCCAGAGAGCAGGGGAGGATAATGGCCCCGCTGCCACCGCCAGCTGAACAGGCAGCCCTAGAAAGAGGGGGTAGCAGCCCTACTGCGGCGACCAGTTCCAGGGGGGCATGGTAGGGTGGCCAGATATGCACATTTTAGAGGGTGCTTATGAGTAATACAGGTTGCAGGGCTGTAATGCAAAATGTAGCCCTGTAACCTGTATTACTCATAAGTGTCCTCTAAACTTTGCATATCTGGCCACCCTAAGTAATGGCCCTACTGCCACCACCGGCTCACGGGGAGAACCCCAGCCAGGCCCTCACTCCCTTCAGGAGCAGATGCCCCATTCAAATTCTCCTCCGCTGGGAACATGGCTGCTGCTGCTCCCCCCAGACTCCCTCCCTCCTCTGGCCGCCGTGTTCCTGCTGTGGGGGCAGAATGGCCGCAACTGGCTCCTCTCCTCATTTCAGCTGGAGAGCGTGTGTGAGAGACACCGAGTCACTGCATCCCGCCCCCCTCGTGGAGGTTAGGGCTTGACCTGCTTGTATAGCTTGGCCCGTCTCGCTTCTGTTGTGTGAGAGGCTGCCTCCTGTGATGCGTGTGTGTTAGGGTTGCCACCTATGCAAGTGTATAAGGAACACTTATGAAAAATACATGTTCCAGGGTCTGCATTGGCACCTTGCCAGTTATTGGCCGGTCTCTAACCTCCCCTTTTTAGGGAAGGTTACTGAGCGGGTGGTGGCCCAGGAGTTGCAGGAGCATCTGGATCGTGTCGGTTTTCTTGATCCCTCGCAGTCGGGATTTCGCCCGGGTTATGGCACCGAGACTGCGCTTGCGGCGTTGGTCGATGATCTATGCCGGGAATTAGATCAGGGTCGTTCACCCCTGCTGATTCGATTGGATCTGTCGGCTGCTTTTGATACCGTTGATCAGGAGATGCTGGTGACGCGCCGGCAGGACCGGGCGGGGGTGGGAGGGATGGTTCTTGACTGGTTCCACTCCTTCCTGGCCAGGAGAGCTCAGCGAGTGGCGCTTGGGGATTATTTTTGATCACACCGCGACCTCTCGTGTGGAGTCCCGCAGGGTTCTGTTCTGTCCCCTCTCCTGTTCAACGTGTACATGCAGCCGCTTGGCGGGGTGGTCAGGAGGTTCGGCGTGCGGTGTCATCCGAGGCCACTTTTAGATGATCGCGGTGGCGCTCGCACTTGTTTTTCAAAACTACCGGGAGGCGGGTTTGCATGTGACACCGCCGCCGATTATGCGCATGTGTGGGCGACGCGCGTCCATTTCCGGCCGCGTATGTCCACCCTCGATCGGCGACCCGGTCAGCTCACAGCCGGAAATGGATGCGCGGCGCCCACACATGCGCATCATCGGCGGCGGTGTCACGTGTAAACCCGTCTCCCGGTAGTTTTGAAAAACAAGTGCGGGCGCCGCCGCGATCGTCTAAAAGCGGCCTCAGCTTTACCGCTCTTTTTCATCAGACCCAGGCCTGGCAGTCTCGGTGCTTACCGGGTGTCTGGCAGCGGTGGGGGATTGGATGAGGGCTAACCGACTGAGGCTGAATCGACTAAAGCTAAGACGGAGGTGATGCTGGTGGGGAAGGTGGCAGGGGTGACAGCTCCCATCATTGATGGGGTCTGCCCTCCGCTGGTTCCCCAGGTACGGAGTCTGAGGGTGCTCCTTGATTCGCAGCTCCGCTTGGATGCTCAGGCGGAGTCTGTGGCAAGGAATGCATTTCGACAGTTACATCTGGTGCGTCGGCTTCGGCCGTATGTCTCGGACCTGGCCGCCGTCATCCACGCCTTCATCACCTCTAGGCTAGACTACTGTAACGGGCTCTACATATGGCTACCTTTGGTGACGGTACGGAGACTGCAGCTGGGGCAGAACATGGTGGCCCGTCTCCTGGTGGGACTGGGCCACCGGGAACAAAGTACACCGGAACTTCGGTCTCTGCACTGGCTGCCTATAGTCTTTCAGGTCCGATTCAAGGTGTTGGTTTTGGCTTATAAAGCCCTCAACGGCCTTGGCCCGACCTATTCGCAGGACCACCTCACCCCTCCCCCCGGGTCCTGGATCGGCCCCTGCAGTCATCGGGGGGTGCTCTCCTCGGGGTGCCCCGAGTCTGCCGGGGGGCCATGATGGGGAGGGCCTTCTCAGTGGCCGCTCCGCGGCTGCGGAACTCCCTGCCGGTGGAGGCCCGTTTGGCCCCGGCTCTCCCCTCGTTTCGACGCCGTTGTAAGACGTGGCTGTTCTGCCTGGCTTTGGGGGGGCGGGGCGGAGGATGGGGAGGGCAGGGGGGAATGGGTTAGGGTGGTGGGCAGTTAGGGATATTTTTTAATTCTTCCCTGTTTATTCTTGTTTTAAAGTTGTTTTGATTGTTATTGTTGTAAACCGCCCAGAGCTGCCTGTGGCAAGATGGGCGGGATAGGAATTTTTAAAAATAAAATAATAAAATAAAAATTCAGGCCCTGTAACATGTATTTTTCATACGTGTTCCTTAAAAATGTGCATCGGTGGTAACCCGTGTGTGTGTGTGTGTGTGCCCAAGGCCCAGCCAGGTCGTTCACCCTCCTCCAAGCTGGGGTGTGGCTACGCGGGGGGGTGTCTGTCCTGTGGCTCCGAGTGCCCTGCCTAAAGTGTCCTGGAAAGATTTGCGTGTATGGCAACCCTAGACATGCCCGCCCTGCCCCTCCTCACATACCTGTGACTCTGCGGTTGGGCTGGAGCTGGAAGGAGAATGGGATGTGTTATTATTTATTATTATTATTATTATTATTAGACATTTATAAAGCGCCAGTCGCTGCCCCAAACTCCTCCGTACAACCCATCCCCCACCGAGCTGCCTGGCAAGCCCAGGGTGCTAAACTTTGCCCCAACACGCCCCCACCCCCATCTTTGCTGGGGTTCCCAGTCTCAGGTAAAAAGAGCCAGACGTTCTAGGGCTGAGGGGAGTGTTGACAGCATCCAGACCACACCAGGAACAGAGACTCCTCCACCGCCGCTGCCGCCACCTCAGGGGAGGGCTGACAAAGACAGACCAGACTGTGTTGGAAAGTGCTGGGTATGAGGGATGGAAGATTCACCCCAATCTCCATCCGGCATGTTCCAAAGGAGAATCCCACTCACGTTTGATTGAGACTGTATAGAACTTGTCCTGAGCAAGGTGCTGCTTTGTACTGCACCCTCCCAAGAGGTGCGATGAATATGAATGCTACAGTCACTGCACTGGCCCTGGCCCTGCCTGGCATCAGATTGATGATCCCCTCCACCATGCTGCTCTAGCCGTGCTAGACTGACTCTGGCCTCTTGTTCTCCCCTGGTCTAGGAGACGGCAGAGCCGCCTGCCTTTAGGAATAACCTACCTCAGAAAGGTTTCTGCAGGCAGGACCGGCCTTGGAATTTGTGGGGAAATCATTAATGAAAGCCAAATAAACCAGCTAGGGTTTTTTCCCCTGACTTTCATTTCTAACCTTGAAATAACCAATAGCAGCTTTTTCCTGGTATCTCCCATTCCAGAGTGCACACTCCTCCCAGGAACAGTCCCCTCTTGAATTGAATTGCCAGGGGTGAGCTCGGATAACCCCACTCGGCCCACCCCCAGGGAAGCCCTGCCCGTAGCCTCTTCCCCCACCGCATCACACAGGGAGCTCCCAGTATTCCCTGACCCTCCTCCCTTTTCAGTGTCCTTCCTTGCCAGGCTACATCCTGAAAGGGTGTTAACAAACGGGGTTTGTTAGGGGTTTGCCCCCAACCCACCAAACCCGCAGCCCCCACTCTCAGTGGGGTCCCAGAGAATGCATGAATGGTGGCTAATGGGCACCCACATGTCCGCGTCCCGTCAAGTATGTTGCGTGTAGCGTCCTCACATCCAGGTCCTCCAACACCATAGAGTCCTGGGCAAAAGGCTTAGGGTATTCAGGCTACTCTAGTCACTCGGGTCTGGAGCCTCGGAGTGCTTCTAGACCCCCTGCTGCGTCTGGATTGTCAGGTGGCGGCGGTGGCCTAGGCTACTGCGATGTGCTCTCCCTTGGTGACTGCTTGGAAGCTGCAGAACACGGCCGTGCAGCTCCTTTCTGCGGTGGGTCGCCGTGAGCGCATGACGCCAGTGCTCTGTAGTCGGCACTGGATTCCTCTAGCTTTCTGGGTACAATGCAAGGTGCTGATTTGAACCGTTAAAGCCATCACTGCTTGGGTTCCGCGTCTGAAAGAGCACCTCTCCTTCCATGCTCCACTGCGACTCCTGCGGTCGGCCGGGAGCATCCTCCTGTGGCTACAACCTTGTCCGTGGGACAGGGGCTCGCAGGGAGGCGTCTTGGATTATGGAACTCCCTTCGCTCAGAGATCTGCCCGAGCATATTCCGGAGGCGGTGCAAAACTTCCCCTTTTGACAAAGCATTGGGCAGGCAGGGATGGGGGTTGGGGTGGGTTGGTTTTTGGGGAGAGGGTACGGATTTTCAGGGATTTTATTGTATTGTATTTTTATCAATTCTTTTTTTTCTGTTTTTTATCTCTGTAAGCTGCCCTTAGCCTTTGGGGAAGGGTGGGGTATAAATAAATAAATAAATAAAATTAATTAAATCGAATTCCATGGAGCAACCACTTCCGGCCCCTTCGCTCTTACTGCCACATATTATAATTATAATTATTCATTATTATTAATAATAATAATAATTAATTAATAATCTTTATTTTTATGTAGCACCCCCCTGCCATGGCACTTTTTTAATTCTCAGAACAACCCTGTGAGGTAGGTTAGGCTGAGAGAACATTGTGACTGGCCCAAGATCACACAGTGAGTTTCTGCCTAAGCCCCCCCCCCTTTCCCAGTACAAGTACTGCACACTTAGCCGTGACACCACACTGGCTCTCTGTCTACGTTAAAAGCCCCACGTGCCATTTTCAAACATGAATTCTCCCAGCTCGTCATGGTTGACACTACAGCTAGCATGGGTTGATGTGGACACCATGATTCTCACAGTGTACCCCCCACCCTCCGATTCGAGAGCCAGCCCTTATTTGAGGAGTCACCCGAGGTTCTGGGTCAGAAAATGGAGAAGCCGGATGCCCCCTTGATAGAGGAGGAGGTGGAGGCAGCGAAGAACGCTGAACACTGTAAGTTAATGCACCGGGGGGGGGAGGGGGGGGCTATACAGCTATACGAGCTACGTTTATTGCTGTTTAATGATCTATTCCATTGCTGGAATCTATTTATTGCTGTTTAATAATCTATTACTGCGCTGACAGGTGGCTGGGCCGGGGCTAGAGGAGCTGGGAAATCACCAGGGCACAGGACCAGAGGGCCGGATCGGTAGGCACAGGAGGGGGGGAGGCAACGTGGGGGCCCAGCAGGGCGTGCGGGGGAGGCAACAGGGCGCAAATGGCACTGGCTGTTTTCTGTCTGTGATTTGCTCCCTTTGCTCGCGGAAAGAGAAGTGCATGGTGCTGGGATCCCACCACCAGCCACAGGGGCCTGGGAGTCACTTCGGCTTCCCTTCAGCGGCCCCCATGGCTTAAGAGCTGGGTGGGTGGCGGGTGAAACCATTAGGCCAGGAAGGTGGGTGGGGTATGAGCGAATGGCTTTCCTTGTTGCCTTCCTACAGATCGATTGCAAGGGAGCGTGCACCGAGACACACACACACACCCGCCACAAACGCTCAGCAGTAGCACAGCGTGCAAGTCCGCAATCCCAGGCGCCAGGAGGATCTGACCAGGGAGCTGCTTGAGGCCACGCGGCGGTGAGCGGACAAGCTCGGTGATGCCGTACAGGACCTGGCCAGGCCGGGATAGAGTCAGTTGCTGCTGCGGCAGAACGCAGCAGAGCCGAAGGCTGCAGCTGCCGGGGTTCGCCAGACCACCAGCGGGAGGTGCAAAGCTGGGCCCATCTGTGGCAGCAATTTGCACATTCGGACAGTGCGCTCAAGCGGACGAACAAGGGCATGAGCGGGAACAAGCTCAAACCAGCCTCTCCCAGTTCGTTCCTGTCAGTCCAGACCTCCCTGCTGGAGCACGTTGCTGCCGCGACTCCAAGCGTTGTTGTCCAGGTGCCATTTCCTAACCCCCATCGACCGTTCACATCCCCCTATGGGGAAAGCACTCACCCGCCATGGTACCCTCCTCACTCCACCCTTCCCGCAGGGAAAGCAGCCGAGTCCTCCCCACGCGGCACCAACACCAGCAACCAGTGCCGGGGCTGGGCACGCCTTCCCCTGCCAATTATTCCCACACCGCTCCTGCTAACATGCCACCCTAGCAGGACCCTCAGGACTCCCCCCCCCCCCTCGCCCCTACACGCATCCCGTCCCCCAAGCAATCACACCCAGCAGTTGCCCCCAAATGAAGCAGGTGGTGGAAAAAAAATATTTTTGTTGTTTAATAAAATTAATTTACAAATAATAAATTAATAAATTTACAAATAAATTATATCTCTCCCTCCTCGTCTCTCAGATTGTAAGCCCTAGGGCAGGAACCGTGTCTATTCCATTACTTTGTAAAGCGCCAGGTACGTTGCTGCTTTAAATGCTTGCTAGTAAACAATAATAAATACTTGCTAATAAATAATAATAATAAATAATAATAATAAAGTTCTTTTATTTTTCATAAATCATGATTTCTGTGCTTCTTTTTGAAAAGGTGAGATGTTCGGGGAGGTGGGGGAAGGTCACTTTGGGAAAACCCCTTCCAGTTCAGGTCCTTGCTATGGGGTGGGCAGATGATGAGGATAGGGCTCCCATCAATCGCCCCTATACACTTTGGGAACCCCGCTCACTGAGAGCCTTCCATTACCTCCGCGGCGATAACCGACTGCACGACACGGTCCAGCAGCACGTCCACAATCACTGTGCAAACCCCCACGGGGATCGTGCCAACCACGGAGGTGCCAATGTTAAATTGCCGGGCAGCAGGAGACGATGGCAACACGCTTCTCCATGGGGCTGGGCGACTGCATCCCGGGGCTGTTTCTCCAGTTGTGGGCGGAGGAGCTCAGCTACCTGCAGGACGTGGCGACGAGGCATCCTGAAGTTAGAGATCCATTCAGCGTCTCCCCGGGAGCACAGCGTGCTCTCCCACTAGTCCGTGCTTTTCTCCTTCAATCCAGACAGTCCTCTTGACTGGTACAGCCCTGCACGGCGTCCGTGATCAAAGCTGTATCGGTTGACAGGTACTTTGCAGCGAGCCTGCCCCTCCGTGGCTTTAATCTTCTCCAGCATGGTCCATTCATGCTGGAGGGAGGCAAGTGCACAGCGCCAAACCAGAAGCCACCTCTGCAGTATCGTGCCTGTCACTATCCTGGCCACAGATCGAAGGAGAGCCTTCCTGTTCTGGGACCGCACAGCAAGGCAGTAAGCAGGCATGTGTTGAATCAGTCAAGAGCAGTCACAGAGGCCTGGAGGCACAGAGGAACGAGCACAAGGAAGTTCCCCATATGCATTGCCATGGCTGCAGTGCCGACGTTTGTGGATTCTGCAGACTGCATCCAGTGTTTGGAATAACGCGAAGAGCTGAGCTGATGCCTAAGTGGGATTGGCTGCACACTGTCCGGGAGCTGCTATTGGCCACTATTATCCATGTGTCGGTACAGGCCAGATCCTGGGTGAAAGCTGTTTACAAATCTTCTGCGGGTTGTGTGTGCGTTCGCGCACTTGTGGTGCCATTCCAGGGGGTTATTAAACTGCATAGACATCCCTGTGATACGCACATCTGGGCAGATGCCAACTCAGCTCGGATGCTGCCTTGTTGCTGTGGAACTCCTTTCCTCCAGAGGTTCGTTGGAGCCCGGGCCTGAACATCTTCTGGAGGCAGCACAAGACCTTTTTGTTTATAAAGGCATTTGGTGGGTGGGGATAGATTAGAGGGTGGGGGAAGAGACTGTATGTTAAAAAAATAGAGGAGGATGGGCAGGTGGGGGCGGATCTTCAAGGCAGTGAAGGTCATTGTGCTAGGAATGTATGTGGGAGCCGAGATGCCTGGAATGCTATTGCCCGTTGGTTGAAAGTTACTCGTAATTTCTTATTTATTGAAAGGAACCGTTTTTGCTTGCATTGAGCATGAGGGATCATAATGCAAAAGAAAGTGACAGGTGTGGGCTGTTAACCCAGGAAGATCAATGGATTAGCCCAGCGTGTGATGCAGGCGACTGGGGTACCCCGCAGAGAGGAGTTGGGCAGTAATGGACTCTCTAGCCTTTGCTGACATTTGGATACGGCCTGACGTACAGAGTGAACTGATAAGCCCATCCTTCCAGGCCGCCTGCGCGCACAGAGGGTAGCATTAGGGTTTCCACCTAGGCACATTTTTAAGGAACACTTCATAAAAATACATGTTACAGGTGCCTACGGTGCCAATGCAGGCCCTGCAACATGTATTTTTCATAAGTGTTCCTTACAAATGTGCCTTGGTGGCCACCTTAGGCGGCACGTGGCGATAGCAGGGTCCCATGTATGCGCGAGGGAGGGCCAACGCCGCACAACCATGCGCCAGTTCAAAGTTGTGCAGAACGGAAGGGCGGGAGCCCGAGGCGAGATGAGAGACAGGGAACCAAATGAGACCCGGGCTCTGCCTGAGGTTTGTGCACTGCCGGAAGTACTGCAGTCGTTCATGGCATCCTGTGGACCGGCCACGCTGCTGCTGCTGCTGTTTTATCTCCTCTCCCCCCCGTTGACAGCGAGAAGATGCCCGAGGGGCCGCCGGGAGCACGTTGAGCAGGTAGGGCAGAGATGAGTCTCTTTGGGCCCAGAGTGGGGGAGGCAAGTGACTTGGAGTCCCGGGAAGGGGAACTGGCTGGAGGAGAGCGGGTTGCGCTGCACAAGGTTTGGGCACTCGAAGAAGCGCAGCGCACGATGGAGACTGGGGCTGCTTTCCGCCCGCACTGGGGAAGGCACTTTTATACGAGGCGCTGAAAAACGCCTCCCGACTCCCGCTGAAAAGCGCCTCCTGACTCCCGCTGTCGACAACGGGCTGCGCGTTGCTTCCGGCAGCGCAGGGAGCATGGAATGAAACGCTCCCTGGGCAGCTTTTCTTTCAACGCGGGACTCAGGAGGCGCTTTCCAGCGCCTCGTATAAAAGCGGCCCCCGTGAGCTGCGAATGCGAGACACCAGGGGGCAACAAAGACTCGTTTCTTTCTTTCTTTCTTTCTTTTACTTTTGATTTCGGTTTTACTCCAGGCGCCCAATGAAGTCTCGCCTCTGCGTTCTGTGCTACCAAAAGGGGAGTTCCCGTCATCCGGTGCTCGCGTTGCTGGTACGAATGAACCTGCTTGAATGGGCGCTGGACCCTACCTAGCCCAGAAGAAGGGAACAGCTGGGGCAGCTTCTTCGGCGTATGGTTTACTGCGGCTTTGAGCCATCGCCCAGGCAAGACGGGGGGTGGGATACTGACGGGGGGCAGGGAGAACATCTGTCTGTCCATTTATTAGGCTGGGCGCACGTGGGGGATGAGAGGGGCTGCACAGAGGTACAACAGCTACATGCAACGGGCTTCCCGTTTATTAGGCTCCACACGCTATACATGTGAGTGGGGGCTTCACAGACTGAACCCGGACTCCAGCAAGCTGTCGTCTCGTTTGTTAACCCCCAATCTGTGACCTCCTTGCTCTGGGGCGAGTGGCCTGGCATTTGGCAGCACATGGTGCCCTTGACCCTAAATCTCTGCCACAAACCTTTCCTCCTCAAGAGCAGGAGCAGCCCCAGCAGCAGGAGCAGGGAGCAAGGGACTGAAACCCCCAGGATCAGATACATCTTCGTGTCTGGAAGAGAATGGAAAGACAAGAGAGAGAACCTGCCCATTGCCCACCAAGGAGAGGCTACAGGGATGAGGAGATCCAGGACTCCGGGGTTCTCCGGGAAGGCTTGGGATCTAATGGGTCAGAGCAGGGGAAGTCGTGAGTCAAGACTCCTGGGTTCTCTGGGAGTGGAGTGGGGTCTACAGGATTAGTGCAGGGGTGCTTGGGAGCTAGGACTCCTGGTCTTTGGGGGGGGAGGAATCTCCTGGATTAGTGATGTGGGAGGGGAGCTGGGAGAAGTGGGAGCTAGTGGGTTAAAGCGGGAGAAGGGGGGGAGGTGAATTCTGCCCTGACTTGCTGTGTAATTTTTGGCAAGCTACTTGACCTCTCCAGGCCGCAGTTATATACACACCTACATATGTGTGTGTGCCTCTAGCAGTATATATAATATGCTAAAACTCATTAAAAACAAGTATAGTAAAAATTCCCTTGAAAGCAGCTCCCCAAGCCCTATCCCCACCTGATAAACACCTGGCCAAGTAGTGGGCATCTGTGCTGGGAGGGGCAGCCCTGGGTGGGGGGCGGGGGGGTAGGTGAAGCCATTACCTTGACTGCTGTTGTCAGGTTTGGGGTCGATTCCATTCATTTCAGGCTTGGATTCTGGAAGATTCACATTGGGGGCGTCTTTAGACATAACAAAGATCGGATGTTAACACCCCCTAAGCCCGTGTTTGGCCGCTGTGTGTATGCACCGTAACAATCCCAGCACCAAATGGGCACCCCATTGCACAGGCGATGTGAACACCACTGCATCACAAGGACAAGTTGCGTGTGTTGGCTGAACATGTGGCCAACGTTGTGTCTAATGATATTGCGGGGCGTGTTGGCAGGCACAACACGGGGAACGAGGCGGCAGCGCTTGCTGCTGAGATCGGGCATCGAGCAAAACACCGATTTGCCCCAAGCTGGGCTGTGTGTCTGAGCAGCGCCACATGGTGAACACGGGGCCAAACCGGTGTGCTTATCAAGGTCAAAACACAGATTCAGACACCCGTTGACGTTATGTCTAAAGACACCCAGAGAGTCAGAGTCAGCGCTGATGTCAGAGTCAGTGACCAGGGGCAGATACAGGCAGAGAGGCTGGGCGTACTCGTGACCTACCCTACGCCACCTGCTACCAAGTTGTGGGGACACCTCGAGGCACTAGCAGTGATACACACATCTGACCAGCAGGCGTCCCCGCTGCCTTTAATTCCCACGGGTCCGAGGAGAGGGCAGGCCTGTGAGCAGTGTGGGGCATTCAGCTGGGATGCAGGAGCAAGGGGCGGGGGGGGTGACCCACTGGCAGAGGGGAGCAGGCCTGCCCTCCAGCGTGAGCCTTTGTGTGACTGGCTGGGACATCTCAGCAGCTCCCCTGCAGCTCCGGGGGCAGGGCAGGGCAGGGCAGGGCAGGGCTGGGGGCATTCTGCACCAGCTCCGTCCTCTCCGGCATTGGTAGCGCAGACAGACAGACCCGCAAGCCCAGGCAGCCACGGGCACCAGGCCGGGGAGCCCCCGTCCCCTTCCCACCCAGCCTCTGTCTTTCCCAGCTGCCCCCTAGCCCCAGCTGCAGGACCCCGTCCTGCTGGGATGCCAGCCCCGCACTGGGGCTGCCCAGGCCACGGGAGTGCTTTCCCAGGGAGCTGTGGCCTCCAGCTGTGGGGTCTGCATCTCCCGGCCGGCTGGGAGCCCCACACAGAGCAGAGAGGGGGAGCCGCTGCCCAAGGCACTTCCAGCGATAGACCAAGGGGGGGTGGAGCGAGTTCTCGCCCTAGGGGTCTGAGGGGAAGGAGCTTGGCCCTGAATCGGGGCCACTCGCAGCTAGGGCTGCCCCACCTTGTGCCGTTTGACCTTGAGGCTCCCATTTTGGCCTATGGGAGGCTCAGGGGGTCAAACTGCAAAACGGTGGAAACTCTACTCCCAGCAGCCCCGTCCCGGAGAGGATGAGCTCACACACCCACCCCCCTGCTCCCGCTCTGAGTAGCTGGGGGTCGGGGAGCGGGCCGGGTCAGGCCTCACCTGTGACACGCAGGGACCTGGGAGCGCTCAGGTGGGAACTGGTCGCTCGGTTGTTCCCGTCCTTGTCCTGGTACCGGCAGGAGAAGCTCCCGGCGCTGCCCAGGCTGGACACGGTGTAATTGTAGACATGGCTGAGGGCATCTTTAGGGGCTTTATGGGATGCTATTTCCTTGCCGTCCTTGCAGAAGAGAACGCGGCGGCTGGTGGTGATGATGGAGGAGTTGGAAATAAATGAACATTTCACAGTAACCGAGCCCCCGACAGGAGCCTTAGATGGGTTCAGAAACAGCTCAGGGGCCGGGAGGGAGCCTGGGAGGAGATAAGGGAGTCTGAGAGCCCGGCCTCCAGGGGAGAGACCCCCCCTACAAAAAACAGAGATTGTACTTCTCACCTGCTGCCCATCCCCCCAGCATCTGGCCTGTACCTCAGGTGTTCCCCTGCTGCCCATCTCCTCTCCCCCCCCACCCCCCAGCATCTGTACCGTACCCCCAGGGGCTCCCCTGCTGCCCATCTCCCCCCCCCCACAGCATCTGTACTGTACCTCTGGGGATCCCCTGCTGCCCATCTCTCCCTGCCACCCCCACATCTGGCCTGATGCTGCCTGTTGCCAAGAGAGCATGTCTGGCCCCACACCCAGACCCGTGTAGGAGAATCCCGAGGAGCCTGGGTGCTTCTGGGAGCTGTGTGTACAATGCAGCATTCTCTGGGTCAGGGCCACTGGATCAGGGCCCAGCAGCTCCCCTTGTCCAGCTCTCCAGGCAGCGTCCTGACCGGCTCAGCCTCTCTGCTCCCATCTGCAATACTCACCACTGGGGCGGCAGGAGTCGTGGCTGGCGACAGGCAGAGCTGGGGGGAGACAGCAGAGAAGAATTAGAGCACAGAGCAAGAGGGAGATTTGGCAGCTGTGTCTGAAATCGGGGAGAGACGGACACAGAGCGAGACACCTGTCCCTGAGGACACAGGATGCAGCCATAGAAAGGCCAGACCCTTCTGTCAGTGCTGGGGCAGCAGGAGCCACAGCCAGGAATAGTTACTCCAGTTTAATTAAGTCAAAGTAGCTAATTTGTTTTGTTTCTCTCTCTTTGTCATAACGCTTATGCGGCTCAAATGAGCTTGGAGTTGTGGAAAACTGAAAGGACCCAGAAGGGTCGATTTGGTGATCTCCCATGTTATTACAAAATCCAGCTGGGCAAGGCCATCCCTCCGACGAACCTACCTCTTCTTAGCTCCGGCTTCCCATAACCCCCCAAAGATACTCCTTGATCTCTCTCCTCCTCCTCCCATCTCATCCTTCAGGCTCCTTCGCCTCCCATTGTAACTAAGTCAAACACGGGCACCTGTGACTTCTCAGCTTCAGCAATGTATTCCTGTCCCCGCTCCTACACTCCCTTCCCCTCGGTCTCCCTTGCCTTGTCCATCCTAGTGGTAAGCTCCATCCCCCATCCCCAGGGGGTAGGGTGGCCAGACCTCCCCTTTAAAAGAGGATGCATATGAAAAATACATGGGGCAGAGCTGCACTGAAATCAATGCAGCCCAGCAACATGCATTTTTCATAAACGTCCTCTTTTAAAGGGGAGGTATTGCCACCCTACCGGGAGAGGGGGAAAGGTCACTCTCTCTCTCTCTCTCAGTTTTGAGAACTGGGACTGAGATCTCGATGCCAGAATGAGTTCTTGGGCGAGAAAATAAAATAATAATAATATTTATTTTTTTAAAATCATTGTGCACACACAAAATGGCTGCCAGACTGTTTTGTGCCTGTGTAAATGGCTGCCACCCTTAACCAAAATGGTGGCAATAGCATCGCCGCCATTTTGGTTAAGGGCAGAGGATTGTGCATGCGCAAAATGGCCACCGAACTGTTTTCACATACAAAAATGGCTGCTGCCCTTAACCAAAATGGCAGTGACACTATTGCCACCATTTTGGTTAAGGGCAGTGGCCATTCATACATGCACAAACAACCTGACGGCCATTTTCCGCATGCACAATTATTTTTATTTTTTTTTTAATTATTTTCTCTCTGATAACTCGGTAAAACAGCCCCGGTCCTCAATTCATCTGAGAAGAACTGAGAACCAGAATTTTGATGAAATGTCTTGCTTTTGAGAATATTGTTTCAGACCTAATTTATCCTCGTTTCCATCCATCCCTCTGTTCCCTTTCACCCAGGAGCTTCTTGGCCTCCTTGATCCCCTCCTTTTTCCTTACACTCTTCCTTGAAGGATCAACCTCTCTAGCCAGTCCTCTTCCTTTCTGCCCACATGACTGAAACATTTTTAACTTCTTTCTTTTAATGGAGTTGAAAAAGTCCCTTCTCACAGCAGTCTTTGCCAACACTCGGTCATTAGATTATTTTTGCTGTCCCTGGGATTCTCAATATTTTTCAATAAGAAGTGTTTCAAGTGCTTCTAACCTCTGAATTGCTCTCTTTTTCAAGGCCAAATATCTGCAGCAATATATGGCAGGCTGTTGGCTATATGTGTCACTAGGAGATACTGGGCTACAGTAGACTACAGGTCTAACAAATATGTAAAACTAAAGGTTAAACATCTATGTATGTAAAAGCTGAGAACTGGAAACTCACTTCATGTAATCATGTAATGTAAAAGCTGAGAGCTGGAAACTCACTTCATGCAATGAAGAGAGACAAAGACAAGTCGAATGTGTATTCGGAGACAGCTGACACCTCTACAAGAGCCAGATACACACCTTTGAGTTGCAAATTAAGTTTGCCTGCGGACGTGACAAGAGGCACGGACACTCACCGAGCGGGAAAGTCAAACAAAGGACTCTGACAGCTATTTAAACAGAGAGACAAGACAAAGGGAGGTTGGTCCCTCCTATCTCTCAAAGCCAAGAGCTTCATCTACATCTTGCAGCCAGGGAAGGTTGTGCCAAGTGAACTATGAAGTAAAGACTTTCCTGGAAACTCTCTAAGACCGGAACCCAGCTAGCCTTCCACTGCTGGCTGAGAATGAACTCAAGTGTATGGACAATTCTGTAGGGTAAGACCTAACTAGGGAGTTGCCCAGTATAGACTAGGAATGCGTTATTCACTTTTGTGTTTATTAGCCACTCTGTGTTCAACTTATCTTTGCTTATGTAATCAATAAACTGTCTTCTTTATTAAGAAGTGTTTGCTGTGGTCTGCACATTGGGGGAACACAAATTGAGGATCTTGAGCCCTCAAGCTCTTGCGAATCCAAAGAGAGAGTCTATGAACAGGAAGTTTCTGGGAGTTTGGGAGACAACAGTATTGTCTCCTTTGCAGGACTGGATCAGCCAGAGAGAGAACTGGTTCAGGTGGGCTGCAAGTGAGGGAAATTGAGTCACCCAACCCAGGAAAGTGGGGTAGTGGACCCCATCCCCCGTGACAATATGGCCTTCAAGAGTTTAATGTTCGTTGTCACATGGATCCCGACCTCTGTTCTTCCAGATCCTTGATACGTTTGTCTATGACTCTTCTTGTTACTGTCCCTTCAGACCTGGCCCTAGGACTTTGCAGGGCTCAGGGCCAAGATAAAATACCGGTACCCCCATTGTCCCCCCTTTGGCTCTACCCTCTCTGGGGCCAAGATGTGGTAATGTTTGGGGCCCCATTGGGGAACTCTGCACTTTGCCCTGGTGAAAATGGGGGCTACTGGGGGGGGGAGGAGAGGAAATAGCACCAAAGCCCATCCCTCTGGCCTCAGGTGCTGTAGCAAGTCTGTCAAGCTGACAGGAGGCTAACGTCTACTTTGTAGTTATGAGTGTAGGTTTGGGGCTTTATTCTTTATCAGGCTATCAGGGCTTGAATTTTAAGGAAAAAGTGGGGGGGGGGCTCAATAGGGTGGCCATACCTCGCCTTTAAAAGAGGATACTTATGAAAAATACATGGTCCAGGGCTGCACTGGAACCAATGCAGCCCTCCAACAAGAATTTTTCATAAGCATCCTCTTTTAAAGGGGAGAGATGACCACCATAGGTCTCAATGAAATCAGACCCCCTCCCCATGCCTTCTAAAGCCAGTAGCTAAGGGGGGCATCAAAAAATGTAGGGGGGCTGAGCCCTGTAATTCAGGCAATGCTTTTCCAGTAAACATTTTCTGTTTTTTGTTTTTCATTCTTTTGTGTTTCGTTTTTTCTTGTTGTCTTGTTTCGTTTTTCATGTGTGTTTTCTTTCTTTCTTTTCTGATTGTTTTTTCATGTGGTTTTTGTTCTTTTCAAATTCTAGAGCCCATACCAAATCCCTTCTTACTGCTGTTTGTTTGCTTAGCGCTCGGTAGAGCACAGATGTGTCTCTTTCTGCCTGTTAAGTGTTGGAGGGGACAATGCTTTTTAAAAAACAGTCAACAAACTTCACACGGTGCTAGTGCTGAATACCAAAGAGGGGGCGGGGAAAGATTGAATCGTGTGACCGCCGATTGCTGGTGTTGCACAGGACGCAAGCTGTACGTCTCAAATTTGCTCCCTGAGCACATCGGGGAATCGTGTCGAGCAGCAAAGACGCTAGTTTCCGAGAGTTCTGCAGAATCAAACTGAGAATTGAAGGGTATGAGCTGGGTTGCCTGAAGCAGGAGAAACAAAGCCGTGGATGTTACCAGACCTAATGCTAGTCACTTGTTTGCGCACCTTTGCCATTTTGTGCCATGCAGTTACCGGGGCTGTGATCCCAGAAAGCACGGCTGCAGACAGCACTCCGATCCCACCTGCAAGTAGCCACTGCTAACACGCTCTGCTCTCCAACACTTGATGGAGAGAAACAGGTAGACGTTATGCTGCCCCTGATTTGCATAAATGTCTATGTGTTTGTGAAATTTTATAATAGCCCACTGGCTAACTTGGGCTGCGCAGGGGGTGGGGGAAAGCATGTCCATGTGAGAGGCTCTACCATGTACACACACGTTTGTCTGTCTGGGCAGGACTTATGGTTCCAGTTAAAACTCAGCCTATTAAAAAGTCAAAATTCTCCAAGGTGTGCATTGACTTTTTTAAAGACACCAGGAGATTCCCAGGTGGAAGCTGGGATAGTTCCTTTCAGCAGCTAAAGGATCATCTCTCACAAACACACTCACACCCCGCCTGCCTTTTTTAGTTTTCATCATGCAGTGTTTTTAAACAAGCTGCTACCCCACACGGCCACCCAGGAGCCACTCATCCAACCGCCTGTCTGAAGGGGGGGGGGAAACACGCACTCCCGTGAGCCACGCAACACCTGCTCATGGCCACGCGCGGCGCACTGCTGAGGAATCTGGAGTGCGCCGTGCGGGCCAACGGGCGCCCACGCATCCCCTGCCCGTATGAACTGGGGGGGGCGCCCACACCAGCAGACAGATCCGCTGCTCATAGTCACTGGGAGTGGAGGCTACGGCCTCTGCAAGTCACAAAAACTGGCCACGAGCACTGGGGAGCCTGGTTCCCCAGCACTCAGTCGGGACATGTCGATTTCAAAGGCCAGTCTGGTGTACCTCCCCCTGCCTCGTGGACCGTGGTAGGGGGAATACTGTCGCAGTAGCCACATTGGGAGCTGCCTGTTAGAATCCCAGCCCATGCACTCCCCTGTGTGGCTGCGCGGCTGCGCAACACACAACGGCCATGGCTCCTTTAAAAACACCAACCCTGGCTCCTTTAAAAGCACCCTTCATCCCAGGCACACATCTCCCTCCTGCCCGGGTGTTACCTATCTTGGTTCTTATCCCAAGAACTGCTCATCCCAAGCTTGTTAAAGTGAGAAAAGGTGTCCCACCCACCCCCAGCAATGAATAAACATATAACAGCAGCCAGGGCAGGGAGTCAATCGCTGAATCAGACGGCTCTTTCTCCTGCTGGACTAATGGGATGCTAATGACCCCCTTTGTCTGCTGAACCGAGGACCAACTTCACACTGCTGGGAAAGTGGTTCAAGATAACAAACCTATTACTGTACTAACAAAAAAATGTTTTAAAGGTACCGTTGGAGGATATGTGTTATGCGCCGATAAACCCACTGCTCTACTTCTGGTCTGTAGTTGCCCAAGATATCATAGGGATCCCTTGCATCAAGTGAAAACCTCCCGTCAACAGCTGGTGGGAGGGGGTTATGGGGACTATTAGGTGGCTGCAAAACCACACTGCAGCATAAATATCTATTCCACAAGCCAAACACCCCTGATGACATCAATGTTTTCAACCCAGGATTTAACCCTGGTAACAAACAGTGCTACTTAGCTTGCAGATCCTTAAAAGACTCTTTACTGCCAGTTCTAGCTACTGAGCTGCAAGCTTTTGGCTTTATAGCACAAGCAATAAAGCACTCTTCCCATGGACCTCAAGGTCAAATAGCTGAAGCCTTGTGGGGGGCATCATAGGCATGCTAACGACTGAGCACGTTTCCACAAAGCAATGAGATCCCCTCCTAGGGTTGTACTGCAGACCCCTCACGTTTTCAGGGGATATTATGACCCCACAGGGGTGTGTGTGTGTGTGTGGATGTTTTGTATGGCTGAGGAGGTAGACAGCCTTGCATAGATCAAGCATCTTTATAAAGGATATAAGGAGCTGCCTAACTGAGTCAGACCAAGGGTCCATCTTAGCCCAGTCTTGTCACAACCTGACACGGCAGCCGGGTTTCACATCCAGCTCTCCACATCTCTGGCAGAGGCCTCACCCAGGCCTGCTACCAGAGATCCTGAATCAGAGATGCCGGGGATTTAACTTGGGACCTTATACACACAAAACATACAGTTTCCCACCTGAGCCACCACCCACCCCATTTTGTCCAGACTTGTCCATGCACAGCATGAGGGAGAGAGAAACTTTAAAAAATGGCTATGCAACAGAATTACCATGGGGCACCCTTTTCATGAGAACAAGCACTGGGCATCCCAGAGCACAGTCCCATAGAATGGGCATTACCTTCAGGCAGGGACCTTCACTGCATTTTCCTAATTGGCAGCAATGGGGAAAACAGTGAACATGGGTCCCTGCCTGAAGGTAATATCCCTCCAAGTTATTTAGCAGGAAGAGGAGCCATTTGTCTGTGTGTGTGTGTGAGAGAGAGAGAGAGAGAGAGAGAGAGAGAGAGGAAGATATTCCTATAAGATATTTGTTTACCAAGATCCCTATTTGTTTACCAACTCTGTCTAGCCTTGCAGAGGTACATGTGTTATTACATTTACCCTGAAAGGGGGAGTCTCCATCATACACCTAGAGAGAGAGAGAGGTTGTAAGCCAAAGCTTCCCAAACTGTGGGTCAGGACTCCATGTGGGGCTTACACCATCTGTGGTTGGAGCCATGACCTGAATGATATTTGATACACACTTGTGGCAGAGCTGTGCTACAAAATGGTGCCTGCAATGTGGATCCCCTAAGATGGCCACCAGACAGGAAGTGGAAGTGTTTGGGGAGTGGCCTGAAGAATATAAAGAGAGGAGGAATAGGAAGAGAGACAGTCTGCTCCTGACTGCTGAAGAAAACACAGCTCCAGGAGGGGCTGGTTGACTGACCTGGATGCTGTGAGAAAAGGAGGCCTGGAAAAGAGGACCTGAAGAGAAAGAGTATTTGTGTGAGTTAGCAAAGAGCTAGCCATGGACTGTGGTTGGGCTAGGCTCTAATGCGTAGACTGTAACTGGACAGAGGCTTGGTTCCTGGCCTATAGACTGGTAACTGAATAAACTGTTACTGAATTCACCCTGGAGTGCAAAACTTCTTGGGTGTGGATCCTGCAACCACTCACCCCATGGTAAAGTGGGGACCTGCTACTTCTGGTGGAGAATGCTGGCATGCCTTGCTGGTTGCCATACCAGTTAGGGATGGGCAAACAGAACGGAGTTCAGAAATTCAGTTCGGTTTGGTTTAAAATTAGAGTTTGGAAATTTGGTTCAGTTTGAAATTCGAGTTCGGTTCGGAAGTTTGGTTCAGTCAACCGAACAGACCAAGTTCGGTCGAATTCCGAACTTCCGAACCAAGCTCGGCTATTCAAAACCAGGTTTTTTTTGTGTGTGTTGCCACAAGGGATGGGTGAACAGAACGGAGTTCAGAAATTCAGTTTTGTTCGGTTTTAAATTTGAGTTCAGTTTGGAAGTTCAGTTCGGTCGACCGCACAAGCCAAGTTCGGTCCGAACTCCAAATTCCGAACCGCGTTCGCCCATCCCTAATACCAGTTTCCCCAAAAGTGGTAAGGTGAGGTCCTGGAGCAGAGATGTTGAAGAGGATTGCGCCTGACACCAGAGACGAGGAAAACGCATTGAGTTTGCCCAGGATGGTGGCTCAAACAGGGCTGGAGGCTTGCCCCAACCCCACAGAAGGATGTAGATCCCGGTGAGGAGAAAGATGGAGGCAGGAGGACTGTACCTTCAGAGGAGTCAAGCTTTCAACCATTGGAGCTGGGTAGAGCTGGAACTATGGCCACAGGGTATGGACTGGAGAGAGTCGCGAACCCTATCAGCAATAGGGATGTGCGAACGCAGTTCGGATGTTCAGAGTTCGGACTGAACTCGTTCTGTTCGGATGTCCGAACCGAACTCAAAAACGGCCAAATAGTTCGGTCATGTTCGGGTGAGTTCAGGGGTGGGAAAAACATGACTTTGGGTGGGGAAAATGTGACTGGAAGCAGGAGGAAGCTGAGGAAGAGACTTCCTGGCACCAGGAGTTTAGACCAGGGGTTGTTTCAGGGCCAAATGATACCGATACAAAAAAAAAAATCTTCAAATTCGGTATCGATAGCGCTATTTTCAAATGTTCGGCCGAACTCCGCCCAACCGAACCTGAACTCGGGTTTCGAACCGAACATCCGAACCGCATTCTGTTCACACATCCCTAATCAGCGAGACAGCGGAGTGGAAACAGGTACCATGGTGTTTGCACTTGTGGAACCCCAAAACAATGTTATTGGTGTGGACAGGAGTGACGCATATAAATGGTGCCCTTGTACACCTGGGGAAACTGCTAAGACTTTGGGGCCCCAGAGAGAGGTCTTGTGTGGAACTCGGAGCCCAACTAATAGAGGGCCAAAATACTGTTGGGCGTGTGGGATTAAGGGGTATATAAAAGAGACTGCCCTAATCAAAGCATTAGGAGATGTTGGACTTGCGATAGCCCAGGACACCTGAGAAGGAACTGCCCTGAAGATAAGATGTTGCAGAGAATAGAGAGAGATGATAAGAAACTAACCAAGCCAAGCACACGCACCAGAGACTTCGCATCCGCTTGAATGTTTGTTTGTCTTCTCCCCTGTCTCTCCCACTGTCCCCTCTCCCTGTCTCTCCCTCCTTGTCTTTTAGATTGTAAGCCACAGGCAGGGACCTCATCTATTTCTATGTTTTGTACAGCACCAGGTCACACGTCTGGTGCTATATAAATATTTATAATAAATAAATAAATAAATAAATAATAAACAGGAGACACTGAGAAGAACTGGTCCTGTTAAGACAATTCAGGGAGTGAGTAAGAAGACTCAAACTGAACTAATAATAAGCTACAAAAATAGGAAAGTTCAGAAAGAAAGCAAAAAGGCCCAGACTAACCTGGGGAAGGAGCAATTAGATGCCTTAAGTAAAGGAATGGCACTAATGACAAACTCCCTAAAGGAAGTAATAAAGGAGAACAAAGCTAGGAGAAAGGAGGTTGAACAGTTAAAAGAAGAAGTTGAGTGGTGTAAGAAAAGAACAGAGGCTGCTGAGGCAAAGATGGGAAACCCCAAAGGAACTGTAGATGAATGCGAGAGGCAAGAAGATGAGGAAGATTCCATACCATCCCTCGAGGCAGAGAAAGCAGAGGGTTTCAGGGTGGAGGAGATAACGCCACAAGACAGAAGTGAACCGTTAGAGAACCGTGAATTCTTAAACCCAGGAGCAGAGTATAACGATATCACGGCTCAGGTGGAAAAGGGGATCGATTCCCTAAATGGATGCTCAAAGGTAGAATGGGAAGGAGTAAGATGGAACTTAGAAAGGGCACGGGCAGAGATCACTAGAGAAATTAAAAGTTGCCAGTACATGGATTCTGGGCTACGGACAACAGCTGGTCCCTTAAACTCAGGAGAACAGGGACAACAAAAAGAGAAAATAGATAAGCTGGAACTGAAGAAGGAAGTAGATCTATTAAGGTTGCAAAATGCAAGAGCAGATAAAGTAGAGGTGCTTAGAGCAGCCTTGGAAGGGCATGGAAATGGCATGACAGAAAACCCTTTCTATAATGGGGGAAAGGGGATAGATTCCCTAAATGGGTGCGCAAAGCTGGGTCAGAAGGCATGGACTGACTGGGTGCCATAGGAACAGAAAGAAAGGATGGCTAGGCTGGTATATAATGAGACTAAACAGAGACGGGAAAAGAAATAAGACAAAAAGTCTAGTAAACCCTGAGAAAGGAAAGCTTCTTTGAAGATAGAGGGGAACTGTGGGCAAAGACTGCCATGGTGATAGTTAAAGGTTGCTAGAAACCTAAAAGGATGTAGAGGATAAGCCCTGGGAAATGTAGGGATGTTTCTGTTAAATTGTAATGATACTTGTTTGGTACTGAGCAGGGAAGCCCGAAAGAGAGGTCTCAAAGCAGAAGGGAAAACTAAACAGCAACTGAAGCAGCTGATACAGGAGTTTGAAATGAGCATGAAATGGAACGGATGGGAATGGAGCGGGGGCAGAAAATCCCCTTCCAAACCCCTCTCCGCCCAACCAGCAACCAGGAGATAGAGAGGCGCTGCCAAACATGCCTCAAAACCCCCTTCCAACTGATCGGCAACCAGGGGGACAAGGCTCAAACCCTGAACTCAAGATAGTCAGACTGAGAATGGAACATGAGCTCAGACTGGAGAGAATGAAACAGGAAGAAAAACAGAGAGAGAGAGAGGAAAAAGAGAGAGAACGAAAACATCAACTGGAACTCCTGAAAATACAGACAGATGCAGGAATCCAACCCACACTACCCTTTGGAAGCAGCCAAGAAAAAGACAGAAGACAGCTGGTCAGAGACTGTTCAGCACTTCTGCCCCTATACAAAGAAAGTGAATGCACTGATAAATTCTTCACAACTGCCCAGCACATCTTTCAATGAGAAAAGATTCCAGATGACTTGTGGATCAATCTGGTGATACCCAAGATTCCTGAGAAAGCAAGAGATGTGTACAACACAAAGCTGGAGGAAAATCAAGCATTGACTTTTGAGGAATTCAAAGAAGCAGTTCTGGAGGAGTACAGAATAACTCCAGAAACTTTTTGCCTGAAACTACGCATCTTTAAGCAGGGAGATGGTATGTCTTATGTAGATATGGGGGAAATGTTAAATCAGTATGGGATGAAATGGCTAGATGCACAAGGGAAGGCTACAAAGGAGCAAGTAATGGACCTTGTAATCCTTGAGCAATTCCTAAATAATTGTACCCCTAATCTCAAAGCATACTTGCTTAATCAGGGGATCATGAATGTCAAACAAGCTGGGAGGAGGGCAGATGAATATATTGCAAATGCTATCTCAGCTTATGGGGAAAGAAAGCCAAATAACGGGGAAAAGAAACCAAATAATGGTTAAGAATCCAAACAAGGGTTTTACCATAAGCAAAATGGGTACAAAAATCCACAATGTGACCAAGGAAACTTGACTCAGAACAAACCAAACGAGAATGGGGGTGGGGGGAGACAGGGATCACTCCACAGAACACACACCTCCCAATCCCCTACTAATGATACAAGACAGTGCTTTAACTGTAACCAAACAGGGCATATGGTACGAGACTGCCCCCCCAAATGGGAGGTTCATGGTCCTAAAAGGGAGTCTGATGAGATTATTGGGACTGTCAGTGTGAATTTTGTGTCTGTACTTCAACCCATCCCCAGAGGTGTTGATGATTGCTATATTATTCCTAACCCACCCACAGGAGATCAGTTGCTACGAAAATCTGTTAAGATTAACGGGATAAACTGTGTGAGGAGATTAGACAATGGGGCACACATGGTTATGGTACGGGAGGACTTGATTCCAAAACATAAAATAAACACTAATAGAAAGGTTGTGGTATCCCTGGCAACGGGAATCAAGGATATTTTGCCCACAGCAACTGTAGATTTAGAATGGGAGGGCTCAAAGGGACTTAGAATGGGAGGGCTCAGTACTCCCCAGAAAGTACTCCCCAGAAAGGCACAAAATGAAATGTTGGTGGGGAATGCTATAAACAAATGGATACTGGATGGGAGGGTGGAAAAAGACCAATCCCAGGAACACGGGGAGCCAGAGAGCAACCCGGGAAGGGAGGGTGGGGGACAACAAGACTCAGAGAGCCCTAAACAAGTTGCACCTCTACCCCTGGAACATGGGGAGTCAGCGAGCAACCCTAATGGAGGGGAAGGGTTACAGGAGAGCTTTACAGATCCTGCACCCCAACCTGTGAACTCCACTCAGGGGCAGGAAAACCCCAAAGAGGAGTCCCCAAACCAGCCAGAAGGCAGGGGAGGACAAGACTCGGGGAGTGAACTGCAAGTCCCTGTCTCACATGAGGAACTGAAAGCAGTGAAGCCAATGGGTCAACCTGATTCTGAAGCCCAAGACTTGGCACCCCACCTTACCCAGGAGCGACCAAATCCTGCAGAATCAAACCAAGTAACCACCGTGGGGGGAGAGTTAGAGGCTGCAGACGCCCCTACTCAAACCAGGGGGTTGCAGGATGACCTGGAGGTTTGTTGTCCTACCTTAAGAGAAGGTGGGAAGCAGTTAACTGAACCCAAGGGGTTACAGGCAAGCCGGGAGGTGGAGGATTCTACCTTAAGAGAAGGTGGGAATGTGCAGGAAACCTTTCCTGGGATGGAGGGGGGAATGATGGGTGTCTCTTCCCCAGGGATAGAAATGCACCACCCTGTAGTCCCAAAGGGGCAGGACCATCAGTCTAAGAGTGAACTGTGCACCTCTGCTTTACCTAAGAAGGAGCAGGGAAATGCTGCTGAAGTAGAGACTGTAGGGGAGGAAATGGTTAAGAGTGTCCAGGGTCAAGCCGCTGCACTTGGTAAACTGAATCCTCAAGAGTTTTGTGTGGGGAGGTCTGAGGGGACACTTGGAGGTTCTCACACCCATGTCACAAAGTCAGACTCCCAAGAAGGAGAAATACATGGTTATATGGACCCAGGGGATCCTGGAGGTACAAACACAACTTGGGGGCAGGGCACAAGAAAGGCTGCTGACAATAGCCCCCCCACAGAAGCAGTTTTTGGCTGCGTGATTGATTTGAATGCAAAGACATCCAAACACAGCATCACAGTCATGGAGGCAATGCAAATGCCAAAGGACAACAGTCTACCCACTGGGAGTTACAGCATTTCTCCTGATGAAAAGTGTTTTCAAATGCAGAGTTACACAGACAACAGAAGGGGGTGCTCAGTAGTGTTAAAAGTACCACACTTACTCCACACTCTCTCTTTTATCTCCTAATAATACTTCTGATCTACAGTCTGGATAACCCAGGTAAATCAGACAAAGAAGTTATGCCAAAGGGAACAGAAATACAGCCTATAAGAAACAGGCTACCAGATAATTTGGAAACATGGCCAAAGTTTGTAACTGGGGAACAAAGGTTGATAACATGGCATTCCCACCCATTTGTCACAGTCTTATGCAAACACCTACGGATGTACCTTGACGAGTATGGGCCACAGGAACCCCACATGCAACACAGGGTGGAGGGACATAGACACCTCAGGGTATACCCCTACAAGAGAGTGAACCCAGAAACACTGAATCCTGAGGATCACTCCACTATGACATGGTGGAAAACACGTGAACATGATAGCCCCACAGGGCTGACACAGGGTTTGGAAAACCAAAGGTCTAACTTAAATGGGATTCAAACACATGGAAAGAAGGTAGGGGGGTTACATATCGCTACACACACCGGTAGGACACACCACTCTAAGCATGTTACGGGACTCTGTTGTGACCACTGCACATGCAATCTTACAGGGGGGCTGTCACGGAGGAACATAGGGTCACACGTGTGATACTGGCCTACATGTAGACTACAAACCTAGTAAATATGTAAAGCAAAACATGCAACATATATGTAAGGTTACAATTGAGAACTGTAAAACCCAAATCAGGACTGTGACACGTGACCAAGCTCCAGGAAATGGAAAGACAGCTTGTGGATTTGCCCCAGACGGATGGCCAGAGACATTAAAAATGCTAATGCAGGCAGCCATTGCCTACGTGACAGACCTCACATTTCTCCAAGGCGGGAACAGGAAACAAAGAGACCATGAAAGGTACTTAAAGAGGTCATTAAGCCACCTTCAGAAACTCTCTCTCTTGGCGATCTTGAACAGCTGCATCTCCATCCTAAAAGCTATCAGCCAGCAAAGCTGGAAACCATGAATTGAGAGACAGGAATTTGCTCTCTAGCAACTCTAAGACTGAAGACCCAGTCGCTTACATCAAGGACTGAGAAGAACCTAAATGGACTTTGTAGGGTAAGATGCTTATTTAGGAACTCAACCAGTATAGGTTAGGAATGCATTATATTTACCTTTGATTGCTAGTAACCACTCTGTGTCAACAATTTTGCTTATGTAATCAATAAACTTACTTCTTATCTTTATGAAGAAGTGTCTGTGTCTAATATTGGAACACAAGTGAGCAACAAGAGTTCTCAAGCTCTTGTGAACCCAGAGATTAAAGAGTCTGTAAAGGGGAAGGATCGGGCCTTGGGTGACAAAGGGGTTGTCCCTGCAGCAGACTTGAATCGGCCAGAGAGAAAAACTGATTCAAGTGGGCTGTACGCGAGGGAAACTGAGTCACTCAAACCCGGTAAAGTGGGGGTGTGGACCTCCAACCCGTGACACGCCCCAAGAGGGAAACCTGGCAGGGGAGGCCTGCAGGCTATCGTAGAATGTACCAAATGGTTTAAAAGTAACCCTAAGAGGGAAACCTGGCACGTGAGGCCTGCTGGTTACAACTAGCTGAAGAAAGGTATATTTATGTTGAAGGAGCAAAGGGGCTGAATGAAGCTTTAAAAGGTGCAAATGTATATGCTCGATAGTATGTGCATCAGGTGGAGCTTTCCTCCCTGATAGGATAAATAATGGAAAAGATTGTGGATAAAATGCCAGATGTAACCCCTGGGAAGGGGATAGTAATTACGTTGCTGATTGTTTGCATTCTGACCTGTATAAGTCTTGAGGGTCCCAGTGTGGGACTGTCCGGAAGGCGTGGTGGGCTGGTCTCCCAACCCCATGAGGGGTAAACTCAGATTGTACGCAGGGTGAAGGATTATTTCCCCTGCAGGAGATCAATGAGCTGAAGGAAGCTCTATCTAATGACAAAGAGCCTGAGTCCATCTACTGTTAAAATGGGGATTGAAGGAAACCCTACTAAAGATGTAAGCCTGGTGGAGGATTACCTCTTTGGCAGGGAAATGAATGTGAAAACTAGGAGCTGAGGTTAGCTCTATGGGATTGTAGTGGACATGAATAGAAGGAGACAAAGTAATACCCAGTAGAACGGGCCTCGCTCTAAAGGGGTGAAGTGGAGATCGGGGGGCATTAAAGCCCAATTCAGGGTACTAGACCCCCTGAATGAAATTGTGTGTGTATGGACTAGGTAAATGCTTGCAGGAAAGCCTTCTATTATTGTCAGATGGACTCACCTGGCGGTAATTCCATCTCAGGGGGAAGGTGTGTGACAGAGCTGTGCCACAAAATGGCGCCTACCATGTAGATCCCCTAAGATGGCCACCAGACAGGAAGTGGAAGCGTTTGGGGAGTGGCCTGAAGTATATAAAGAGAGGAGGAACCAGAAGAGAGGCAGTCTGCTCCTGGCCACAGAAGAGGACACAGCTCAAGGTGGGTCTGGCTGACTTGACAAAAGGAGGCCTGGACCTGAAGAGAGAGTATTTTCATGAGTTAGCAAAGAGCTAGCCATGGACTGTGGTTGGGTTTGGCTCTAATGTGTAGACTGTAACTGCCCAGAGGCTTGGAGCCTGGCCTATGGGCTATTAACTAAATAAGCTGTTACTGAGCTTCACCCTGGAGCGCAGGTCCTCTTGGGTGCGGATCCTGAAACCACTCACCCCATGGTAAAGTGAGGACCTTCTACAACAATGTATATCTTTGTTGATGTCACGGGGTTAGAGTTAAATCTCAAAAGGGGGTCACACAAGTACAATGTGTGGAACCCCTGCTCTAGTCACAGTGTGTGGGTAAAACCTCTAATAAGGGTTAAAAGAGAGAGGCAGACAC
Source organism: Sphenodon punctatus (assembly GCA_003113815.1). Taxonomy (NCBI): domain Eukaryota; kingdom Metazoa; phylum Chordata; class Lepidosauria; order Sphenodontia; family Sphenodontidae; genus Sphenodon; species Sphenodon punctatus. The sequence goes on from QEPC01009510.1 coordinate 279,192, forward strand.
ACAAGCAGTTAACTAAGCCAAGCTTGCGTCCCTGCAACCTCACACCTTCATGAATGTATCCTTGTCTCCCCTCCCTTCTCTCTCTTAGATTGTAAGCCCCCCAGGGCAGGGACCTTGTCTATTTTCATTGAGTTGTAAAGCACTAGGTACATTGCTGTCACTATATAAATAGTTAATAACAATAAATGTTGGTGCAGCTGTGAGGAACCTCCAGCGCAGGGGCTAAATCTGGCCTGGGTCTAGTTTTTATTTGACCCTTTTCCAGTTCCTGGATCTCAACTGTGGATCCCGTCTTTAACCTTGAGCTGTAAAAGAGCAAGGTTTGGGGAAGGGAGCAGAGAGGAGGTGCTCACGCGCTCAAGGATATGGGACAGTTTCATGACACAGGATCTGGACCCTCCCCTGGCCCCAGCTTGAGCGCGCCCCTTCCGTGCCCCACCCACAGCTCCCATTTCGCCCGCAGAGCTTGCCCTAATCCTCAAAGCGGCTTCAAGAGGGAAAAGGCTCTTCATGCCTGAGTTAGTGTGCGCCGTGCGGTGCCTCTCCGGCCAACGGCAGATCAGGCCTGTGCTCCGGTCAGACCCAACGCAGTCAGGCTCAGGCCGAGGTAGGGTTACCATACCAAAAAATACATGTTGCCAGGCTGCCCCGGAACCAATGCAGCCCTGCACCATGTATTTGTCATAAGCATCCCCTTTTAAAGGGGAAGTATCGATGAACCCTAGGCCGAGGCTATATCGGATGAACCTGGCCGCGCTGCAGAGGGCGGTAACTATTTCTGTCTCTGCGCGATGCACGTCAGCTAGGAGGCCGCCACACACAGGGATGTATTTATACATGTGGCCTGGCCGGCCCAGAATAAGACCCTCTCGCTTCCCCAGCGCCACCTCGGCTGTAACCGTCCATCCTTGCCGGCCACAGTTTCAGGCTGCGCCACTGCCTATCCCCAGCCCCATCTCCTGGCTATTCCTAGGTTGCAAGGTCAGAAGGGATCCGTGACCCTGTCTCCCCCAACACAGCGCGGCCTGGTGGATCCCCTCTAGTTACTCCGAGAAGAAGCCCATTGATTCAGGTTTAGCTAAGGCCTCTCATTCTTTTTGAAGGGCTTCCAGTCTGGCTACGCGCAGGCTGTAAGTGCGGGGGAATCCACACCCTCCTGGGGCAGCTTGAATCAGTGGTTAATCCCCTGCACTGTTAGCAAACATCCCATTGGGACGGCGCTGCTGTGACTCCAGCCACTGGCCCGTGCCTTGCCTGCCTCTGCTGGGTTGATGCGCTTGGGGTGCCCACTGCATGGCAGTCTCCTCACTCCTCGCGGAGATCCTCAAGACTCCATATGCCAGCCCACAAATCATTCTTGCAGCTCTTTTTTGCAGTCAGGTTTTCTGTCTGTCCACATGTGCGCGTGCACACACACACACACGTGCACACACAGCATGGACACCAGTGCACACAAACAGCATGGGCACACACATGCACACCATTCACACATGCACAAACACACACACACACACAAAAGCATGAACATGGACACACACAGCCTACACACACACAGGCACAGTCACACCAGGAATACTGACACACACACACACACAATATGAACATGGACACACACAGCCTGCACACACACAGGCACAGTCACACCAGGAATAGTGACACACACACACACACAGAGTATGAACATGGACACACACAGCCTGCACACACACAGTCACAGTCACACCAGGAACACTGACACACACACACACAGTATGAACATGGACACACACAGCCTGCACACACACAGGCACAGTCACACCAGGAATAGTGGCACACACACACACACACAGTATGAACATGGACACACACAGCCTGCACACAGACAGGCACAGTCACACCAGGAACACTGACACACACACAGTATGAACATGGACACACACAGCCTGCACACACATACCCATGAACACACAACAACACAGACACACAGCACGGACCCACACTTGCTCCCTGTCTCTCTCTCGCTGCTTTCATGCAGCAGGGTCCATGCTGCCACGGGGGCGTAGGGACACTTGGGGAATCCCAGAGCCGGGTATCGCACACGCAGGAAGATTCAGGGCAGCACCTCCTGATTCATCCACAGCACCTCGAGTCAGGGAGAACCTTTCCTCCCTCAAACTCTTGCAGACAGACCTGACCCTGCTGCCACGGCTCAGCTGTTCTGTGCCCCAGGAAAAGCAGCATCCCCATTCCACACTGCCCGCAGCAGCCAAAGTGGAGATGTGGCTTCAGCGGGGAACCTGTTCACACGTTACGGACACACCCAGCTGCCCCAGATTTGGCAAGTAACCAGAATCATGAACACAGCGACAGCTTGGGCCCAGTCAGGGCCTCCTTGTGAGGTTCCAATAAGTACCCTCCGACCCAGCCTTCCTCCTCCCCACACGCCGAGCCTGTACTCACCCAGCAGCACAACCCATGCCCAGAGAACACGGGGACAGGATCCAGCCATGCTTGCACTGAGCTCGGGTGTTCTCAACTGCTTCCCCATCCCCCAGGGGTGGGTGAGGAGGTGGGGCTACAGTCTGAACCGCTCCCTCCAATAGCAAAGTCACGCTGCTGTCAGACAGGATGGAGCCACAGCTGCAAAAGGGTTAACGTGGTCAGGGTACAGACCTCGCATGAGGCAGTGAGCCAGGAACGGACAAAGCAGGTGGGGATGTGGAGGGGAGAGCCCCCCAAGAGGAAACCCATAAGCAGCCTGGAATTGCCTTGTACACTACAGTCCATCGGCTGCACAGTCAGGACCAGAAATGACAGGCATTTAGGGCGCCTTTAGACATGACAAAGATCGGGGGTCAAAACCCCTAAGCACCTATTTGGCTGTTGTGCGTAAGCACCAGAACCATCCCCAACACCAGTTTGGCCACCCCTTGAGCATCTGTGTAACACGCGATGGGAACACCACTGCTTCACAAGGACAATTTGCGTGTTCCGGCGGCACACGTGGCCAATGTTGTGTGTGTCTAATGATATCGCATGCCATGTTAGCAGGTACAACATGGGGAACAAGGCGGCAATGCTTGTGTGCTGAGATCGGGTGGCGAGCAAAACACCGATATGCCCCAAGGTGGGCTGTGTGTCTATGCAGTCCCACATGGTGAACACGGGCAAAATGGTGCTCATATCAAGGTCAAAACACACATTCAGACACCCGTTGACGTTATGTCTAAAGACACCCTTAGAAAGCCACCTGCTGTCCCGACCCCAGAGACAGCTGCATCTCTGCCCCAGTCAAGGGATCTCTGTATAAACCACCATCTCCACCCCAGAGACAGCTGCATCTCTGCACCAGCTAAGGGATCTCTGTATAAACCACCACCTCCACCCCAGAGACAGCTGCATCTCTGCACCAGCTAAGGGATCTCTGTATAAACCACCACCTCCACCCCAGAGACAGCTGCATCTCTGCACCAGCTAAGGGATCTCTGTATAAACCACCACCTCCACCCCAGAGACAGCTGCATCTCTGCACCAGCTAAGGGATCTCTGTATAAACCACCACCTCCACCCCAGAGACAGCTGCATCTCTGCACCAGCTAAGGGATCTCTGTATAAACCACCACCTCCACCCCAGAGACAGCTGCATCTCTGCACCAGCTAAGGGATCTCTGTATAAACCACCACCTCCACCCCAGAGACAGCTGCATCTCTGCACCAGCTAAGGGATCTCTGTATAAACCACCACCTCCACCCCAGAGACAGCTGCATCTCTGCCCCAGCTAAGGGATCTCTGTATAAACCACCACCTCCACCCCAGAGACAGCTGCATCTCTGCACCAGCTAAGGGATCTCTGTATAAACCACCACCTCCACCCCAGAGACAGCTGCATCTCTGCCCCAGCTAAGGGATCTCTGTATAAACCACCACCTCCACCCCAGAGACAGCTGCATCTCTGCATCAGCTAAGGGATCTCTGTGTAAACCACCACCTCCACGCCCCAGAGACAGCTGCATCTCTGCATCAGCTAAGGGATCTCTGTGTAAACCACCATCTCCAAGCATCAGAGACAGCTGCATCTCTGCATCAGCTAAGGGATCTCTGTATAAACCACCATCTCCACGCCCCAGAGACAGCTGCATCTCTGCCCCAGCTAAGGGATCTCTGTGTAAACCACCACCTCCACGCCCCAGAGACAGCTGCATCTCTGACCCAGCTAAGGGATCTCTGTGTAAACCACCATCTCCACGCCCCAGAGACAGCTGCATCAGGTAATATTGTGAGTCACAATATTCTCTCAGCCTAACCTGATGCAGCTGTCTCTGGGGCGTGGAGATGCAATTGTTGTCTATCTGTGACTGGTCCAAAGTCACCATTTAATCCCTGAATTTCTTCATCACACACACATCCTGCTCCTATAAAGGAGGTGGGGGGCAATGATGCTGCACCTCCCCTCAGCCTCTTACACCCAGGCAGGTGGGGTCGGCCACTTCCTCCCTCCCTCCCTGCTGCTCCTGCCGTGACTGGTGAAACCAACCCCGCACGGGAAGAGAGAACCGAGAGCCGGAGTCAGAGAAAGATGGTGTCACATGCCCAGGAGCCTGACCACATAATGGGGGGAATCTAGGCATCACCTAACCCCAGACAGACAACAATTCCATTCCCTCACACGCTCAGGCGTACTTGGAAACGCTGCTCGCTGTCTGCACGCTGACATGTGGGGCTGCGGTTTGACCTGAGACTCTCAGAGGCCAAAATGGGAGTCTCAAGGTCAAACTGCAAAAAGTGACGACCCTACTTATATGCGCCCGCACACAGGCAAAGAGTGTACACACCATATACACAGAGGTGTGCTAACCTACATGCACAAGCACACACACACAATCCCATGCATGTTGTCCATGCACACTCACAAAGTTGCATACACATGCAAGGACTACACACACACACACACATGCTCCACTTGGCATACGGTAGAACGGTGAACGCTGGCTCAGCATCACACACTAAATAGCTCAAATTTCACTTCCCTCTTCTCGTCCCTGGGATTGATAGCCACCCCCTCAGCGGCTCTCCTAGCTCCCGGGTGGGGAACCACAGGCCCAGGGGCCCAATGCGGGCTGCGGCTAGTTTTTACGTGGCCCCTGGATCCAGTTCTTGCTCCTCGATCCAGTTCCTACCTCCTGAGCACAGGGTAAGGGACGGATCTGGAGCATCAGGATTGTGAGGAATGCCTCCGTGAGCTGCGGTTGCTCAGGGTCCGTACCTGACCAGGGCAAACAGCGGCAGGTCACAGGGCCCATTCGAAGAGGCAACATGGCTGCTGGTGTGAGGGCCACGAACCCCATGCCACAAGCAGAAATCCCTGCTCCCTCCCCCTGGTGAAACCTGGCTAGTTCCCTCCACTCATCCAGGCTAGCCCCGTCCCCTGAAATATGGCCTCCTCACTCCCATGCACACTGCCCCTGCCGTCTCTACATCCCCCCTCACTTGCTGTTCATTCCCCTGCCTAAGCCTCTCCAATTCCCTGCACTCTTTCCCTTCCCCAAACTCCTGAGATCCTAGCCTCCACCACCACCAGGGGCTGTAGATGATGGTAGCCTATACTATCTTCCACACCTGGGCCCTCACAGCCCTTCCCAGCTTAGCGATGGCACGGGGAGGTGGAGGTGGCAGCAGATCTTGGGTGATTTCAGACGTTACGTTGTCTGAAATCACCTCCGTCAACCGCAGTCAACTGCGGGTGTGTGTGTGTGAACGTAGGTGAGCGTCTGTTTGCACGCATCGAGATGTTCACCTCAGTCAACCACTCCCTGCGGTGAACCTAACCACGCTTTGTTCTCCCGCACCACGGCGGCAAACGAAGCGTGGTTAGGGGGAATCCGGAATGCAGTGAAGGAAAAGTAATGTCTGTTACCTTACCGTCACCGCGTTCCAGAGTCCTGGCGGCGGCAGCGGCCAGATAGGCCACTGCGACTGCCTATCTCAGGGAGGGCGGCCGGCCGGGGAGCACTGGGGGCGGGGCCATGTGACCGCATACTGCGTCGCGTAGTCCCACCCCCTCCAGGAGGGGGGTGTTGCCCAACAGATGTGACAGGCGGCAGCATTGACCCTGGGCCATGGTTCGGCGGTCCCCACGGCCGGGGACAAAGGGGCGAAGGTCTGTTGGTGCGTCCCTTCACCCCCGCCTGTGGTCTGAACCACCCCACGGCCCAGGGTCAATGCTGCCGCCCGTCACGTCTGAAATCACCCCTTGACTCAGCAGGCTAACCTTGCTAGCAGGCGGAGCAGAGAGTGGTAGCCCCAAGGTGGTGTAGAATAATACCCAACAGCTGACTGAGGAGGAGGAGGAGGAGGGATGGGGCAGAGGTCGCACCTAAAGGCACGTTTGGGTGCCTTTCCACCAACACCTCTGCACCCTGCTCCCCCCCCTCCCCCCGACACGCACGCACGCACACACACACATATGAATGTCCTGGTCTCCTCTTGGGATCAGGGCGTTCTCTTTGTGGTGGATTCTGCGCACAGACCTATTCATGGACGAGCTGGATCAGTTCCTCTGCATGGACGGGCAGACAGTGGTCTCTCGCTTACATGGAAACGCCTTCACCAGGGGGAGGAAGCGTGTTGCAGAGACCCCACCGCTGATGCAGAGGATGTCCTTGGGGTTCTTAGAGCCACCTGTTGTGAACTTGACCTCTGCCCATCCTGGCTGGTTAAGGTGAGCCGGGAGCCGTTGGAGCTGTTGCTGGCTGGGATAGTCAATGCCTCCCTTAGGGTGGTGGACTGAAGTCTCCAACACTCTGTGTAGAATAGGCTTTTCACCAGAGGGTTGTGTGCGATGCTTAACCAGAACCAGCTTCTAATGAATATTGGACAGACCCTTTGGGCTTTATCCGCTCAAGAGGATTTAGGTCAAGTGGCAGAAACTAGAGCTGCCCCCTGGTATCTTAAACTCAAAACACAGTTTATGCTGGAACCTTAGATCAACTTTCATCTCTCGCACGGTTCCAGCTTTTTGAGTCTGCTCCAGGGCACAGATCCATGAGCCTCTTCCCAAATGCATCCCTTAAGCACCCTGGCTCCAACTCCTGTGGCCCTTGGAGCTTGTGCTAATTTTCAAGGTGTCCCCTGGGAGGGAAAAGGTTCCCCAACCTTGGCCTAGCTCCTCAGCAGCTCTGCTTGATCACAGAGGCAGGGTACTACCAACATACCTGGTACCACATTACATCTGGTAATGTTTATCCAGATGTAGCTGAACTTTATTAATTATTAATAATAATTATTATTATTATTATAAGCCTTTATATAGCGCCAGCGATGTACCTGGCACTTTACAAAGAATAAGACAGACACGGTCCCTGCCCGAGAGCTTACAATCTAAAGACAGGGGGAGGGGAGACAGGGAAGGGGGAACAGAGCGAGAGACAAGGGATGCGAGGATGTGAGAGCTCAGGTCCACGTTCTTGGCTTGCTTACAGTACTTTGGGAGTTTGCCGATAACAGGTGGGGGATAATCCTGGGTGGGGATGGTTAGCAGGAGTTCGGACGGGCGGAGTGGAAGAGGTGGGTTTTGAGGAGGGACATGGAGGGAGGGGGCAAGGCGGACGAGGGCAGGGAGGGAGTTCCAGGCGTGCGGGGCAGCGAGGGAGAAGGGACGAAGGCAGTTGGGGGAGCGGGGGGGCGTGGGAGAGTGAGGGAGGGGATGGAGGAGGAGCAGAGTGCTCTAGGGAGGCTAGATATGCACATTTTAGAGGACACTTATGAAAAACACAGGTTGCAGGGAACAGAGTTGAGGGGGGATGGGTTGACCATGCATATGGGGGGGCGAGTAGAGTCAGGAGGGGTGGGATGGAATGCAAGGGGTGGGCTCTGCGGGGGCACTGCTGGCCAGGGGGTGGGGGTATGACTAGAACTGGGGAGGGGTGCAGGAGGCGCGGATGAGGGGTGGCGGTAGGAATGAGAGTGGGAAGGCATCTGGAGGACACAGCCAAAGGGGGTGGGGGTAGGGTGGGAGAGGATCCGGGGGGACGCTAGGAGGGGATAGGGGATTGGGATGGCTCTGGGGTGCTGGCGAGGGAGTAGGGCAGGGGTGGGGAACCTCAGACCCTTCTTGTGTGGCCTCTTTCCAGTTCCTGCATCTGATCCTTGGATCCAGTTCCTCCCCCGCAAGTGCTGAAACCCTGAGCTCGGTGTAAGGGAGCAGAGATGAGGGCAAGGGCACAAGGATTGGGGGGGGGGGAGCTCCATGATGGGGCTCTTCCAGAGTGCACCCCTTAAGCATCCACGCCCCCAACTTCTACGCAGCCCTAAGAGCTTGCACTGATTTTCTAGGGGGCCCCTGGGAGGGCAAAGATTCCTCACCCAGCCCTGGGGAAGGGAGTAGGGACGGGGTGTCGGGAAGTGGGGGAGAACGGGGTTCCCAAGCACTGACTGCTCCGGACTGGGTTGGGCTGGAGGCTACAGGAGGAAACAGCAGTGGTTTCTGTAGGCAGGCGGGGGGGAGGGGGGGGCACTACAGGCTCCCCACACAAGCAGCCCATGCAGAGAGGCAGGGAAGCCTGCTCATCACTCCGGGAAGGGCTGGGCTCTATCTAGAATACTCTCGGGGGGGGGGGCGGGGGGAGACTGGCTCCCACTTCCCCCCCCCATTGTTGGCGCCCACGATGATCGCGTGACCATGAGTTCCACAGGCCAATCGCTCACTGGCGTGAAACGTGTTTCTTTGAGGAACCGGTGCTCTCACACACTGACCACTCAATGAAAATGTTCTTTGTGTTTGTCCTGACCAGAAACCACAAGCTTTCTGTATTCTCTCCCTGACTCATTGCTGCAGTGCACATGTCTCACCCCCGCCTGTCTGTGACAGGATTGACAGCTTAGGGTAGCGGTAGCCGCAGCAAAGGCTGCTTCACTACTTTTCCTTAAAGCAAGTAAAGATAAGTGAACTGACACCAGCATCGCCAAGCTGAGAAAAAGCATGACTGTTCTATGTTAGATGGCTAGGGATAGGCCTGGTGTTCCATGGGAGGAAGTCGTTAGATCACGTTCGGGAACGTTTTCTTTCCTGTGGGCCCCTTTGAAGGCTGGATAGGAGCTGGGTGTGAAGGGGATGTTCAGAATGAGGGAGGGACAGATCACGGACCCATCCTGTCCTCGAGTGCCTGCCTGCCTCTCCGCTCCCTTCCTCTGAGCTCGCTCTTTCAGTGCTTGAGTGTAAGGCCTGGATCTATGGGCCAGACCCAGGAACAGTAAAAGACACTGATAAAAAAACAGCTGCAGGACAGGTTTGACCCAGGAGACAGAGGTTCCTCCCTCCTTTAGCTGATCACTCTCTGTGCCCTTTTAATAACACTGGATGCCAGCGGTCCATTTGGGGCAGAGGGGTAAAACTGGGCAGAGGGGCAAAAGGCCAAAAGCTACATTGGAGGGACCCAAAATCTCATTGTGATGAAGAGATACTGGGATACATGTAGACCATATGTGTAACATATATGTAAAGAGAACAGAGAGTCCACCGGCACTTTAAAAACTAACCAATATTTATTAGTGCATGAGTTTTCGTCAGCACAAGCTGATTTCCTCAGACTCATTGAATGGATAGGTAGTTGCTCTTACTATATATAATGGTTACAAGTGATGAGATTAGTGACAGAAACCCCATGCTCACAAAAGGTCATGCACTAATAAATATTGGTTAGTCTTTAAAGTGCCACTGGACTCTCTATTCTTGTTATAACTATAGACTAACACGGCTACATTTCTAGTATTTGCTTTCTAAAGGAAAGAATTAAGGCAACATGTATAATGTACGCTGAGAACTGAAAACTCGCATCATGTAACCAATGTAAAATGAGAACGGAGAAGTCATTACAGGAATGACATTGTGCAATCGGGAAGGGCCTGACATCTTCTCCAGACACTGGCCAACAGCCATTGACTTGCAAATGGACTTGGGTGCCTACGTGCAAACTATCACATCTTCACCTTCAGCAGGAAGACAGACAAAGGGACCTGGAAGGGCATGTAAAGGATGAGGCAAGGCAGAGAAGGGCCATTCCAGAGATTCAAGATCATCAGATGTGATCACCTCATGTAGACGTCACATCTTACCAGCCAGAGAAGGGCTGCACAAAACAAGCTATGAAGTAAGGACTGATCTTTTGGAAACCCTAAGACTTGCACCCAGCCAAGCGTTCCACCGCTGACTGAGAAACAGACTGAAATATCCTTGGACTTTGATTAGAGTAAGTCTAAGTTAGGAGAATACAAGTACAGATAGGAATGAATTATAGATAGATTCTGTTATTTTGATTTCTGCACCCTTTAATATAATCTTTGTACTGCATGCTTATTCATGATTTATTCATTAAACTTCTTTTAACTGAACCTAGTGTGGTCCAGTGGAATTCCTAACATTGGCCGGACACAGTTTGGGTTAATTCTGTGTTTACAAACACAGGCGATCCTAGAGAGAAGGAGTTTGTGCTTGGGAAACTCTAAGGCTCAAAGGTGACAAGGGTTCCCCTGTTGCAGGCTGAATCAGTTCTACAGAGAGAGCTGGTCCCGCGAGAACTGCAAGCCAGGGAAACTGAGTCACAACAGCCTAGAGTGGGGTAGAGGCACCCTAATCCCATGACACTCATACTAATAGTGTGGCAGAAAGGGCGGGAGCTATGTCCCCTTTGTTGCTGAAAAATCTCATTGTCTTCCATTGAGCATTATCCCCGTTTCGCAAACCAGGCCTCTCCAGTTTGGGTGCTTGCTACCTCCGTGGAGGTGTTTGCAGTTAAAATGACTCAGCAGACGCTGCTGGCCCAGAGTGGCCATCCAACCACCCTCTCTCTCTCTCTCTCCTACCTCAGATTGGGCTATGCCAGTAGATGCCCATGTTCCCAGCAGCCTCTCTGGTGCTTCATGCTCTAGGTGCTCCCCACGGCCCTGTATGAAAAAAGGATGAAAGTCATCCCTGGCTGTTGGCAATTGTCCCAAGTGGGGCCAGCAGCAGCAGGGTGAGGGAGGAGACCCACAGAGCTGGTGGGGGGAGGGCGTTCTGGCTGCAGGCAGGTCCTCTCCCTCAGCTGCTTTGCTGCTGCTGCCCCATCACTGAACCCTCACGATGTCGGCAAAGCAGAGCAGAGCCAGGAGTAGGGAAAAGTCCTATCACCCCGGCCTGTGCTGAGGGAGCGGTGGGCAGGACGGAGCATTTCAGGGGTGAGACTTCATGGGATCGGGGCACCCCCTCCCCCCGATCCCCTCAGCAAAATTCTCCTTGTGCCCTTAGCGTCAGGGAGCTCTGTTAGCCAAGGTAACTGAGTGGGTCCATCTGACAAGGGGGCAGTGGCTTGGGTATAAGCAGGGGAGAAGGGGCAGCCAGGGTAGGGTTCTACAAAAACAAAATGGCCATTGAAATTCCAACTGGAATTCCAATTGATTGGAATTTTTGATCGGAAATTTGATCAGCTGTTCTGCTAAGTGGTGACAGCCGTAATGGTGCTGGCATTTTGAGTACGGCCAGTGCCATTTTGCGTGCGCGCAGAACGACTGGGCACCATTTTGCACAGGCACAAAATGACCATAAATTTTCCATCGAGCTGATGAACGAAAATCAAAATAATTGTCCATTCCGATTTTGATTTGTTTATATCGAACTAACTGGATCTGTCAAAAACAAAATCCGACCAGAAACAGCCTTTCAACCCTAAGTCAGGGCAGGACGTGGACCCCTTGGGCCCAGTGGAGTTCGAAGTGGCCCTGGACAGATGGAAGCTGGTCCCTCAGAGCACACTCCTGGGTCCTGAAGCCAGAGGCCACTCCAGAGCACAGGATCAGGGTAGCCCAGAAAGACCAACAGACCCTGCTCCCCAAACTGAGCTACCAAGCCAGGATTTGCTGCCACCAATCACAGGCAGAGCGAAGTACACAACCCCCCTGGGCCATGTTTGCTCTGGCCGGCACAGGGTGAGTGGGGCCACGACGCAAGGGCCCCTTGTGTGCATGTGTGACTCGGGGAATGTTGTAGGGCGAGTGTGTTTGCTGTGTTGGTCCCAAAAATAGGTAGTAGGGACAAATAGTGCGGTGATCTCTTTTACTGGACCAACTCAAGTGGGTGGAGGTTCGCACGCTTTCGAACCTTGCAGGGTCCTTTGTCAGGCAGGTCAGGAGTCAGAACTGTTGATACACAAGAGCAGGAGCATCTCGTGGGGAGGGGGGAAGCGAGTGGCACGAGCGCAGGGATGGGGCAGCTAGTTCAAGGGGGTGGGTCTCCGAGTGCATGAGCACGTGGCAATCATACAGAACATCATGGGGGACTGGGAGCTGAGACTCTAGGGGGGCAGAGTAGGGAGGGCGGAGCGGAAGAGGCAGGTTTTGAGGAGGGACTTGAAGGTGTGGAGGGTGGGGGCAAGGCAGACGAGGGCAAGGAGGGAGTTCCAGGTGTGCGGGGCAGCGAGGGAGAAGGGACGAAGGCGATTGGGGAGCAGGGGAGGCGTGGNAGGGTATGGAAGAGGAGTGGAGTGCTCAAACGGGTTCAGAGGGAGATCAGGGCAGAGAGGTAGAGGGAGCAAGGTTGTGAAGGGCTTTGTAGGTGAAGATGAGGAGCTCGTGCAGAATACGCTCGGGAAGGGGGAGCCAGTGGAGAGAGGAGAGGAGAGGCTGCACATGGTCAAAGCGATGGGCTAGGTGGATGATCCTGGCAGCAGAGCTTTGAACAGAGATGAGGGAAGAAAGGTGGGAGCGGGGAAGGTCAGCGAGGAGGAGGCTACAATAGTCAAGGCGTGAGATGACTAGGGCGTGGATGAGAGTTTTGGCAGAGGAGACAGACAGAAAAGGGCAGATCTTAGCAATGTTGAGGGAGAAGCGGCAGGATTTGACCACGGAGTCAATGTAGGGTTTGAAGGTGAGGTGTGAGTCAAAGATGAAGCCCAACCTACGGGCTTGGGGGACAGGGAGGATGGAGACCCCGTCAATGGCAATTGACAGGGAAGAGGGAGAGGAAAGATTGGGAGGGAAGAGAAGGAGTTCAGTTTTTGCCATGTTCAGTTTGAGTTGGCGTTCAGTCATCCAGGCGGAGATATCAGAGAGAGAGTTGGTGAGACGAGCTTGAACAGAGGGGGAGAGGGAAGGAGTGGAGAGATAAAGTTGAGTATCGTCAGCGTATAGGTGGTATTGGAAACCGTGGGAGGCAATGAGTTTGCCTAGGGATTGGGTGTAGATAGAGAAGAGGAGAGGGCCAAGGACAGCCTTGGGGAACCCCGACCGAGAGGGGTAGGGAGGAGGAGGGGGAGGAGTTAGGAAGAGATACGTTGAAGGAGCGATCAGAAAGGTAGGAGGAGAACCAGTCGAGGGCAGACTCCCAGAATCCCAGGGAGTGAAGCGATTCAAGCAGGAGCGAGTGGTCAACAGTGTGTTTGTGCAAGTGTGTGTACTGTACATACAGGTGTACATGCATCTGTGGGTGTACGTGCATCTTTGTGCATGCATGCGTATGTGTGTGGAAGAATGCAAGGATCAGTGTGTATTCAAGTGTGTGTGTGTGCATGTGTGTGCAACATCTTGATGCATGTCTTCATGCATGCTCATGCAAGCAAATGTGTGTAAAGATGTGTGCACATATGTAACACTGAAACATGTGAAACGGTATCTGAGAGATCGCCTCTTCCCTTACGTACCGTCGCGTCCCCCGAGGCCAGCCAGGGATGCCGTCCTGCAACTGCCAACTGCCCGTGAAGTTGTTACAAGAAGAGCACATGGGGGGGGAGGCATTCTCAGTGGTTGCCCCATAGTTATGGAACTCCCTCCCCTTAGGGGTCTGCCTACACCCAAGTCTGTGAGTCTTCCAGAGGAGATTGAAATTTTTTTAATTTATTTTTTTATCCTGTGTGAGTCCTTGGAGAAGGGCAGGGTAGAAATGTAAACAAACAAATAAATGTGGCCACCAGGGGCCAGCACTGTTCCATCCCATCTGTCTGCGTTGTCATTCTGGTCCTCTTGTAAGGTACACTAGCTCGCAGTGTGAGAAGGGAGCAAGGAGTTGGGAGAGGCATTTGAGCATGAGTGTTCTAGAGGCGAGAGGAGGCAGCGATCCCTGAAGAGCAGGTGCAGGTTGCTAGGGAGACAGTGTCCTCCCCCTGGGTGAGGCCCAGTTGTTATTGCTGCATCCCCAGTTTGAGTACTGCCCACCTACGGGCTCATACATCTAGGATGCATAAGAGGACAGTCACTGCGCCAGGCCAGCAGGCCCTGTATCCAACAGAGAGCTGTGTTTGCAATAGGCAGGGCAATCACTTGTGTTGCATGCCCAGCCGTAGTGCTCTTCTGCTGGCTGGACTTTTGTACTTTGGTTTTCTGAGTTGTAACAGAGAGTGTCCGTTAAAAAACTGTCCCTAGCCTGCGGAGTCCTGACTGTTGACCTTAGCCTTAGTACTGTCTCTTACTGTCTTCATTCTCCTAGCTGGGATCCTTGTGCTAATCCTAGCCCTAGTCTTTTACCCTGACCCTCACTTCTCTCAGCCCCAGCCCTAACCATCACTCAAACTCTAATTTCTTACCTTTGTCCTGTCCCTATTATTAATTATAATAATAATTATTAAGAATAATGTATTTATTTATTTATTTATATGGTGCCAGCAGTGTGCCTGGCACTGTACAATCGGTAGTTATAGACAGGTCCCTACACATGTTGGCAGGATGGGGCTTTGACGTCCCCATTATCCCAGCTCCATCATGGTTTTAAGCACAAGTTTCAAAGGGGCTGTTTCGAAGTCTTGCCCCCACCCCACCCCTGCAATGTTGTGGGTTTCCACCGCCCAGAGCCATGTGCTCACCCAAGATTTGCCATTCCCGGCTTTCCCAGCTGCCTGGGCCCAACAGCCCTGGTAGAGAGGCAGAGCCATCTTGGGGTGTTTTTAAACAAGATGGCTCCCTTCATGCCCCCCCTCCCCCATCCCCGTGGAAAGCTGCTTGTTTGAAGCTGGTGCGTGGGGAGGAGCGCTCCTGTGAGCCACGTACCAGTCACCCAGTCCCTGCACGGAGCACTCCGGAAAAACCCAGAGCGCCCGTGCAGGGGTTGGGTGGCCGGTGTGTGGCCGGGGCAACTCGCTCCCCATGCACCAACCACGGACCCCGCCCCTCCACTGCTCTCCTGTAAAAACACCCTCTGTCTCAGCAGCTAGTGGAGAGGGGCCGAGAAGGAAAAGGGAGCCCTCCTCCCGATAATTTCCTGTCGACTCAGGGCTTGCACTGCAAGTGGGGGGAGCGCTGCTGCTTCCCTGCTCATCCGCTATAGAGCAGGGACTCCATACGGATGCCGTGCCCTGCTGCAGCACTTGACCAGGGGAGCACCTCCCCCACATTCCCATTCAAGCACTGCAGGTGGGGAGGCCTCTGGGCAGTTTGCCTATAGCCACCCCAAGCCCCTGTTTGTGGTTCATCTATAACTACTGATTGTACAGTGCCAGGTGCACTGCTGGTGCTATATAAATACAATAATAATAATAAATAATGTCTTTACTCTGGCATACAAGGGGCATAGCCCTTCAAGTCACCCAACAACCCCCTACCTGCAGTTTAAACCCAGGCTGGGAATTGCAGGGGAAGGAGCAATTTTTTTTTTGTCCACAGCAGTAAAATACAAAGTTCTTGCCTGGCTGACCCCCATTTTGAGACTTTCATCTAATCTTGAGACCCCCCCCCAGACAGCAGCCCCAAAGCCCTGCAAAGCAAATCCAGTCGCAGTCAGGATCGTTGCGACGGCATCTGCAGGAGCCGTGACCTCACCCAGGCCGCAATCCCAAACCGCCGTTTGGAATGTCTGATCCCTGGCTCCAGAACCCGGCCTGGATGCTTAGGAGGTAAAACCCCCTGTCATTTAAGCCAGTCTCTTGATTTTGGGGGCAGGGGAGAGCATGGTTCATGAATCTGACCCTCTGCATTCTGTCAGTCAGTCCAATTGTATTCAGCGATTAGCCATATATACAAATTACAAATAAAACAGATAAAACAATAATATATACAATCATAAAAAATTCAAAAGGAAAGCAGTAGCTAGTAACTAACAATTTCCGTTGGTGAAAAATTAAGAAAGCATACAGAGCCACTGATTTAAAATTCAAAACACTGGGTGTTTTCAGATACAATGCTAACTCCATTTTAACCACACTTGAACATTTCTCATGCATGTTGCAGGGTTGCATAGGGCACCAACACAGCCCTGCAACATGCATAAGAAATGTTCAAGCATGGTTAAAGTGGGGTTAGTGTCATGTCTGAAAACACCCATTATTGAAGTCTAAAAGAATTTCAAGTTTGGGGGCCATTGGGAGAAACGCCTTCCCTACTACTAATAATGGCAAAATTCATTGAGACCTCAATTCCTGATAAAATTTACAATTGAATAAAACATAAATTAGGTCTTCAACCCCCCCAGAGCCACAGGGGCACGTCCTGAGGGCATATGGAGTTTTATTCTAACGATCTCTAAGTACCACAGAGTTGAACAACTGAAAGTGATGGAGGGTGTAAGATCTGCATAAATGGGGATTATAGAGTTGTTTTAAATCACTTTCAATCCCAAAAGTAGTCTTAAGCACAGGATGCCAAGGGGCTAACTTTAAATAAAGATTCTTGGCCAAATCCTCTTGTCATGATATATCCGACACACTGTGCTTGACAATAGCATTACGTTGTAGGTATGGTTTCTCAAAAAGAAATACTAATGAGAAACCCAAACTTGACAATAAGGAATTTATCATTTTAAGCCAGGGGTAAGTCCATCTGTTCCATCAAACATAGGAACGGTATCAGTGTGAGCTCAAGCTGCAACACCTGGACCAATACTTTAGAACAGTAGCAATAACTTTACTACAAACCTAAAGAGTGCCCATGTCCACATGTACCACAGAACCAGGGACACTATTAGGCAGAAATAATCTCCTTCTAAGGAATTTATTCTGGACAGCTCCTAACAATAAAGACCAAATCTCTACCCCATACAATAACTGGGCCAAGGATCTGACTTTAAAAACGTCAAGAACTGACGTCACTTTCGATCTATCAACTGAAGCCAGGCATTTTAAAATTCCCTTGGAAGAACAAGTGGCTCTTATTAAAGCCTTTCTTTTATGTTCACACCATGACCCAGAACTACAGAAGGTAAAACCCAGGTAAACATGAGTTCACCTGAGCTACTGACTGATTATCTAATGTCCATTTGTACTTTGAGGCGGTCTTGCCCATTCAGAGGTTGCTGAAGTCCTCTACGAGTCTGAGATAACAATACTTCATCATCTGTGTATAACAAAACAGGAAGTATCTGACCAGCTAACTTAGAAGGAGAAAAAAAAAATCCATTTTCATTTGATCCACAATATCATTAATATACAAATTAAACAAGAGGAGCAAGTAAGCATCTTTGCCGAACTCCGGCAGAAACAGGAAATGAGTCTGAGCATAAATCCATGGAATGTAATCTGACTTTAGCCCTAGCATCATTATGCAAAAGAATAAGCTCTAAAAGGTGTGGATCAATATGCATCAATTGTTATTTGGCCCACAATTTCTGATGATCAATAGAATGAAAAGTCCTTCTGAAAGTCAATAAATGCAGCTAAGCGTTTCCCTCATCCAGTATACAGGTACTTAGAAATCAAATGCATCAAAGTGAAACAATGATCTATTGTAGATTTATCAGATGTGAACCCAGCTTGATCTTCAGCTATTAGGTTATTAATATTCATCATTTGGGAACGTCTGTTCCCTGACTCCAGAACTCAGCCTGGATGCTTAGGGAGTAAAATCTCCTGTGATTTAAGCCAGTCTCTTGATTTTGCAGGGCACGGGAGGGCATGCTTCATGATTTTGACCCAACTGCATTTAAGCAGCACAGGGAATTGCAGACTGCAAAGAAATCAAACCATGTTTTCCTGCTGAGTCCACAAGGCAAAAGGCATCAGGACGGCCTAAAGGGGCAGCAAAGCAGACATTGCTGCATCCCGGGGGAGCTGAGTATCATTACCTCGGTGACACTCCCAGCTCCGCCAGCCTTTAGGCTGTCTCTGTGACAACCTGTTCGCTGGGGACCCCAGCTGAAGTCACTATGGAGACCAGGAGGTTGCTAGCTGACAGTGCATCATGAGGCTATGGGACACTCGGAGGATGGGTGTGTGCGCTCAGTGGGGACAGGAGGAGTGGGAGTGGGGGTACTGCCATCTCAGGGAGTCAAGCCCAGACTGGCACCTGTTAAGGGATTGGGGGGCACACTATAACCCTCATTCAGCTACTCTGTCCTTCCCTGCACAAATGCGCGTACACACACACACAAACACCGGCCTGGTGTTTTTCTCTTGGTAGCGTGTCTGTAGGAAATAGCAAGAATCTCTGCTTGCTCCACTCGGGGAGCTTGCAGCCTAGCTCTGGCCACAAACGTGCTAGAAGGTACCCACATCGTGTGTCCCTGAGGTGGATGTGGCAGGAACCCGCACCCCTGGCCTCATTGCAGTCCCCAGCCTGAGTTACAGGGAGGGCAGGGTTTGCTGCGCTGGACAAAATAATTTCCCACCTGTCCGAGCCTGGCTGTTGGGGGGGGGGGGGCAGGACTCCTAGCCCTTATAGAAGACTTGGTTGGCAGGAAGTGGGAGTCCCGAGGGTGGTCCCTGCCCTTCCGAACGGAGGGCCTCACGCTGCAGCTCTCACAATCCCTAGTCCCCTGAAAAGCTCCCAAGAGCTTTGTCTGAGCGTGAGCCCTGGTGCCACCCCCAGTAAGGCTATTGCCCGGAGTGAGTCCTCCCACTTGTCCATAGAGATGGGTGTGAAAACAGGAGCTCCATTCTGTGATAGCAACAACTGAACCTACAGCACACACGCGCGTGCAGGAAGCAGCACTCCCCAAGGCTGCAGCAGGGTGGGAGGGAGCAGCTTGAGCCAGGCTGGCTCTCTCTTGGCTTTGCGGAACGTGGGGGCCCTTGGCGGTGAAGGCCCACTCTCTCCAAACATAGCAATAGCTGGCATCACTCATCAGGAAAATGGAAATTCACTTTCCATGTTCAGTAAAGCTGAACGTCCCCTTCCAGCCCCAGGGCTCCCTGCACTGCACGCTCTGTAGGCCCAAACGTTATGCAGAAGCTGTTAGTTCCAAGTTTGATGATGGGCCAGGCGTTGCATACCCTCTGACATTTGGCAGAGAAAAGTAGGTACACTTCATTTGCATGTATTTGCATGTTTATGAATATTTGTAATGGCCCGCTGACTAAGGGGAAAAAAGGAGGTCTGTGCGACAGGCTCTGCACACACACGTTGGTATGTGTAGGACTGATGGTTCAAGTTACAGCTCAGCCTATTCAAAAGTCAAAATTCTCCAATGGGTGCATTGACTTTGGCTCTAGAGTTTTAGTTTTAAAGACACTAAAAAGATCCCAGATGGAAGCCGCGACAGTCCCTTTCAGCACACTAAAGTATCGTCTCTCATAACCACACTCACACACACACACACACCCTGCCTTTTTTTAGTTTCATCTTGATCACAGGCCCCACGCTCTCTCCTGCCTGTCTTTGTTCTTTGCTACTGGTGCTTATCCCAGGCTTGTTAAATGGAGAAAAAGGTGCCCCATCCCCAGCAGAAGGGGAGCTCTTTCGCAGGGTGGATTAATGAGGTGTTAATGACCCCTTTGTCTGCTGAACTCGGTACAACCCTTACACCGTTGGGAAAGTGGTACAAGATTTATTACTCGTTACTGTACCGGCCAAAACCACCAGTCTGCATTTGCCTGGATTCAGCAACGCTTGGTCCCACTCTCTCTTTCTCATTATGTATCCCAAAAGTGGCTTGCTGGCTCTGTGGCTGCTGAGGACAGGGGGAGATATGGGGACAGGTCAGAGACCCTGTCCTTGATGCATTGGCTTTGTTCAGTGACCATTGGGACCAATGACTCCTGGGACGGTGGCCGGGTGCGGGTACAAAGGTCGCTGTGTGCCGGTGTCCGCTGGCCTGGACAGGAGCAGGGCTGCTCTTGTAGACACGCCCCCCCTCCCCCCAATTGCTTGCTCAGCTGCAGGAACCCAAACGTGGCGGAGGCAGATAAAACCAGCAACGCTCCGAGGCTGACTCCTGGAGCCTGGGGGCAGTCTCTTTCTAACTCTGGGGTCTGACTCAGATGGGGAGGTATGGAGCCCTCTGAGTGCCCCCGTCATCTCCCCCCATGGCACAGCGCCCCCTAGCATTGCACTGAGATAGCTAACTCTTCGTAAAGCACCAGGCACATCGCTGGCGCTATATAAATGCTAATAATAATAATAATAATAGCTAGATCAGCCCTCTCCCGGGCCCCCCACAGCACAGTGCCCCTTGTGCCAGGTCCAGCCCTGACTACCAGGGGAGAACACCCCCCTAGCGTTGGCTGGGGAGCTGCAGCTGCTGCCATGAATGCGAGCAAGGGCGCTCAATCAGCCTTAGGGCTCCGGTATCCCGGCTGGATGGGGAAGGGACTTTCCCAGCTGCCAGTCTGTGCATCTCGCTCAGCAGCCAACCAGCAGGGAGCTGGGCCCTCCTCTCCACCCAGCAGCAGCTGATGCAACACTGCTGCAATCGGTCATGTCACCGCTGTGTCCTGCGCCCAGCCCCGGGAAAGTAGTCCCTCCACGCCCCGGCCGCATCATAACAAGCTCCTGCCCCCGCCCTGGGCTCTGGCAGCGCCTGCAGCGTTTGGCAGGCAGAGAAGTAGCTAGGATTGATTTAATTGCCAGGCCCCTTCTGTCCCTCTTCTCAGTGAGAGGAAGTGATTTGATATTTCC
>QEPC01009510.1:306762-319193 GCA_003113815.1 Sphenodon punctatus
TCTCAGCTCTTCTCTGGGGCGGGGGAGAGCTCTTCTCGGGGGCGGGGGAGAGCGGAGCAGGCTTCTCTCAGCTCTTCTCAGGGGCGAGGGAGAGCGGAGCAGGCTTCTCTCAGCTCTTCCCGGGGGCAGGGGAGAGCAGAGCAGGCTTCTCTCAGCTCTTCTTGGGGGCGGGGGAGAGCAGAGCAGGCTTCTCACAACTCTTAGCCTTACTGCTCCAGCCTGAGAGGCACACAGGCACTGCCCGGGTAGGACTGCCAGCCCTGTCTCTGGCTCCAGCTGCAGAAGGAGAGCAGGAAGTCCCCAAAGGGGAAGCAGACGGGCAGCAATCTGCCCCCTGTACAAGCTCTCTGGCTGCACTAGCTGCCCTGGCTCTGGAGATTGCTGCACGGAGATGCCCCACCTCACAGCACCAGCTCACTCCAGTGCCAGCCCCTTGCCCTCTCATGCTCACCAGGCCGACGGCCGCCTTGTGTACGGGTGAGATGGACAGGTCTGCGCACTTCACCTCCCAGACCTGCTGTGTCTCCAGCCAGTGGTCGGGCTCCGTCGTGCTGCTCCAGCGGTAGTACGGACGTGGCTGGGGGATCACGTGGTCCTGCCACACACAGACCCGCCCCAAGAGGCAAGGGAGAGGGGGTTACAGCGGAGGGACTGCCCAGCTGGGTGGGAGCTCTGCACTCAGCTGTACTTGGGTCCCGGACCCCACTTCCCCTCCAATCTGGACCATGCCCAGCCCCCCTTACAGACTCATTCCCCCTGTGCCTCCCCCCGCCCAGCCTACCTGCTCTGCCCTCAGCCTTCTTCCATGCCCAGCCCCCACCCAGACCCACTCTATACATTACATTAACCACAGGAGGAAATCAATCCTGCGGTACATACTACAATATCCGGTGGGGCAAACATCCATGCTGTTCCAGGTTTATGCTGTCACCCTACGGACTCTGACCAACAGGGGGAGCCCATCGGTGGCAACATAAGTAGATGAAGCCAAAGGGACAAGGCAAAGCTCCTGCCGCAAAGACTCAAATACGAAGTCCAGCTGCTGAATAGATGGCAGTTCCCTGCTGTCTCTTTGGCTGCCCCCACTAAAGCCTGCTGAGGAGTTTCCCACATACGTTCCAGGGAACAAACCTCCGCAAACATGTTCCCTGTGCGAGCTGCTGTGACCAAACACCACGCTGGCTCCCTTGTTAGGCAGCTGAACTGGGTGGCAAGCGATTAATGTACACTCAAACACACACCCACCCCCGAGAGGCCAGGGGCCTCCTGGGTGAGAGCGAGAGATGCGGGGCAGTGTGCTCAGAGCACTGTACGGTCTCTAGATATCAGTCGGGGGTGCCCTGGGGCTGGGGCTGACTCACAGGAGAGTGCGGGAGACAGGCAGGGGGCCCCACACAGGAAGTGGTGGCGAGGGGGCTCCTACCTTGAGGAAGGTGTGATGCTTCTCTAGGGCCTCGTCGGTAAAGCCAGTGCCAATCTGGGGGCATAAGAAGTGGAAGGCTGGGTCAGACCAATGGCTCATCCTGCCCCCAAGAATGGCCACGTCAGGAAAGTGCACAACAGGTCATAGTAGAGAGATCCATTCCCTGTTGCTCATTCCTAGTCCACATCTCAGCCCCTGAACAGCTTCACTAAATAAACATTGATGGACCCTTCCTCCAAGAACGTAACCAACTTTTTTTTTTTAACCCAGTCATGCTATTTGCCTTCACGACCCTCTGCCAAAGCGTTCCACAGGTGAATTGTGCTTTGAGTGGCAGGTGAAAACTACCTGCTGCTTTTTATTTGTCTTAGGTCTGCTGCCAGTTAGTTTAATAGGGGTCCCCTAGTTCTAGTACTAAGAGCCCCCCAGTTTGCTGCTCTGCACCACTCCTCTTTTTCTAGACTTCTATCCCCTTTCAGTCATCTCTTCTCTAAGCTGGGGAGCCTCAAGCAATCGAGCCTCCCTTCATACATACGCTGCTCCACGCCTTTGATCATTCTCTGCCCTTTGTTGCACTAGTAAACCCCAAAGGCCTATGGGACAGCACTCCACGTCTATCCTGCTTGCTGGGCAGCACAGATGTTGCTTGGGGAGTGGGGTGTAAAACAGGCCCCTTTCAGCTGCCCTGGCACCCTCCAATGGGCCCAACATGCTGCTGCCTGCAGGGAGTGTGTCCTGATCTGCCCTGGAACCCAGGACCATCTCTAGCCTGCACTACCCCCACTGCATGCCCCCACCCAATGCCGACCCATCCAGCACCCTTTTAAACCTGCACACTCCTCCTCTCCAGTTTCTATCTCCATTTACTCCATACCCTGCACCCACCCTGTCCCTCACAATCCAGCCTCTCTCTGCAAACACCATGCCCTGAACCCACTCTGTCCCCACCCCTGCATACCCATCACCCCTGGGCATGCTTTACTGTCTTCTCCCAAAGCTGGGCCAACACAATGGGGCTGGGAGAGGTAGACCAGTGCCCCCTCCAAATGCCAGCATTGCTGGGGCCAGAAATTGGTGGCACACCCAGGCCAGATGCCCCCCGTGCTGCACAGGCACGGAGAGGCTCCCTGTGGCCATGGGGCAGCCCCAGTTGCGCACCCATCACTCCCTGTTCCTGGCAGCACTCCCACCCCCCCAGGTTGGGTGCATGGGGTGGGGTTTGTTTGGGCAGCTGGCCCATCACGGGGGAGGGATCAATGCCAGGGGCAGAGCTGTTTGGGGGGTGCGGAGAGTTGCAGGGGTTCCCCTACCTTGCAGATACTCTGGAACTCCTCGCTCTCCTCATCGTAGCAGGCCAGCAGGAAGCCCCCATAGGTGCCCACGCGCTTGCCCTTGCCCAAGAAGGCACCAATCACCACCAGGTCCAGTGTGTCTCCAACGCCCTCCAGGTAATCCTTCTTCAGCTAGGGGAACAGCACCGTCATACAGAGAGTTGAGGGGAGGGGTGGGGCAGAGACAGAAAGGCACAATTCAACACTAGGGGAGGTGCGACAGGAAATGAGATCCAGGGCCTTTTCCCCCAGGGGGCACCGGTTCCAATCCGGGACAGGCTGGCTAGGGACATGCGGCAACAGGATCTAGAGGGCCTTTCCCCTCGGGGGGTGGGTGGGGTGTGTCTGTGCCATTCCATGACTGGCTGGCTCATAAGGGGTGCCCGCTCCGAACACACATCAGGCCAGTCCTTTGCCCCATACGTGAAGTGCCAGACGCCCCCGCTCCCACACCAGGCTCACACCTTCAACCAGTTGTGGGACCTCTTGGCGATTTCGTACGTTGCATCCACCTCCAGGGTCTTCACCATGAGCCCCTCGCAGGAGTCTGGGGGAGACAGTCCGTTACCACCAGCACAGCCCCCCGTTGCCCTCCACCCAATATGCACGTGGGGCTTGGGTGACACAGCCTGTTCCTCTCCCAGCACCATGAGAGGAGCCCCCTTAGTCACACTCCCTCCCCCCCTCCCCAGTACCTCGAATGGAACGGTCCAGGAACTCTGCAATCTCGTCAGTGCTGCCCGTGTCCATGGAGGTGGCAAAGAGGAACTGGCCCTCAGTCTCCACAAAGGAGTCGTGCAGCAGGGCCCGACGCTGGCACAGGGGCTCCCGCACCAGGGACTGGGGGAGAAAGAGTGGCCAGGTCTGGTCACACGCAGGGAGGGGTGGCGGCAGCACAGAGCATGAGGTTTCTCCACCCCCCACCCCACTGTACACACCGGGGACTGTGGAGGAGAGAGGGGAACAGAGCAGAGACTGCACACACACACCCCGCCCCCCACTCCTACATGCGCACACGGGGCTTGTAAGGGAGGGTGGAGAATGACCTGGTGTCACAGCACTGATTCCACCCCTCCTTGCAGACACCAGCAACTGCAGGGAAGGAGAGGCGGATGGGCCTGGCTAGGTGTATGAAAAAGGGGACCCAGCTGACTGTCCCATGTGCACACTCCCTCCCCGCAGAGCAGGGCCTGGCAACAGGTGGGGGAAGGAGGGGCACACATTATGAATGCCTGCCTGCTGCCCCCCCAGGAGTTGCAGAGCATACGGTGTATCGGGGAGAGGAGAGCTGGTGCCCCGACACTCACCTGCCCATTGAGGTAGAGCATGTCGAAGGCGTACACACACACCTGCACCTGGATCTCAGCAGCATCCACATCCTGGAGCGAGGAGGGAGAAACACACGCACAAGGTTAGTGAACACCAGCCTTGAGCAGAGACTAGCTTGTCTCTCCCCTACCTGGCCCATCCCTGCAGCATACTATGGAGCATGCGTCCATCTGCAACTTCCACCGCTGGCACCTGCCTGCCTCCCTCCTCTTGTCTGTGAGTGCCCAGGACTCCCGTGAAGCTTCTTACACCCAGGACTCAAATCCCCTGTGAATCTCCCTGTTTCCCCTGCACTTTGCAGATGGAGCTCCACACCTCTCCGGCTGCGAGATGGGATCCTTATCCCATGAATCATGCCTGTAGGAACCTCCCCGTTCTCCTACACCAGAGCTGCAAGAGCATCCAGTAGTGGCCCCACTGATGAACGGGGCTGCCAACTACAAATGCCAAAATACCAGGCACATCATGGATGTTAGGGACCAAAAGGATCAGTGGGAACCAGGAGGGATTGTCCCACCTCATCCTGATCTTGTCCCACCTCACTGCCTTGTGACCTGCCTACAAGAATTGGCAAAATCTTGTACTGCCCTGGGCCAGAGAATTGAGGACGTCCATAAGCTTCCCTGGGTGCGAGGGCTCTGGGGGTCCAGACTCTGGATTCAACACCAATCCCTGCATTTATTATCTGGAACAGTTTCTAATCAGATTAGTATTTCTGTATTTATTGTTCACTGTTTGCAGAAAGAAACAGACTGCAAATCAACAATGTTGCATTTTGTTTTTTTTTTTTTTCTCAATTATTCCATGCAGGTACAGGGGCTGGTCGCGCTCTCATTAAAACAAACCAGTCCTAATTCCAGGCCTCCTTTACCTCCAGGGAGGGCAGCACTAGGCAAGCCGGGATGACTGGGAGTCTTAACCAATGAGGACGTGATCCTTTCCCTGTTAACATGTTAGCTGTGTTTGCCACACACAGCACAGGGAGCCCAAACTCACTGGCTTCCCTGGGTTTAGACCCCAGCTGCGCAATGTTCTTCTGTCTGTCTCTAGCTTCTGCTCCACCCTCCACATTCCGTTTCCCTCCCGAGGCCCTTTCTTATCCAGAATCTGTGTTCTGCGAGACGCGCTCTGTCCATTCCCACGGCGGGGAGACGGGCTGTGTAGATGGGCAGAGTAGGTCACAACGAGGAATCCCATCTACTGCCCTCAGCCCTGCCTCACTCCCACTCAGTTACACTGACTGCTTCCCCACTTAGCTCCAGGCTGGCTGAGTAACTGGAGCAGCCGTTTATTGTGAACAGCAGAGGCTTTTTGAAGCACGCCCCCCCCCCCCCCAACATTTCCCAGGTGCGGCAGGATGGGGGAGGCTGCAGCACCACTCACTCACCTTGCGCTTGCGAGTGGTCAGCACCTGGAAGGGCTGGATTTGCTTGGTCTCGGGGTCCCAAGCCACAGCCTCTGTGTCCAAGATGCAGGACTGCACTGTGCTCTTCTTCACCTGTCGGGGAGGGAACGGCGCAGCTCAGCCAAGGCTGGGGGAGGGGAGGCTCCTAGCGCCACCAGGGGAGAGGTCTCCCAGGGCTGCATATAGGAGGCTATCATAGCAGCGGCCTCAACCATGGAGGAAGGAGGGCTAGAGTTCAGCTCTCCACAGAGGTGGGAAAAGGAGCCCGCCAGATGCTGCAGACCTGTGTAGGGACCCCGAAGATCAAGTCCTGGCCTGGAGCTCTTGACAGGTGGAGGAACGGAGACAGAACTGCTGCTCGGGAAGAAGCAAACAGCCAGAGGAACTTGCAGGCGCAAGTGGCACAAACAGGCGCTAAGATCTACAGCCAGGAGCTGGAGCAGCTACAGACAGAAGCTGGATCTAAAGCAGAGCAACAGGGCTCCTGGAACTCCTCAGGCAAAGACAGCTTATCCCAGATCTTAAACATCCAGATCTGCTCTGGGACTCAGAAGGAACTCTCTGGACGCTGAGGAAAGTAGATCTTTGATGGAAGGCTGAAGGCCACTGAGGAGTGTGACTGAAGGAAGATTACTGGATCTCTATGGCAGCAACCCAATGGAGGCCGGGGACCCGGGCGATACAGCTGACGGCGGCGGTGGTGGAGCGAAGACCAACAGCTCCTTCCCCCCCTTCCCCCATGGACTGTGTTGGTATGCGGTTGGAGGGGAGAGGGACCCCAGTGCGGACTGTTGGGGGCCGCAGGATTCCCTGCTCGTTTCCCCCCGACACCCTTGTGGGGCCAGGGGAGGAACTTTCCTGGGCCACTCCCCATATCACCGGGGGTGGCCGGGGGCACGTGCTTCGGCAGGGCCCGGAGGTGAAGGTGGAGGGGGTATTGTATTGGAGGGATGTTGTAAAGTTGTTGCTGGCACAAGTGGTGAGAACATTTCCCTTCAGTGAGAGAGAGGAGGAGGTGGAGTTGAATGGCCTCACCTGGTGGCAGCAGGTGAGGGAGGAAAAAGTTACTTGCGGCTGTTCCCTGGGTGTCAGGGAAATGGCATGAGTGATTGTTGGGCCAGCGACATATAAACTGATAATATATGTGTGGGTTGCTACTGATTATTGAATAGTATATTGTATTATCTTATTATAGGGGGGTTGCATTATGTATAATGATTTGGGGTGCCTCTGCGTAGGCTTGTGCTCTAGATTATTTTTTGGTAGTGGAGCGGGGAGGGTTTGATGATTATATTGTGATTAGTGGTCCTCTGTGTAGGACTTATGTTAATTGTGTACTGGGTTGTGGGGTCCTCTGTGTAGGGCCTCTGCCTGTTTGACTTGTAAGCCGCCTCGAGCTGATTCGTTAGGAGAGAGCTGGATATAAATAAAAAATCAAATCAAATCAAACCAAACCCTCTTCTCCCCTTCAGAGGCCTCCCTAATAACCTCCCCCCAGCAAAGCACCTCTGCTGGATCCTGTTCCATCTCACTGCCTACACCGACACCCCACTGTTTCCTTGGCACACTCTCTCCCACCACTTCCCCTGCCCCATTTCCATACAGCCCCACCTTCCCAATCGCTTCCCAGCCCCATCTCCATGGTGCCTCCCTCCCCACTGCGGTGACCTTGGGTAGCCGGCCGACGATGTCCGGGTACTTGGAAGTGTTGTCCTCCTGGTTGCGGCTATAGATGTGCACCTCCCCGCTCTCCAGGATGTGGATCTATGGGAGATAAGGAGGGGGGGGGGACTGAGCTATAGGGGTATGGGATGGGGGTTCCCCAGCTTCACCCTGCCCCCGCCCCACCCACTACTCGGTCCCTACCTGGGCTCGCTCCCCGTCGTACTTGTACTCACAGGTGAAGGCCGCCTCCTCGAAGCGCTTCAGCACCTCCCCTATGCCTTTGGTGGGATGGGCCAGCATTGGCTTCAGGGGGATCCCTGCAGGGAGAGGGGCATGCACCCCCGTCACATGCAGCTGGTAGCACCCACCCTGGACAGAGCAACAGAGCTCCCAGAGCAGCTACACTAGCTCCAGTGCAGGGCTTGGAGCCACAGGGGTCCTCCCTCCCAGCCACAGCAGCAGAGCAGCAAGAGGAACGGCTGGTGTGAACGCATGCATGTGTACGTAGAGATGGACGCAGATCAGCCAACTCCCACCAGCTCCACTGAGCTGTGCAGCAGGTGCTATATGGAGAAGGGAAGAGGCAGGGGCACTGGTTCTGTGCGAGTGTCTAAGGATGCAAGAGACAGACGACTGTGGGTAGCTCCCAGTCTCTCCATGGCAGCAGGTACCATCGATCCGAATGAGACACAGGCAGACAGATCTGCCTGCTGGCTCTGTGGAACTAGCAACGCAGGGACAGCCGGAGCTGTAGGGAGAGGGATGGGCACAGGCTGTGTGTGAACCTGTCTGAAGTCCCCAGGGGGTGTACGTGCACATAAGAGAGATCTGTCGCCTTTGCAGAGGTGCAGTGTGTGTGGGTGTGTAGCCCCTGCCTTTCCCGGGCAGCAGGTGGAGAGAGAGAGAGAGACCCACTGCCTTTGCAGGGAGCAGGCTGCGTGTGTGCACAAGGGAATCTACGTGGCGCCCCCCCCGTCCCCACACCCTGGTGAAGGAGCAGCAGGTACCTGGTGTGATCTTGCAGTGCTGGGGCAGACTTTCCACACCGTGCTGCAGGAGGACAGGCACCAGTGTGTCATAGTTTGGCAGCTCGCTGAAACAGAGCAAGGAAGGCCTCAGCGGATGGTCGAACATGCACCGGGCACCCATCTCCCCCCCCCCCCCCATAGCGGTGGGAGTTGCAGATGGACGCATGCGCCATAGTAGAAAAGACTCTCCGATACACTAGACTCTCCCTCATCTTGAGACAGGGTAGACTCCTCAGCAACTACATCTCATCATGTTGCGTGGCCAGGCAGATCCTGTACCAACTGGGATTTTCTCATCTCCCTCAACCCTGGATCTGGACAGACTCCTGTTACACACTCAGCTGGGTCTGGATGCATTTCACAGCCCTGCACTGATAAGCTTCTCTATGGAGGATTGTCCCCTCTCTATGGATGAGCTGAGCAAAACTCTCAGCGGTGGTGCTGTCTCTCAGACAGGCCAGGGACACCGCGATCCATGCAAGGCTGCCACAGGGGGAGAAGCAGAGCAGTTGCTAGCCAGGGCAGTGACGAACACAAGAATGCTAAGCACTGGGGACTGCACCAGTCACAGAGCAGTCGGCTGAGGCTGCACCTACAGGCAGGGCAGCTGGGAGAAACTCAGCTCTGTGCAGATTAGCTTGTGGTAGGGCTAGTACAAACCAATTCCCACGCATGATCTGTCAGCAAAAGCTGGAACGCGCACAGCTCGAGACCAGAATGCGCTGCCCCTGCAGTCAGCAGCGTCGCACGCAAAGACAAGGCAGGCTCAGCAGGGCACCATCGGGGGAACATGCTCTGAGACGCTCGGCTCTGGGCTGGGCCGGTTCACACAGCAAAGCTTCATTGCCGTCAGGGCCAGGCACAAAGCAAGCTGGGAGGCAGAGCTCGGACACACAGTGCAGCCCAATGCAGCAGAGTGGGCACAGGAGACACCACAGCTGCCTGAAAGCGTAGCTGATCCACCCCCCGGCACATATTCCCACCCGCACTGGCTGGCACGGGTACCAGACCAGGAGCACCGGAGGAGGTGCTGCCCCCTATGTGAGTGTCAGGCGAGGGGACTATGCTGCCCCGGCCCTGCTGGATGTGCACAGCCTGGGCAGCCCCAGCCAGCCCTGGCAGTCAGAGCTCTGCACCTCCCCTCACTTTCAGTGGAGGCCTGATGAAGCGTCTCCCCAGGACAGACCCACGCCCCAGAGCCAGCAGGCTGGCTGGGAGGATGTGGGCTAAGCCTGGAGCCCATTGGCCAGAGACAAAGCAAAGCCTCTGCCTGTAGCATGGGCAGCACCTGGCAGCCACCTTGCCTCCTCCCCAGGCAGGAGCACTGGATCAGCACTGCAGGGGGATGGGGTGCCGGCAGCCAGGGAGCAGCCCCTCTGCTGAGCAAGTTGTGCCGACTCCCCCAGAAGTGCGGCCACCCCCCAACTGTGCAGCCAGGTTGCCCCTAATGGGCACAGGCAGGGTTCCCCTCGGGGCACCTGATAATCCCCAGAGCAGCCATCTGGTCCTAAGTCATTCCCTGGGCAAGGAGGCAGTGGCGAGAGGGAGCTGGGCATGGCCAGCCCTTTCCCTCGGCTTGCCCCAGCCAGGAGGCGTTACTCACCAGAAGGCCTGTTTGACTATCAGGGCTCTCTCATCCAGCCAGGCTTTGCGCGACTCAGCGGACCGGCCCTGGGAGGCATCCGGCACCTTTGGGGGGAACCCTGCAGGGGACACGCGCCGGTTACACCAATGCTGGCCCCCACCATCACCAACCCATCCTTCCACACATGGCACTCAGCCCCGGTACTGCCACCTCCTTGCACACAGCATCACACACACACACACACACGTACGTGCTGGTTCCTAGTACCAACCCCCCCTTCTGTCTCCACCAAACAGCCCCCAATGCTGGCCCTTACACCCAGCACCAAGCGCTGGCCCCCAGTAGCACTAACCCCTGGCACATGGCACCCCCATCACACACAGCATGCAAAGATGTCCCCAGTACCACTACCCCCTTGCCCCCAACCCCCACCACCCAGCAGCGGTTCCCAGTAGCACCACCCCCTTGCACCCAGCACTGACCTCCCCACGACCAGCCCCTGGCACTAAGATCCCCGCAGCACCCAAGCCGCCCCACCCAGCATCCCACACGCCAGACAGACCTTGCCCCGGGGGAGTGAGCGATGCTGCCTGGGCCAGGGCACACAGCACAGACTGCTCTGCCAACCCGATCCGCAGCTTCCCGCCCAACGACCTACAACACAAGAGGGACGCGCCTACATCACAGGGCTGAGAGGGGAGAGAGACAGCAGAGCTGTGCAGGGAGCGGAGGGCCAGGATAGCAGGGTAGCTCCAGGTCAGGACCGAGGGTGGGAGGCTGGCGGAGCCCAGGGGTGGGATAGCGGGTCAATTGGGGGGGGTGCGATTGAGAGAGGGGAACAGGCCGGGGCTGCGGGTGGTGTCATAGAAGGGATGGCTGCAGAGCTCTGTGCACAGGGCAGCCCCAGACTGGGGAGGCAGAGAGCCCCGTGCTCCGAGTGGTGATATGGGAGGGGAGGGGGTGCTCTCACCGAGCGATGTAGCGAGCCTCCGAGTGCCGACAGGCCACAAACAAGCTTTTGATGATGTCGATTTTCTTGTTCATGGACTGGAGGGGGCAAATGTGAGAGTCAGAGTGGGAGGAGGGGCAGTAAGCACACCCATACCAAGGTCTAGGCTGTGCCCTGCTCTTGCCCCGTCTCACCAGGGACACGGCCATCTCCCCTGGCCTGGCATGCACCCCACCCCTGCTACCCTACGTGAGAGCCGGCTCTGACACAATCTCCTCAGCTCATCCCCATTTCCACAGCCATTACAGGGGGCTACAAGCAGCCTCCACCTGGGGCTCACTGCAAGCTCCTACTGGTCCGCCATGGCAACCATGATCACAGGGCCCAAGGCGCAGCCTCCCCTGGGGTGTCCATGGCAACAGAGCTCACCAGGGGCCTGGTGGCAGCATTCCCCTGGGGTCGCCATGGCAACAGAGCTCACCAGGGGCCTGGTGTGCAGCCTTCCCTGATGTTGCCATGGCGACAGAGCTCACAAGAGGCCTGGTGGCAGCATCCCCTGGGGTCGCCATGGCAACAGGACTGACAGCCAGTGTGCCCAGCAGAGCCAGTCAGAAGACACTGCCTGAAGGAGAAATGCAGCCAGCCTGACTGGGAGACCCTCCCCTGTCCAGCGCCCAGGCTCAGCCGCACCAGGCAGACATGATCACAGGCCACCCCAGGCCTCCCTGTGCAGCAGCGATTCCCCTCCCTCACCCCCCACCCACAGGCATCCCCATCCTCCCTCACCGCGCTGCCTGTCATGCGGCCGATCTCCTGAAGCTTGCCGAAGACGCTGGTGGTGCTGAGCTTGGGTGGGGCGAACATGGTGCGCTGGGTTCTCCGGCTGCTCTCGGCGACTAGCCCAATATCCCCCTTCTGCGCCGCCTCCGCCTTGATCTGGTCCAGCTGCCGGCCTGCGGGGGACAAGGAGAGGGCTTGCCTCAACGCAGAGCAAGCCCGGAACCGGCCCCACCCGGCAAGTCTCACCTATCCGGGCCCTGCCTTTCTCAGCCTTGCCCTTCCCTGTGGCTGGGCAATGGGCACTGGGTACGGCCAGCCAGTGCCAGTCTAGCCTAGAGGCTAGGAGCGAGACAGCACCAGGCAGAGGCCTGTGTGGCACATGCCGGACTCGGAGGCCAGGCAGCACTGGCGCACACCAGACCCTGAGCAGGGAGGAGACGGCTTGGGGAGGGACTCGCCGCCGGGCCCCCTACCTGTGGCCTGGGCCAAAGCTTTCAGGAGGATGGTTTCGCCGATGCCCAGCTCCAGCCCCTCGTAGGCAGGACCCAGGCGGTTGAGGCAGAGGTAGACACAAGGCAGCAAGTCGGCCGGCGACAGGGCAATCACTGAGCGGAACAGGTTGCTGAGGGTCTCAATGATCTTCAGCCTGGAAGAGAGATGGGGAAGGCGGTCTAGGAGGAGGCGAGGGCAGGGCCGGTGCAGGGTACTGGGCGCCCTAGGCAAAACTTCAGCCTTGCACGCACGCACGCGCACGCACGCACGCGCGCGCACACAATAATATTAAACAATGAACATTTTGTATTGGTATGAATATAAAACCTGTATTTACATATATATTTTACACAGGAAAGGAGAACAATATAATATGGATTGATTGTGCATTCTCATTGTTCTTTATTGAAACAACTCTGGGTGAGCACATCAACAACAACATCA
>QEPC01009510.1:330797-348300 GCA_003113815.1 Sphenodon punctatus
GGGGGCCCCGGGGGGGGGCCGCCGGCCACCGGCCGGCTACTTCCGGGTGTGGGAGGGGACAAGCCGGTCCTCAGTACCGGCTTCTGTGCTCCCCCCCGCCCCCCAGCACTCACAGTAGTCCCTCTCCCCGCAGGTGGCAGCGGAGCGGAGTGAACAGCGGCGGCCCCCGCGGACCCCCTCCTCTTCAGCCGCAGGATGGAAACAGCCCAGCAACAGGCTCGCAGGCAGGCAGGTAAGGGAGTCTACCAGGAAGCAAAATACTGGTGAGCTGGCAGGGGAAAGGCTGGAGGACGGAGTGGCCGGTGTGGGGAGGTTTAGAGCAAGAGGCACTAGAGAGGTTAAGAGAGAGGGTGTTTTTAGACAAGTGCCTCCCCAACCATTACCCCACTCATCATGCATGTTGCAGGGCTGGGTGGGAGGGTGGCCATACCTCCTCTTTAAAAGGAGGACACTTATGAAAAATACATGGTGCAGGGCTGCACTAGGACCAATGCAGCCCTGCCCCATGTATTTTTCATAAGCATCCTCTTTTAAAGGGGAGGTCTGGCCACCCTACTGGGTGGGTAACGGGCAGGGGGGCGCTTGTCTAGTGAGGCCCAGAGTCACGGCGGCAATGACACATTTAGATGGAGGGGGGAAGGTAGGGTTGTCACCTATGACATTTTTAAAGAACACGTATGAAGCATACATGGTGCAGGCCCTCCATGGGCACCGAGGGCCGGCAACATGTATTTTTCATAAGTGTTCCTGGGTGGCCAACATGGCGGAAGGGGCAGAGAGAGCTTCCTCACCACGAAGGAACTGAACTCTCAGAAACCAGCAAAGCACCCGGCCTGCTAGCCCCCAATCCACACGTCCGTCTCATGGGCTCCCAACTCCCACAGCCAGAGAATCAGGGCTGCCCATCCCAAAATCACCACCACCAAGCATGCAACTGGCTTGAAAAACACTAGGTTGCTGAATAACCCAAAGGCGGGGAAGGTGGTAGGTTACAAGTGTGTTGTAAAGGAGAATTCAAGCAAGAAAGCGAGCGTTTCATTGGGGCAGCGCAGGAATGGCAAACTAGAGGACAAGTACGAAGTTCAGCGTGATAGAGCGGGCCGCCCCGTTGGCTGGGCACTTTGTCAGCGGTACGGTTGGCGGGCAGGGAACAGGTGCTCCCAGCCAGCGGCCTGACAGAGTCGTACAAAACGAGAGGGGTCGATAATGGGACTTCTCTCCATTACCGAATCGATGCTGAGCCATCGCCTAAACGACCCGATAGGGGGTTATACGGAAAGATGGAGAAGGGAGCTTCACAGAGTTTTCTATTAAGGATGAAGAGACCATTATTTCAGAAGTGCAAGAAACGACTGATAAGTAGGTCAAAAGCGGAAAGAAATTTTGGACACGCAAACTAGAATAGCCATCATTGGCCGTGCACCGGGGGGGGGAGGGGGGATTGCAACCGGACTCTGCAAACTGGACTCTGGCTCTGCTAGAAGCCCACGGTGTCTTCCGGAAGCAACACCGATGAGAAGCTCCAGAGCATTTTATACTGCTCTAAGGCAGGGCCACATTCATGGCCGAGCTCCCCACAGATCCCAGGTGCAGACTGGTAAGAGAGTCACACAAATGGTAGATGGGGATCCGTTTCCGTAGGCTCCCTGCTCGCGCCATCCCTTCATTCCCAGCCTATTGCTGGAATTGCCGGAGCTCGGCCCCGAGGGGCTTGCAGGCTCTTCCATGCCTGGTTCCCGTGGGGGCCGAAGCCAGGCAGGAATTGCTGGCGTTGCACTCCAGTAGAAGGGCGTGGAAGGAAAGGTGGAGCGAGGGCGACAGAGAGAAGTGTGGCCCGATATGCAAATTTGAGAGGAGGCTTATGAAAAATACAGGTTGCAGGACTGCACTGGAGCCACTGCCGCCCTGCAACCTGTATTTTGCATAAGCCTCCTCTCAAATGTGCGTCTCTGGCCGCCCTAGCACAAAGTGACATCTATGCAAATTAGGCTTTGGCAGGCGATGCAACCCCGAGGCCAGCCCACGCGCCAGGGGGCGCCCTGCCGCCTCCATCCCTTGCCCCAGAAGCAGGGCGGCCCTATCTCCCCTTTAAAAGAGGACGCTTATGAAGAATACATGGTGCAGGGCTGCACTGGAAGCAGCCTGCATTCTTCATAAGCGTCCTCTTTTAAAGGGGAGCCACGGCCACCCTACCCATAAGGAAGGGGGAGACGCGTGCATTTTCCCGCCATTTCGCGCAGGCTGTTAGGGGGAAGGGAGGCCGGGTTAACGGCCGTTGGCCCGAACGTTCCGCTGCTGACAACCCACCGCGCGCGCGGGAGGGGAGGGGAGGGGGGAGCGAGTTACCTGCGAGTCTCGCGCCGCTTCAGCCTTTTCGCGGGGAAAAATCCAACCCGACTTCAGAATGTCAACGGGAATGGAACGTCACACCCGAAATCCGGATTTCAGAGCGCGGAGGCTGCTGGGAACTGTAGTCTTGTCGCCTCAATGAGCTCTGCGCTTCCCAGCGCCAAGAAGCAAATGGACGCTGGGAAATGTAGTCCTCTTCTTGTGCCAGCCTTTTCCCACGTGACCCACCCTCAAGCACAGACGTGTGGCCCAGCTACTACTCACATTTCTCCCCCACCCCCGCTCGCCCCATCTATCCAGGGGCATGCTGGGAAATGTAGTCAGGCTGGATGAGGGTCACCCACCCTAACAGTAGCTTGTGTGGTAGGGTTGCTAGATATGCAATGTTTTTCAGGACACTTATGAAAACTACACGTTGCAGGGCCTGCCCTAGGTGCCAATGCAATGAAAAATACATGTTGCAGGGCCTGCATTGGCACCTAGGGCAGGCCCTGCAACATGTAGTTTTCATAAGCGTCCTGAAAAAAATGACCATTCTGGCAACCCTACTGTCAACTGTGTGACCATGGGCCTCTCCGGCATCCCCTCTCTACCTTACTTGCGACCAGTGCTGGGGTGTGCGTGCATGGGGGGCGAGTTTCAGCCCCTGGGAGGTAGCAAGCATTGGCACCCAGGGCTGCTGTGTACCCACCCCCGTTTATTTGTGACAATGCTGGCCGCTATGGTCTGGCACCACAAACGGAGAGGGGGAAAGCTCACGTCCCTGACAGGCCCTGGGCAGGAGCAAGGCACCCAGCCTGGGCATCCACTGCTGAAATAGTCCCCCTCCCCCAGACCAGCTGAAAGAAATTGGGGGGGGGGGGGGGGTAATGGCAAACACATCCTATTCCCCATTATAAGTTTTTAAACCCATTTCTGAAGATAACACTGGGTACTTTATTTATGCCCTTTTTTTGCACTGAATGACCCGTGAGGGACATATTTGTATTTCTGAGCATTTTGCATTGTTTAGCTGTGGAAGATTTTGGCATTAACTGAACCTGAGTGCAAGGCCTCCAAGGGCCAGGGCAGAGACAAAGTAGTTTAGATGGTCTTTTAAGGGAAATTGAGGAGAGCTAGATTTATTCAGCAGATGCCCGTGAAACTTAGGTCTGTACACAGTCAATGTGAACACTTCATAGAGACTATTAATTTCCTTGTATTATTATTAACATAGCACCAACAATGGACCTAGTGCTGTACTTTTAGCCTTTGTCTCACTCTTCCTTGACCAAATACTTAATTTCCTTTTTTTCTTTCAGACTTTTCCTCCTTTCTCTGGTCTTTGCTCTTTGTTTCTTATTTCCTTTTTTCCATCTTTTTTTTCCCTCCTGACAAAGAGCAGGAGGCAGTAAGACAGGGAGAGGGAGCCCCAAATACACGCCTGAGCTAGGCTCCACTGCGGCTGCTGCCTACTGCATGTTGCCTCTGGCTCCTCACAACAGACCCTCCGGGCATGGCTAGGAGCAGTAGTGGAGGCTCAGGAATGGACTGGATAACCCCTCTCCCCAGCATGCGTCTGGGAGACTCTGCACTCTCCTGGCCCCAGCTACTCACACGACTAAGAACCAAAAAGGAGGAAGCACCAGCTTCCTGTCTGCCACAGCCTCAGTGGCCAACCAGCAAGCGTAAGCACGCAGGTCTCGAGCCAGCATCCTTTGGTACCAACAGCCAGCATCTCTGCACTGTCAGGGATACCAGGCATACGTCTTTGTACTGGTCCCATTAACTTTACCCGCTCAGCTGAGACAGGCGAGATGAGGTCCCCCCCACCCCTCATGCCGATTGGGCCTTGTCCAGGCCTGCTCAGTATTTAAGCCATATAATGTGACCGCAAACAAGCAGCAGGCCAAGCAATGAATAGGCCTTAGGGTCTGTCTCCTGCGGTTCTGGATTCTTACCCTTTGGACCCCTGACTCCTTGTTCCCAATCTTAAAATTCTGGCTTAGTTCCTGATCGCTGGCTGATTGCTGCAGCCCATGACTGGCTTGAGTTCCAGCTCCTGCCTGACCTGCCCATTTGGACGGCTTCTCTGGTTTTGACCTTAGCCACATTGTTGGACCGTTTATAACTGCCATCTGGCCTGATTTGGTTGAAACTGCAGTTTGACCCAGATCCTGCTAGGACTTACCTGCATGGGCCTCAATCCTGCAGCTACTCACCCTGGACCCCAGTTGGAGCCTGACAAGAAGCAACATAGCTTCAATAGTACAGCAGCCACTCTTTACAGCCCCATTGCTAATGAGGATATTGGGGGTGGGGGTATGTTGCTTGACTCTTTTGTAGAAATGTTTTTCCAGATTTTCCCCTCGGTATCTTAGTCTGAAGGAACTGCACACCTTGTGATGCAGTCTTCCCCTAACTCCTCTGGACCAATGTCCTAGCTATGGGCCTGTAGCCTTGACAGGCCTGCTTGGTCCCCTCACTGACACCTGGTCCCAGAGCCCTTCAGCTGCCCCAACCCCAGGCTGCGTGAGTGGCAAAAGCAGAAAAATCAAGTATCAGAAAGGAAAATAAACCTTTATTGGCTTCAGGGTTAGCTCTGTACAGAGAGACCATAGCGGTGGCAGTACTGCCCCTCATCAACACGCCCACTGTGTGCCAGTCCCTGCCCTTGGAGGAATCCAGACCTGCACAACCCAGTACCCTGTGCAGCATAAAGGGCACTCCCTGTGCCTGCAGCCACCCTTT
Organism: Sphenodon punctatus; assembly: GCA_003113815.1. NCBI lineage: Eukaryota > Metazoa > Chordata > Lepidosauria > Sphenodontia > Sphenodontidae > Sphenodon > Sphenodon punctatus. The sequence continues at coordinate 335,877 of QEPC01009510.1, forward strand.
CCCCCAGAACCTCTGAACCCCTCACGCGCCTCCCTCCCTCTCCAGGAACCCCAAAACATGCCAATCTGCTTAGTGAGAGCCTCCTGCTGGCACTTGCCTGCAAGAATCAGCACCACACCAAGAATCTGCTCCTGCTCGAGGGCAGAGGGCAACACGTCTGAGCAGCAGGCAGGCTCCCATCACTGCCCCCGCAAGAGATGCCATCCCTTCTAAGTGCCCATTGCACAGGAAAGACCCCAAACGCAGAGACCTGATCAGCAAGAGCCGCTGGACGGGGAGTCACTGTCACACACCAGGGTAGTAACACCTTCCCTTTCCTAACACACAACTGGAAACGTGGTATGGGCCAAGCCAGAGAAGAGGATCTGGCCTTTCCCCCGGTCCACATCTGGCTGGTTCAGGAGCGTGCCAATGAACGGCACTGCACCACAGACCTTTACAATCAAGGGGTGCTGCCTCTGATGCAGGATTGGCAGGCTCAAGGGGACATTAGGGGGCCTTTTCTCTCTAGGGGGCTATCAGCTCCAATTGGGGACTGCAAGGAATAGGATCTGGGGATGGGGGAGAGATTGGCCTCAATCTGGAACTGGCTGGGGGGAGGGGGGCGGAGATTGGCCTCAATCTGGAACTGGCTGGTTTGGGGTGGTGATGTCAAGGTATGGCTGCAGGGCTCTTCCTCCCCCCGGGCACTGGTTCCAATCTGGACTAGCTGGCTACTGGAAGCCATGGCATCTCCCTTCTGGGGACCGTCCGCTCCAGTCCAGCCCCAGGTTCATAGTGGCCGAGGGCGATTCTACACATTATAATATCCCTATGGCTATCTTTCCAGCCCCAAGCTTGCGTGTTGGAGTTGGTGCACCAATGTAGTTGTGGCTAATAGGCAGCCCAGGGACCTGCCCCTGGAAACGTTGGGGAACAGCTCCGGGGGGGTCAGCTTGGGGTGCTTGCGGGGACGTAGGAGGTCCCCGCCTTTCACTCCCGGGGAAGAGGATCGGCTCCAGCCATGGACAGCGTGAACGTGCCCAGCACAACACACTGCTCAGCTTGGCACGCGGCCCAAGCCTCCAACAATTCCCTCCTGGCCCCCACTGTCCCAGGCTGGGGAGCACACAGCACGGCCTCTCCCAGGTGCTCCAGAACATTTCCTCTCGTCTCCTTCTCTGTTCGGAGCCCGGCTCCCACCCACGCCCCTGCCCCCGTGTCTCAGAGCGGCTGGCGCAGGGCCGCTGGGTTGCGTTCCAGGAGTCTGGAGTCAAAGAGGTCGGCCCCGGTGTGCAGGCGGGCAGTGAAGATGTGGCGGCAGGGCAGGAGGCTGGAGGTGTATATGGAGCAGCTGCAGTGGGTCAGTGCCTGATCAAGCTGGAACTCAGCAGGCCCGTCACACAGCACATAGCCCTCGCGGGTGGTCCGGAAGCCCTGCGGGCCGTGCCGCGCGAAGCCCAGCTCCTCGGCAATGAGTCCGGCAGGCTCGGGCAGGCAAAGCGCATGGTAGCGAGCAGCCAGCTCCTCCTCATCCAGGCTGTCCCCCTCCCGCTCCCCGTCAGGCATGGCCAGCAGGTCCAGGATGCACTGCGCCGCAGTGGGGGAGGGGCTGAGCGCCGAGAGGAGCTGGCGCTGGTGCCGCCGCAGCAGCTCGCAGGCGTTGACGTTGCGGGCCGTCTCGAAGGCCCAGAACTGCACCCACATCTGGCTGCGCGGCTGCCAGTGGCACCGGTAGTAGCTGAGGAAGGCAGACGGCAGGACCGCCTGCATCTCCTGCTCTGCCTGGTGGTAGGCAGCAGCCGAGGGGGCCGCAGCCAGGGAGCACAGCAGCGGCCAGATGCGGGCATCCTCGGCAGCCCCCAGCTCCTGCGCCTTGCTGAAGAGCATCTCCAGCACCTGGCTGCGGCAGATCTGCACCCGAGCCCCCGGCAGCAGCTCCTGCACCACCTCCAGGTGGGGGATGTCGGCCCCTAGCGTGACGCAGCGCACGCGGGCCTTCACCTCGGGCACGCTCTGCACCAGAGAGACCAGCGTGAAGCGCAGCAGCTCCGGCGTCTGGCGCTGCGTCAGGCAGTACGCCACCTCGTGCCCGCGCCCTGCCCCGTCCACACACAGCACCGTGTACAGGTCGAACTCGGCATTGAGCCCCACCATGTGGTCGAAGAAGAGCATGAGTGGGAAGCGCCGCGCCAGCTCCATCATGCGCGAGCTGAGGAAGAAGACGGTCTGCACGATCACTTTGTCCTGCTGAAAGACCAGTTTGACCTTGGCGTCCGGGTCGCGGGCAAAGAGCCCGTCGAGGGCAGTCAAGACGTCCAGCACGCCGTGGTCACGGCTCTTGCAGTAGGAGAGGAGGCGGCTCACGTCCGACGCCCCCACAAACCTCTTGGAGATCCTGTTGGTGGTGCGCACCGGCAGGCAGGAGTTAGCCAGCAGGTAGCCTTTCTTGAAGTAGTAGGAAAACTCGATGGGGCAGATGGCATGATTGTGGGAGAGCTGGCACTTGGTCACCACCAGCCTGTCCTTCCGGGGACTCATCTTCAGCACGATGTTGGCACTGCAGCCCTTCTGCTGCCCCCTGCAAGAGAGAGAAGCACGGAGTGCACAGCAAGGTACAGCCGGCAGGCGCCCCTGCAGATGAGTTATCGCCCGAGAAACACCCCACCCCCCCATGGCAACACAGCAGCCCAATAGCCCCTCATTCCAGTGACCTGCCCCTAGCGGGGATGAGCATCCAGTGTTTCAGAATCAAGAGCCTGATCTGCCCCCAGGCAGGTCTCTCTGAAGCCTCAGACACAGAGACCACAGCAGGAGATTTCTGTCCTTTCTTAGAATTTGGTGGCAGCAACTATTGCTGTTCCAAGGATCCCTCACTTGGATCAGCAGCGAGTGCCCAAGGTTAGGGATAGATTGAGAGGCGGGAATATTCTGCCATTCTCTGTTGCTGGCTGTTGCCCGGTTGTGGGCAATGACTGCAGCTGCCCCCCCCCCCGGCCTAGCTTGCCCCCCCTGAGCTGTTACTACAGTGCAGTCTGGGCTCCCGCCCCCTCTCTAGGGGAACAAGCCCCCCAAAACCTTGTCACTTGGGTGTGGCTCAGAACTCAAATCCAGAGGTTCCCAAACTATAAGCCGAGACCCCAAAGAGGTGGTGCTATCTGCCGAGGGGGTAGCAAGCCCAATGGTTATTGATACTTTATTTATTTATCATTTATTTATCTATCACTGCTTAATACTCTTCCCCCTCTTGCCTATGGCAGCTCAGGGCAGCTTACAACTTAAAATCTATCATCATAAAATCCATATCATAAAAATACATTAAAAATATAATATAATCAGAGTTTCTTCAGCAGCCTCAAGGTTAAGAACAAATCCCCCCATTGCCCGTCTCCCCCACCAAACGCCGGGCGAAACAGCCAGGTTTTACATGGACGTTGGAAGGAGGAGAGATCTCTGCTGGGAGGGAGTTCCGCAAGCCGCTGTGCCACCCCCGAGAATGCCCTCTCTAATGCCGCCACCTGAGAAACACGGGGGACCTTGAGAAGGGCCACAGGGGCCGTTGCGGGGCTGCTCCTGCGCTGTCCACCCCTGCCCAGGCCTTACCGGTTGTTCTGGGGCTTGCCAGAAGCCCGCACGCCCTTGCAGCCCAGGCGCACCGAGCTGTACTTGAGAGCATCCACCACGCTGGGCTGGGGGGGCGCCGTCGCCCACTTGCACTTGCTGAGGGACACCGAGTTCTTGACAATGAAGAGCACCTTGTGCTGCTCACACCAGGCATCGAAGAACATGCTGAACTGCTCCCAGGAGAAAAACTCCTTCTTCTGCAGCTCATTCACCTCCATCCTGGCGCTGGCTGAGGGCAACGGGGGAGAAGGGTCACGGGAGTGTGTAGCTCAGACAGTGCCACCCAGCCCTGACCCACAGTCCCTGCTAGACTAATCTGAGCCCCCACATCATCCCCACCTTGCCATGTTCTGCTCCTGCCTGCCAGTCCCAGCCCACTGTCCCAACTCGGCTAATGCCCTCAGTCCTGAGCCCCAGATGTCCCATCCCTGAGCTGCCCCCAGCTCTGCTGCTGCGTCCCCCCTGCTATCCCTCTGGGCTGCTTCTCAATCCCTACGTGTACAGCCCCCTGCTACCCCAATTCTAAAGGGGGGGGGGCACGCAGGGTGAGGGTCCCGTCCGTGTGGTAGATGGAGAGTTGGGTGTTGTGCTTGCATCCTAGAGATTGTGAGCATCCCCCATGCATTGTGGAGATCACACTCACACAGCAAAGCCAGCAGCTGCTTGCACAATGGGGATGCCTTACACAGCTTGCCACATTCACACACACACACAGTGAAGTCTCCTGCTGCAGCACATGCACACGCAACGCACGCGCACACACACACACACACACACACACACACAGAGAGAGAGAGAGAGACCAGCAGTGCCCATGCGGACAGACACAGCCCACGCTGCCAGGTCTCTGTCTCTCCCACCTCCAGGCTGCTCCCCTCCCCTTGCCCTGGGGATGCACAAGGCGCCTGTCTGACCCACCCCCGCACTGGGTCCTTGTCATCCATCCTGACTCACTCACCAGCCCAGCAGCCAGGGATGCTGATGCTGCTGATGCTGCTGCTGCTCCTCCTCCTCCAGCAGCAGGGGGGGCACCAGGCGTGCAGTCCCCACAATGCACCGCACTCACTTCCTGCGTGGGGGCGGATTGAGACTGGAGCCGAGCTTGGATTGGCTCCGCCCGCTGCCCTGGGGTAACGCCCGCCTTCCCAGCCCCATCATCCTGCAAAGAGAACCCGCCCCTAGCCCCGCCTCCCACCGAATGGGGACCCCAGCTGGGAGGGGAGGAGCGGCTCCAGGCAGCTGGGGGGCTTGCTGTTCAGCCTCCAGCGGGACAGACTGCCGGGGGGGGTGAACCCAGTTGGTGCAGGACTGCACCAATGCAGCCCTGCAACCTGTATTTCTCATAAGTGTCCTCTTAAAAATTGCCTCTCTGGCCACCCAGGTGGGGTGTTAGGCTGAGGAGGTAAACTGCCCTGTGGCTTTGAGTCACTTACACCAAAACACGCATGTAAACCACAAAGAGCAGCTTTGGTCTGGATTTTATCTAAGACAATTTTAAAAAATAAAATAAATCTAAATCAAAGTACTAAATACTAATGAGTTGCAATCAAGCTTGAATTATAATTGAAATATGGAAAGCCAAACTCAATCCTAAATCAAAGTCAAAGCAGGGAATGTAAGACGCCATCCAAAGTCAAATTGTTCCAAAGTTAGACCAGAACCAAAGCTGAACTAAGAGAAGTCAAGACACAAACTGGAGTCAAACTAGGTGAAGTGAAACTTGAGCAAAACTTGAAATCAAACTTAAACCAAACTCAAACTGAAGTCAGATTGGGACCGAACTTGAACTCAGATTTGAGACAGACGGTTGACATTGTTCCCACAGACAGGGTGCGAATCTGAAGTGGAGTATTTGTTTAAACAAGTGAATACTCCGAGTTGGAGGGGAAGCCAAACTCAAAGTCCCAAACGGAATTGAACACAATCCAAAATGAGACTAGGCAAAGTCCAATTCAGTGTAAACTTGAGTATGAACTGAAGAGAAATTTGAACACCAACTGAAGTCAGATTCAAGTTCCCATTCCCCAAGGGTGCAAACCCCCACTGGAATGTTTGCTAAAGGAAGCAAATAGTGGAGCTGGATTCACTATCACTAATTCAAAGAGCAGGCAGTTTATCTGAACTCCATGGCAAGACTGCGCTGGTTATGCCCCCACCCCACCCCGATAGGAACTTATGCTCAAGCTGCACCCCTGAAACCATTTACTCTGGAGTCACGCTACTTTCCTGGTGGGGAATTGAGGTCCACAGAGAATAGGTGACTTCCCCCAAGGTCACACAGGGATTACGAGGTGGAGCAGGGAACTTGAACCCAGTTCAGCAAGGGTCCAGACTAGCACAGCCATCATTCTCGATGTAACCAAGCCAAGCACGTGCACCTGGGAACTCGCTTCCTCGTGAATGTTACACTCCCTGTCTCTCCCTCTGTTCCCCTTCTTCGTCTCTCCCCCCCACCCCGTCTCTCAGATTGTAAGCCCTAGGGCAGGGACCGTGTCTATTCCATTACTTTGTAAAGCACCAGGTACATTGCTTGCGCTATATAAATGCTTACTACTACTACTACTTCTTCTTCTCCCAAGGCCACGCTTTCCATCTTGCTGCACCGTATGCTTGGAACAAGCTTCCTGAGATGTTGCGTCAGGCCTCCTTCCTGTCCATATTCAAGTCCCGCCTAAAAGTCCACTTCTTTGAGATTGCTTTTAAATCATGAACCCTGTCCTTATCATAGCCTTGTGGATTTCATCCATTTTAACTGAAGTAAACTTACTGAATCCCTGCATCCTGTAGTCCGTTATTCACAGGAAGACTCTTATTTGTAGTTGTCTATGTCTGTGTTTGATTAGACTGTAAGCTCTGTGGAGCAGGGACTGTCTTTATGTTATGTGTATCTGTACAGCACTGTGTTAGGAAGGAGCTAACGCAAGCAACTCCCCTTGCATAGAGGAAACCGTCTGAGAGAAGCAGGCTGAGGCACCCGCATGGAATGTGTTGCAAGCAGGGTTCATGACAACTTTGCTCGCCTCCTTCTCTGCACCCTCTTCATGCAAGACACCTGTCCTGTTAGTAATCAGGAGTGGCTGGCATATAGAGTAAGAAGCAGTTAGGACATCAAGCTCTCTCTACTTGCATAACCACCAGAAGCAGGAGCCGGCTCCCTCCTGTCTAGCAAAGTGCCCTGATTGCAATCTCCTTAGCCTGTCCTAAACATCCACTTATCTTTCTCCCCCATTTCCCACCGGTGGGCAGGGCACATAGCCTCCCTGACCTAAGGGAAAGCCTGGGGGGGCAGGAAATGCCCGACTAAGTTTCACTCTAAGCCAGTTAAGCTCCTGGAATCTGAATAGGCTATCAACCCCACCTTAAAGTGATCACGGAAACCCAACTCATGATAGGATTTGTCCCCGAAGGCCATGTCCTCCTCCTAGCACCCGCCACCTGACTCCCAACCCCTCCACCCAGCCCTGCATACTCTTCCCAGTATCCCCCGCATATCTGAGCCATCTCCCACCTTGCTCCCTTTTCACACACCCAGGAAGCTCTAATCAAATGCCCATGTAGTTTTTGTCTTCTCTTTGTCCAAAGTCCTTATAACTGGCCCACCAGACTCCCTTTGTTGAATGAGTCCTGTTTCTGGAATGGGGTTACATGGACACTCTAGAAGCCCTCCCAGTCAGGCGCCCCTCCATGTGTCTGCCTGCCCCGCTTCTGCCCTCGAACCCACCCGCTGGATCTCTGGGGTGCCCCCATCTTCTCTACAATGGGCCGGGAAAGGTAACTCTCTATCTTTCTCTCTCTCCTGTTCGCTCTCTAGTTTTTCTGTTTACTATGTGTGTGTGTGAATCCTTCTATGGTTTGATCTCTTTTTATTTTATTTATTAATTATTATTTATTTATTTATTATATTAATTTATATCCTGCCCCTCCTGAGAACAGCTCAGAGCAGCTTATGATTCTTGTACCCCTAGTCCCCTTGAATAAACAACATTTTACAGCACTGAGACTTTGTATGTCGTGTCTCTCGGGGGGGGGGGGGGGGTCAAGGAGTTGCAGCAAACCACATCTCTAGACTAAAGAGCCCTAGTACTTGTGTGCCCTGATTGGAAAGTCAGCTACATTCCCCAAAGCAACCATTTTTGAAATGTGCGCCTGGACATTGGGACCCACTCCTCCAGGGGACCCAGTGTACGTGCATGGAGAAGGGACACGTGGTAACAGCTGTGTATGACTAGTAGCGCTATAGAATAGAAATGATAAATAGTAGTAGTAGTATCCTCAGAACACTGAACTACAAGATCCTCATCCTCAAACCAGCCACAGACCTGGGCCGTGCCAGCCTGGCATTTGCCTTCCCACCTGGCCCTGTGTGTCTTTAGTTGCCAATGAAACCGGGCAGCTGAAATCCACGGAAGCCAATAAAGTCCAGTGGGTGATGTATGGAGCTGGGACTGGGAGGTCTGGGTTGAAATCCTGGGCTCACTGCATGACCTTGGGCAAGTCATTGCTCTCTCAAGCTGAGGTCAGAGGCCTGGCCACTGTCCAGAGCCTGGATGGAAGTGGTTCCCCAATTTATTATCATGAAATCCCATCACTGGAGCTTCTCAAGTCTGTGGAGATGGGGAGGCTAGAATTTGCACACCCCTCACTGCTGCATCTTGGGAGCCATTCATTTATTTGTTCTCCTTGTGGAGGTCCATAGTGTAACTGGATTGGCTAAGATTATGGAGGGCAGGTCCATCAATGGCGAAGAGCAATCTCCCAGGAGCTGAGAGTGAGCAACAGGTAACGGATCCCTAGATGTCCTGGTTTTGTAAACATCCTCTGCAGCATCCAGTGCTGGCCCCACAGCTCACTGGGTTAGATGGACCCTTGGTCTGACCCAGTGTGGCAGGGATTATGGTCTTTTAAAATGGCCTTTGGATGGCTCTGAAATGAAGTGCTCAGCCTAGAGTGGCAGAGCTTTCTCCCCTCCAAACTGACACAGATTTCAAGCAGCTCACCCACCCTCTTCCCAGCAATGCTTGTGGAGCAGGGAACAGCGCACGACACCAAATCTGTCATTCTCTCCCATTTACCTTGCTACGTCAGGGAGCACTCAGCTGCCTGCTTCTCTGCAGTCCCCCCAGCCCTCAACCTCTGCTGCTCACACCAGGCCACTCTGCTGAGAGCCCCAAGGAAATGTCCTCCTTGGACTTACTGGAGAAGCAGCTGGTGCTCAGAAAGGCAGAGGCAGAGCCCCGCTGCCTGCATGTTGTGCCCAAGGTGCTGCCAGTCATAGTCACATTGCTGATTCCATGAACAACGGCTGAATCCTGGAGCCAGAGGCCCAAGCCCAGAACGGAGTTGAGATATAAGAAACACTGAAATTCCCAGTGAGGAGTGCTAAACAATAGAAGCCAGGGGGCCTTGCTCTCCCCCACCCCCTACTCACTAGACCTAGTCCCCTCCCAGAGAACCCAGGAGCCCTGCCTCCCGCCCCATCTCCTCCAAGAGCAGAGGCTCCTAGCTTTTGCTCTGTTTTAGAAGCACTCCTTAGGCTTCAGTGATTTTTTTCACCGCTTACCTAGACTCACCAATAGACACTTAGTAGCTACACACTTAATCTGAATGCAACGCTGAAAACCCTACCAGCATGTAATTGAGGATACAATGATAGAGCCGTTAAGTGGGCTATTTGATTATCTATTTTAAATGAGTACTTCACTTGTCTGTGAACCCAACTTCTGTTTCAGAGCTCGGGTGTGGGGGAACCTGGGGGAATCCTGTCTCTCAGCTCCCAACTCTAGACCCCATTCTCATCCCAGAGAGCACTGGAGTCTTGCAGAATCTCAGGCCCAGGTGCTAAATGTGGCCCATGACTAGTTTTTATTTGGCCCCTTTGCAGTTCCTGAATCTGCCTGCTAGACCCAGTCCCTACCCTCAAGCATGGAGAGACTGAAGCCCAGGGTAAGGGAGCAGAGATGAGAGCATGTTCACAAGAATAGGGGTAGATCCACTGGACCCTCCACTTCCTGAGCACTAAGGGCAGAGCGCTACACCGCGGAGCCCACCGAGCGCTGGAGAGCATGCCCACAAGAAGAGGAATGAGCACGACACATCTCTAGTCCAATTTCTATGTGACTCTTGGAGCTTGTACTCCATTTCAAAGTGGCTCTGTGAGGGGAAAGATTCCCCTCTGCTGCCCTAGACCCGACTCCCCTCACAGAGAACGAAGAGTCCTAGTTTTTCTCCCCCCCCCCCCCCCCCCTTTCCTCTAACTCCCCCAGGTCTCATTACCTTCCCAGATGATCCACAAGTTAGGAAGTTACGGTCCCCTCCTCCCTACACAGCACTGCTCAGGCCTCTCTGGGAACACTGGGTTCAGTTTGGGCTCCACATTTCGAGGAGGATATTTATCTATTTATTTCTTTGTTTAGATATTTATCTCACTCTAGTCCAAAGGCTCAAGGCGGGCTGACAAATCAGAACAGATTCAGAGGAAAACAATAAAGATGATGCAGGGGCTGGTATACCAAAAAGTCTTGCATTCACCACCTTCCCCTGTCATCAACTGCCTCCTTCACACTAATGGGCCAAAACCTGGAAAGAGAAATATTAGTTTTTATTTGGTCCCTTTGCAGTTCCTGGATCTGGCCCTTGGATCTAGTCTCTACCCGCAAGCACTGAAAGGCTGAGCTCAGGGGAAGGGAGCAGAGATGAGAGCATGCACCCAAGGGTAGGGGATGGCTCTATGGCAGAGATCCATAATCTGGACCTGCTTCTTCCTTGCCCCACCCATTAAGCACCCCCCATCCCACCTTCTAGATGGCGGTCAGAGTTTGTACTAATTTTCAAAGTGGCCCCTGGGAGGGAAATGGTCCCCCACTCCTGGTTTCGACTTTGGGCTGGCTGTAACCAAAATTCCTCAGGATGTAAAAGGTTGGGTGAGCAGGGAGAGCAAAATGTGTTGGTTTCAAGTTTCAGACGCTAAAAACCCAGAGGAGAAACTATCCTGGTGTGATCCTCTGAGACGGTGTCGGCATTAGCATGGTTCTATCAGGACAAAATGCTAGCTAGCATTGGGGCTCAACCACGCAGAGGATCAGACCACCTGAAATTTGCTTTTAAATGAGCAGAATCCCCCTTCTCCAATGTCTTCTCTGTCTTCCTTTTCTTTCCTCCCTATGTTTTATTGTTGAAACCCTTATTTCAACACGTTTGGTTTATCTAGGATTGTTGTGGGTTTTCTAGGTCATTTAGAGATAAATTTGGAATCCTATTGAGCGCATGTTACCTGGGATCATTAGCGTGGGTCGACTTGTTTTCTTGGATGCTGTTGTTTGTTAAGGTTTCATGTTATAAAACCTAATCGCAAAACAATAGGCAGAATCTGCTGTTTTCAGAAATAAAAATTACTTTTCATTGGCTTTATTTGGTTTGAGTTTCTGTCTGGCTCTTGGCACTGGGGTGGGAGGTGACTGAGCTCAGGTTCTGCCCTCCTGGGCTGGTCTCTCTCTTTAGGTGCAGCCAAGGTCTCGGATACACGGCCTTTAGCAGGCTCTCGCCAGAACGTGTCATGCCCTCTACTCGTGGAAGTGGATTCTGCTGCTTAGTGCAGTATCAGAGCCTTGCAGAACAAACACCCCACATCTCCTGCTCATTATTGTTTACATACAGTGCCAATAAATATGTAAGTCAGGGATTGCAGGAAGGTCAGAGCAGGATGTGGTGGGGCACTTGTAGTTACTCTGCAGAACAGAGCCCCCAGGGGCTGTGTGGCACGCTCCCAGCTAGTGCTGCACGCTCTAGGGGAAGGGCGTGACTGGGGGAGGCCGATTTCAGCATCATGCTCCTGTTGTGATGGTGCTGGGGCTGCCCAGAGAAACGTGCCAAATGCTAGGGGTTGGGCTGGTGTAGCAGGGCCAAGGGGGACACATGGTGGGGGACTGAGCAATGGGCAAAGCCCTAAGGCCTATGTTAGTTCGGCTCCCTGGTAAGTGCCAACATGACCTCTCTGATCATATAACCCTTTGGACCACGGGGCCCATGACGGCATGTCTCCGCCCTTGGGAGGGTGGGCTTTTCTTAGACAGGAATTTTAAACACACAGTTTAGCTATTTGAGAGATTTGCTTAGAAGCGGACGCAGATTAATAAAACCATGGGGCAAGCTCAAGACACAGAACAAGCTGCCCAGGGAAGCCGCGGGTTCTCTGTCCTTGGAGGTTGGACAAAAATGTGTCCCGCCAGGATGGTGACAGCTTGGCAAATCCTGCAGCTGTGCGTGGGGCCTCGAGATTCCTTCCCGTTCCAGGAGCCTCACATTTTCTGACATGGGATTGCGATCCATGGTTCCTGCATTGTCTTCCACCTCCCACCCGCCAAAAAAAATGTTTGTCCTTGCATCGTTCTTAATCTAGTTATCGTTACCTATTGATTTGGAGGCTCTATCCTGTTTCCAATGTTTCAAACCTCTCTTCCCCCATTACTGTACACCTGCCCTGAATTTGCTTGATCTGCCAGGCTGACTGGTTACATGTCTGCAGAAGGGCCCTGGGTGATGGAAGCTGGCATACTCCTATCAACAGTAGTTGGTCCAATAATAGAGCTCATCTGCATTACTGTCACCATCTCTTACAGCTGGGACCAGAATGGCAATCACTCTCTCTCCCTCTCCCAACCTTTTTCAGCGTGAGTCTCCCCCAAAGCCTTGGTTTTCAATGCGTGGCAGTTATACAAGCATACCCCTCCAGCTTCCCTCCTTCCCAAATGGGTTACAGGGAACTTTGCCTTCTCCACCAATGAAATAGTCAGCAGACAGGCTTAGCCAGAGGGTTTGGGGAAAT
>QEPC01009510.1:363645-381618 GCA_003113815.1 Sphenodon punctatus
CCCCCCCCCCATCTCCCCCTTCTGCCACTAGAGGGAGGCTGCTAACCCCCACACCAGACCCAACCCCAACCCACTACCCAAATGTTTAGCCCCCCCACTCACAATTCCCCACACAATCAATATAACACACACACCCCTCAGTCCAGTCTCTTCACCCCCCCCCCACTCCCAACCAGGCTGGGGGGCGGGTGGGGGAGGCAATGATCCATCTAGTCCAGCATGATTCGGGGGATGGTACATACAAGAGAGCGCCTCATGATTTTTAGGGCTGAAATGAGAGTCCCGTGCATTCTTGTGAGAATGCGCAAGATTCTCGCAGCCCCCGGTGAAATCTCACCTAGATTTTCGAGAATCTCAAACACCTCGGCTGTGCTCTGCGCACACCCAAAATGGCCGCTGTAGCCATTCCGCGTGTGCGCGGCCCGCTAGCGGCCCTTGTGCACATGCACAGCGCAGGGTTTCGTAGGGTTCTCAAGAATCTCGCAAGAACAATTGTTCTTGCAAATCTCAGAGAGAAGTTGATTCTCACTGAGAATTGCAAGGGTGAGTTTCAGCCTTAATCATTTTGTAATCTCCTCTCTCCTATCCCCTCAGTCGTCTCTTCTCCAAGCTGAAGGGGCCTGTCCCACCCTATCAAGCCTCCTTTTATACAGAAACCATCCCAGACCCCTCATCAATTTTGTTGCCATTCCCTGCAGCTTTTGAGCCGAGGTGGCCGGAACTGCATGCAATATTCAAGGCGGCATTAGGATATTTTGCTTTATTTCCTATCCTTTTCTGAATCATTTCTAACCCTCTGTTTGCCTTTTTGAATGGACACGGAGCTGAGGTTTTCAATTGGGGCTGATCCCATGCAGATCTCACCCACGCGTGCAAGCATGGGAACCACACGCACCTCTGTTGTGAGCACATTGTGTGCACAGATGTGCACGTGCGGGAGGTGCACACGATCGGCCCCAGTGAGTCGTAAGATCCTTCTCCTGAGGGGTAACATCTAATTTAGAACTCAGCATTATTTCCCCTACGTGCATCACTTTGTACTTGCCAGCATATCCTCTTCCTAAAGCACAGACAGATGCTCGTCCAGCTGGGTTTTTAAAAAACATCCAAGGAAGGAGATCCCACGACTTCCCTGCGCAACTTGTTCCATTGCTTAGTGCTTCTTACAATTAGGAAATTTCCCCTAATGTCGAATTGAAAATCGACATTGCTGCAATTTAAACCCATTCCCGTGTGTTGCACCAAGGTAGATTTACAGCCAGGTGGATTAAACAGCTGGGCAATGGAACAGGCTGCTTGTGGCATTCATGACAAAGTCAAATCAAATCAAATCAAAAACCATTTATTGCGTGATCTTAGATCATTGCATATAATAACAGAATTAAAAGAAGTACAAACAGACAAAACACTTTGTAATTCTATTAAAAAGTGATCAAATATTCCAGCATAGACCACATACCAAGAACAAATCATATCTACTAACATTTCAATTATAAAGAGGGGACATGAAGGAACCGATTTCTAAGATGTAAAGCTCTTATCAGAAAAATAGCTACTTTCTGGGTTATATCAGGATCTGGGTTATCCAAAAGTAGTTGTAGTAATAATTGGTCACTTCTGCCTGGATACTTTGCCAAAATAGGGGCAAGAAGTTCCTGACGTAACTCATCATAAAGGTGGCAATATAGAAAAATGTGCCCAACTGTCTCTGTTATTAAATTATCAAAATTGGAAGCCGAGGGGCTTCCAATCTAGGAGAGGCAAGGGAGGGGAGAGCGGAGGGAGACATCTAGAACGCTGCAGGTGCATATGCTTAGCTTAGGGACAGGGAGGAGGAGCTGGGGAAAGCCTGGTGGAAGAGGTAGGTTTGCAGGAGGGATTTGAAGGTTGGGAGGGAAAGAGCAGAATGAATGTGTTCAGGGAGGGAGTTCCAGGCCTTGGGGGCAGCAAGGGAGAAGAGGTGGATACACTTTGAGGAGCAAGGGGGTTGTCAGCAGGCACCCTCGCCTGGCAGAGAAGGATCCCAACTTCTGGATGGGAGCATGGGGGGAAACAAGCACATGCACAAAGGAGGGGGCACGCACAGTGATTTTTTTACTTGTGTGTGTGAAAGTAAAACAAAAAAAATCCCAAAAACCTCAAAACATGGGTTTTTAACCCATAAAATGAAAACAAAACCAGTAAGTGCTATACACGCCTACTTTTTACACTCTGTCCCTGGGCAAACTTATTCAATCTCACCGCTTCCCGTATCACCTTCCACCCCCTCTCTCCCATCAATGTCTCTGCCTGGATGTCTCCCCACTAACTCAAATTGAATATCTCCAAAACTGGATTCCCCATCCTCCACCCATTGCTGGGGCCACCATCCAGCCTGTCCCTCAGGCACCTAGCCTAGAGCTGGTCTTGGACTCCTCCCTCTCTCCTTTTTAAAAATTAAGATAAACAAAAGGAAAACAAAAACAGCAACCAATGAAAGCAAACCTACATCATTTGCTTAATCATTTGTTGTTGGAACGGTTAGGAAATAAACGAGTTTGCTGTACCTCAGTTTACCCCAAATGGGATCGAAGGTCGCCAATTAACAAGCCAAACTATGTGGGTACAACTCAGTTTTATTGGATAGACACTTAACATCTGGACATGACAGCGTTACCAGTCGAGAACCCCAGTGACCCAAGCTAGGATATCTTACGTGTCAGAGGCCACGGTCGGAGACGCAAGCTGGTTCAGAGGAGAAGACCCAGCAAATAGCTGGGCAGGAGTCTCTGGATCTTTGAGAGCGATGGTGAGGGTTAGAAGCCCACGCAGGCTCACTGCAATGCTAGTAGCCGCAAGCACCAGTGACAAGAGATAAGGGCCTGGGTGTTTCCTTTTATAGCTTTATTTATTAAGAATACATGTTGCAGGGTCCCCTCTGCCAGGTGCAGAAAATAAGCTGCCCATTCATTTCTCTACTTTGGCTCTTTGGGGATTATTTCTCTACTGCCTGGCTGCCAATCTGGTTGGCTGAAGCCACCTCCCTTTTCTTTCAGACCTTCTTTGTTTTAGTGGCTGTCTGGGGTTGTTATTGTGGCCTTGGAGACACATTTTTCTGCTAGAGTAGGAGTTGTTTACAGCTTCATTCTCATGGGTTTGTGCCAGCCCAAGGCTTATGCATCAAATTAGCTGAACTGAGTTTGTACAGGCCTCATCCCTCCTGTGTCTTTGACCATGGCCAAACTGCCTAATCAATACATAATAGAACGGTTACTAAAACAAATGGGGCTCCATTCATTTTAGTAACTATAAAACCAAAAGCAAATTGCCCACCCCTAGTGAAGAGAAGCAGGCTGAGGAGAGAGGCTTGAGGAACTCTTGCCTAGAGGAGAAGGGATGCAGAGGAAGTAGCAGCGAGAGAGACGTTGAAAGAGCAGACAGAGAAATAGGGAGGCAACCAGTTAACAAAGACCAAACCCCAGAAACCAAGGAAGCAACACCAGGTCAGAAAGGAGTGTGGCAGGGTTAGGAAGCAGCCCTCCTTATGGGGAAACTAGCTCTCCTCCCCCTGCCACAAGAGGCTTCCTTCAGCCTCACTCTGGCTTCCCCCAAACCCCAATGAATCCTTACGTTTGGGGACTAGGGCCTGGCCTCCATCCTTACACGACCAGTAGTGTAAACGTCAGCCTCTGGAGAGATGCCCCACAGCCCCCTCTGACTACTGGAGATCTTCCTTCCAGTCTGTTCTTTCCAGGCTTTTTCTCTGTGGCTAGGAACCAATTACCGAACTCCTCTCAGAACAAACCAAACTGTCAGTAATATTCCTTCCCCTGGGCCAGGTTTCTTAAATACTGGGCCCAACTCCCTCTTCTTGTAGGTGCTGCTCATTGAACAGTCCTCCTTGTGATTCACACAGCTGGCCGTGGCTTTGCTCTAACGGTAGTAGCACCCAAACCCTCTTTGTTGCTCACATTCAGACTGCTCCCAGGAGGGTGTGGTCAACAGCATCAAAGGCAGCAGCAGTGGGATCAATCCGGGCAGGAATGGAGTTCGGACCACTGGATTTGGCTAAGATTTAGCAACTTTATTTTTTAAATTAAACTGGAGTAACTACCCCACTTGGGTAGGATTCAGATGAACAGCTCCGTAAAACTGGGGATGACTGCTCCGCTGCCACCCTCCCACGAAGAAGCGTTCACATGAACAATTACTGCAAAATACAAAGCTAAGGGGAGTATATACACCTGATTTTTTTTAGGACTACATACTTCTCTTCCTGCTCATGAATAAAGTCAATTTAGTGCTCTGGTTGTGTGGAAGCTTCCTGAGTAAACCAGATGTAAGGCCCATCGACATTACATTAACTGCTCATCAGAAGACAGCCTTACGTGCCACAGAAATCAGCGGTCAGTACTGGGGCAAGTATCTCAGTTCTGGATAGGGTGGCTGGATATGCAAGTTTTAGAGGACAGTAATGAGAAATACAGGTTGCAGAACTACATTGGCTCCAATGCCACCCTGCAACCTGTATTTCGCATAACTGTCCTAAAATTTGCATATCTGGCCACCCTTGCTCTGGATGGTTTGGTAAGTTTATTTCTCTCCCCTTTGGCGCAGCTGGAAATTTTGGTCATCAAAACCAGTGCCCAGCTTGGATTGCCACCCTATGCAATGTGACCCCGAGACTCCCATTTTGGCCTCTGGGAGTCTCAGGGTCAAATTGCAAAAGGTGGCAACCCCTACCCCCAGCCCTTGATCACTGTTTCTCACACCCTGGTGCAAGTCTACAGCCTTTTACCCTGGAATTGCAAATTAGTTTCTGCTGGATATTTCTTTAAAATAACAGTTAAAAAAAAAAGAAAAAGAAAGAAATCAAAACGTTATCTTGTTTATTCGGGTGGCTGGCTTTGCGATCTGCAGGCTTTGGATCCGGCTTTCTGTACTTTTCAAGTTACACTAAAAAAGTGCTTTAAAATAAAGATTACTGAGCATCTTCAAGGTCAAAGAGAGGCCTGAAGATTCTCTTCCATTTGAAAGCCCTGCCAGAATCTTCACTCTGTGTGTGGCTCCTGCTGCCCCAGCACCAACAGAAGGGTCTGGCCTCTCTGTGGCTGCATCCTGTGTCCTCAGGGACAGGTGTCTCTCTCTGTGTCCGTCTCTCCCCGATTTCAGACACAGCTGCCGAATCTCCCTCTTGCTCTGTGCTCTAATTCTTCTCTGCTGTCTCCCCCCAGCTCTGCCTGTCGCCAGCCACGACTCCTGCCGCCCCAGTGGTGAGTATTGCAGTCGCAGATGGGAGCAGAGAGGCTGAGCTGGGCAGGACGCTGCCTGGAGCTGCTGGGCCCTGATCCAGGGGCCCTGACCCAGAGAATGCTGTATTGTACACACAGCTCCCGGAAGCACCCAGGCTCCTCGGGATTCTCCTACACGGGTCTGGGTGTGGGGCCAGACATGCTCTCTTGGCAACAGGCAGCATCAGGCCAGAAGTGGGGGTGGCGGGGAGGGAGATGGGCAGCAGGGGATCCCCCGAGGTACAGACCAGATGCTGGGGGGATGGGCAGCAGGTGAGAAGTACAATCTCTGTTTTTTGTAGGGGGGGTCTCTCCCCTGGAGGCCGGGCTCTCAGACTCCCTTATCTCCTCCCAGGCTCCCTCCCGGCCCCTGAGCTGTTTCTGAACCCATCTGAGGCTCCTGTCGGGGGCTCGGTTACTGTGAAATGTTCATTTATTTCCAACTCCTCCATCATCACCACCAGCCGCCGCGTTCTCTTCTGCAAGGACGGCAAGGAAATAGCATCCCATAAAGCCCCTAAAGATGCCCTCAGCCATGTCTACAATTACACCTTGTCCAGCCTGGGCAGCGCCGGGAGCTTCTCCTGCCGGTACCAGGACAAGGACGGGAACAACCGAGCGACCAGTTCCCACCTGAGCGCTCCCAGGTCCCTGCGTGTCACAGGTGAGGCCTGACCCGGCCCGCTCCCCGACCCCCAGCTACTCAGAGCGGGAGCAGGGGGGTGGGTGTGTGAGCTCATCCTCTCCGGGACGGGGCTGCTGGGAGTAGAGTTTCCACCGTTTTGCAGTTTGACCCCCTGAGCCTCCCATAGGCCAAAATGGGAGCCTCAAGGTCAAACTGCACAAGGTGGGGCAGCCCTAGCTGTGAGTGGCCTCGATTCAGTGCCAAGCTCCTTCCCCTCAGTCCCCTAGGGCGAGAACTCGCTCCACCCCCCCTTGGTCTATTGCTGGACGTGCCTTGGGCAGCGGCTCCCCCTCTCTGCTCTGTGTGGGGCTCCCAGCCGGCCGGGAGATGCAGACCCCACAGCTGGAGGCCACAGCTCCCTGGGAAAGCACTCCCGTGGCCTGGGCAGCCCCAGTGCGGGGCTGGCATCCCAGCAGGACGGGGGCCTGCAGCTGGGGCTAGGGGGCAGCTGGGAAAGACAGAGGCTGGGTGGGAAGGGGACGGGGGCTCCCCGGCCTGGTGCCCGTGGCTGCCTGGGCTTGCGGGTCTGTCTGTCTGCGCTACCAATGCCGGAGAGGACGGAGCTGGTGCAGAATGCCCCCAGCCCTGCCCTGCCCTGCCCTGCCCTGCCCCCGGAGCTGCAGGGGAGCTGCTGAGATGTCCCAGCCAGTCACACAAAGGCTCACGCTGGAGGGCAGGCCTGCTCCCCTCTGCTAGTGGGTCACCCCCCCCCCCTTACCCCTGCATCCCAGCTGAATGCCCCACACTGCCCACAGGCCTGCCCTGTCCTCGGACCCATGGGAATTAAAGGCAGCGGGGACCCCTGCTGGTCAGATGTGTGTATCGCTGCTAGTGGCTCCAGGTGTCCCCACCAGCGCCCAAGCATGGGGGGAAGGGGGCTGGTGGGTTAGAGCAGTGGGGAAGCGGGGGAGGTGTCCCATTTTACAGGTTTGTGCCATGTCTGGAGAACTGATGCTTGGGCCCTGGTCCCCACAACTGAGTATCAAGCTAGGGGACAAGATCAGCGGGAGCACGTCGTTGACATCACAGGCGTGTTCAGCCTCTCTGCCTGTATCTGTCCCTGGTCACTGCCTCTGACATCCATGCTGACTCTGACTCCCTGTGTGAATCTTCCAGAATCCAAACCTGGACAGAATGGAAATGACCCCAAACTTGTGGACAGCAAGATCCCAGGTAATGGTCTGACTCCAGGGCTGCCCCTCAGCACAGACACACACTTGGCCAGGTGTTTAGCAGGTGGGGATAGGGCCTGGGGAGTTGCTTTCAAGGGAATTATATATTTTTCTACAGTAGATTTTTTAAATGGAGTTTATCTTATATATTCTATATATCATATATTTTACAAGATAAATCCTGATCTTTGGAGAAGAGTCAGCTAGAAACGAAAATTAGATAAATAGCAGGGAAACAGACATGGAGAAGTCAAGTAACTTGGCCAAAATCACACCACAAGTCAGGGTAGAATTAAAGAGTCTTGGCTCTGCACCCCCTGCTCTAACCCACCAGCGAGTCCTGGCTCCCAGCCTCCCTGCTCTAACCCACTAACCCCCCCTCCCCTCCCCAAGAACCCAGGAGTCCTGGCTCCCAGTCCCCCCTCTCTAACCCACTAGACCCCCCCTCCCCTCCCAGAGAACCCAGGCATTTGTTTCACAGACCCCATGATCTCTCTCAATGAACATTTCATTTTTTCCCTGTCTGGTTGGTGCCCCCTGCTGGTGATGGGGAGCAGTAGCATCAGGGTGTGGGGTGGGTGTTGTTTCTGTGCTGCGGGGGTGGGGGGCAGACTCTTTACTGTCTCTGTCTTTCCTCCCAGGGCTCCATCACCTCGTGTGGGTCTGGTTGCTGCGCAGCTCCCTGGCTCTGCTGTTGCTGGTGTCTGCACCCATCATCACCTGCCTGCTGGAAACACTGAGCCCCGAGACTGGCAGGAGGGGCCCCGTTACTAACTGCCAGCTCTGAGACTGTAGCGGGGCTATCAAGGGAACGGGGGAAGGCCTGTACATACAGAGGGGGCCGGGGAGAAATAAAATCAAATGCCAGATGAAATTCAATGGTGAGAAGCGCAACGTGTGGCACATAGAAAAAATAATCCTTACTGCACAGCCGACGCATTGCTGGGTTGTGAATTAGCTGTTCGCACTCAGGGAAAAGGCTCTTGGCGTCGCTGTGGCGAGCTCTCTGAATGACAGGCTCAATACGCAGCAGTGGCCAAAAAGGCAAACGGGCCGAGAAGGGCAAGAGAAGATAGTCTAGTGCCAGTAGCTCGTGCCCGCACCATGGACACTGTGTGCTGTTCTGGGCACCTCGTCTGAAGGTGCACATAGGAGATCTGGGGAAGGTGCCGTCAGAGAAGGGCAGCTGTGGCATTCAAGGGCCTAGAACGGCTTCCGTAGGGTGAGAGGCCCAGTCTCTTCCACTTAGAAAGCAAAGAGGTGGCTCTCTAAGAGCAGGAAAGCGTGAATGATTCAGATAAAGGGCTTGAAGAGTTGGGTTCTTCCAGAACCTAAACCAGGAAGGAACGGAACTGACCCCAAATCTGATGACAGCAGCCCAGGTAATGGCCTGACTGTCCCCACCACCCCGGCCTGCCTCTCCCAGAGACCTGTTCTTTAGCCTTCCTAATGATGCCAGAACAGGGGATGCCTGATGAAATTTACTGGCAGTGGTCATCAGCATTGCAATAACGGGTTGCAGCAGAGAATAGCTATAGCAAGGCTGAGTCTCTGCAGGATACTGGCCCTTTAAAAGGGTTAGCAGCAGCCAGTTGCTGGTGCTAGTCGGGCTGCAGGTGCTGTGTGGAGCAGTGAACAGCCCTTAAATGAGAGCAGCTGGCAGAGGGCGTGGCTGAGTCCAACCTGGGAGATAAAGCTGAACCAGAGCTCAGCTAGAAGAATAAGCTCCCCATTGCAGCGCTGCTCTCGGCGGTTTGCAGAGACTGGAAGCTCTGGGTCAGGCCATCCATGCTCCAGCAGCTGGCGGCGGCGGCGGCGGCGGCGGCGGCAGCAGCAGCAGCAGCGGCGGCGGCGGCGGCGGCGGCAGCAGCAGCAGCAGGGGGGAGGGAGGACGACGACGACGACGACGACGACGACTCCTCAGTTTCTGGGTTACAACTTATTTAGGGCAAAGCAGGGGGATCCCTCTCCCTTGTGGGAAGTGCAGAGCAGGGAGGCCTTTCCTAAGGGCTGCCCCTGTGCTGAAGCTGAGAACGATGGAACCAGGTGGGTTTTCTTTCTGAGCGTGGTAGCAGGGAGAGCCTGAGGGAGCCCCTCTCCTTTTCCCCTTCCAGAGACCCTGGATTACGCCCCAACCAGCATCCTCCACGTTGCCATTCCTGGCACCCTCCTCCTCCTGGTAGTGATCGTGGCTGAGGATCAGCACAGCCGGAGTCAGAGGCGGTTTAGAAACGACCATGCTGCTCTACCCTCTTGAAGGTGACTTGTCGGAATGACATCGTCATCGTAACCAGGCTGGTTTCTGTGGCTAATCGACCAGGGTTGTGATGTGACGTTAGAGTATTACTTCCTGGCTGTCTTAGAAGGTTCGGCCTGTGCAAACGGTAAAAATGAGTGGGTTGTAGAACGTTTTTTTTATTTAGAACATTCTGATAAAACCTTTCGCTTTACAAAAATGTTCTCAGCCCCGGAAACAAGCCTGAAATGTCATCATTTTTAACGTTCCCACTATTTAGACAATCGTGTTCAGAACGACATAACTCCCTAGAACATTCATAATGTATCATTTAAAACCAGCCAGGGGAGGGCTCCAGGCTAGACAGCGCCTCTGCTGTGCTCTCCCCCAGCCCCTGCTGTGCGTCTGCATCACGGCCAGGAGGGGGTGGTGTGAAGCTCACACCCTGGTTCCCATCCTCTCCAATTCCTGAGCCTGTCCTCTGTCCCTTTTGAAGAGCCAGCCCGCCTCTTGCAAATGCCCAGGTCCTGGCGCACTGAGCAGGGCTGCCACGTGGGCACCTCCCAGGGCCTTGGCACTCCTCACACTGGAGCGGTGACTCCTCTCCCCCCTCCACTGCTGAAGGGGAGGTGAGAGAGATCAGGTGGAACAGGAAGATAACAAGAATAGCTTGTCGGGGGAACAGGTTGCTGGGAAGGTAGCTGCGAAATCCCCATCACTGCAGGTGGTGGTTGTTGGGTTTTTAAAAAAATATCTTTGATAAATAATTTGTCAGGGATGATTTGGGAATAAATCCTGACTCAACATGAGGAGGAGGGGGGCATGGAATGGGGTAAATCCCCTCCATCCCCAATAGTCTACCTGCCCGGTGTCCCTGACTTCATAAACCACCCAGCTCCATAATCCCTCGGCAGATGCTGAATGGTAACAGTCTACAGTGAAAGGGAGGGGAGCTTCCTTCCACAGACCTCTGACTTCAAGCTTCCAGCCAGCGTCCCTGAAAGAGAAATACACTGGGATCCAAGGGCACCATCATTTAGCCTGTGTGAATCTGAGGCTAGGGGAGTGATCCATGGCCTAAATCATCATCTGGATCCTCATTTGCTTGAGCGCACCCCTCATGCCCCCCTGCTCCCAACTTCTATGCTGCCCTAAGAGCTTGTTCAGAGTGGACGTCGAGAAGAAAACATTTCTCCACCCCTGATCTCGAGTGAGGAGAGAGGTGGTTGTTGGAGGTGTTTGCTTCGTCTGGTGAATGGGCTTGTAGTTTGCTTCCTGACTCTCTCCCTTTGGACTTTTGTTTCTTGGCATGTTTAATTTGTGGGCTCTAATGTGTAATCTCTGTCACCTCTGGTGGTTTTAATGGCTATGGCTTTCTGTTTCTGATCTCTGTGCTAGCGAGGGCACCATGGCGCTGTGCTAATTCACTACTTTAATAAACTGAACTCGATTGGCAGAGGGAGGGGTGGATTCTCTGTTGTTGACTTGAGTCTCTTCACATCACTCTAGGGTGTCCTCATAACTCGGTTGGCCTGGGGTACCCAGGAGGAGAGACTTGATGATCTTCATGCTCACCACTCACATGAAATCTATGAACAGTTACAGTAGCAAACGTGTTCTCGTGGGTGGGTACCTTGAGTATTGGGGCTGGAAAGCTGGAGTAAAGATGCTGCGTGAAGGAGAAACAAGAGAGGAAGCACTGAGTGTTACTAGGGAAAAATCAGGGCTGACCTTAAGCGGGGCCAGGAGGTGGTCTCAGGTCCAGCACTCCTGAGGTTCCGGGATGGGCTATATCTGAGGGGTCCTTTCCTCACCTGTGACTCTTGGTCCCCAATGTGGCTGCTTCCTCTGGGGGCCTGCCCCGTCCCCTCACTCTCAGTAAATGACTGACCCGGGTGGGTGTGTGAGACAAATCGGGGCAAATGCAGTTTCCGTTGGAAATGGGTCCTTCACGTTTATCTGTCAGATGTGGAAACTTACCAGCTTTTCCTCTGTGTCTGTCATTATTTTTTGTGAGTGGAACAGAACTGCTATAGGGCTGATCCCAAGCCCCGTCTGCACCCCGTGCGCACCCCTGGGGGCTTAGCAGGATTTTATGCTGAGCCAAAGTGCCAGGGAAGTGCTGGAAATTTCCTTAAAAGTGCTGTAAAACTGCCCTGGAAAGTGATGGAAAATCACAGGCACTGATATCGCTAATGACAGAACCGTGGAATCACTGGACGCTGATCAAGTACTGCTGAACACTAACACTCACAAGCACTCCTGGAAAGTCAGTATTTCCCTGCAGAAAGGGAATGCTTGCTCTCATCTCAGCCCTATATGTGACAGGGAGAGAGAGAGAGAATGGGGGAGAGAGAGCTAGCTTTGTGTGTGTGTGTGTGTGTGTGTGAAAACGTATGATACTACTTTGTTTTTGTAAGTAAACACCAGACGTCCGGTTGTTAAAGAGGTGGAACTATGGAGGCCAGGGTCATGGGGCCCCCACATTTTATCTTTGCCCAGGCCCCCCACAAATTCTAGGGCTAGCCCTGGAATAATCCACCCCCCCCAAAACAGTACACATGAACTTAAGAACAGCCATACTGGATCAGAACCCATCGAACCCAGCATCCTGTCTCTGTGGTTAGAACTCCAGCCACTCTGAAGAGTGGGCCCTTTAAGGGACATGGTTGATGGGGGTTGTCAGAGGAACCTGAGGTTCTGTCTCTGCAACTGCCACATGGCCCCTGCCCCTCCCCTATTTAACACGCCGTCGGCTGTAACTCCTTGCTGGTTAACTGCGCTGTCAGCCGACTGCTTCTTTGCTTGGCCCTGCCTTGCTGCTGCGTGTTATCTGCCTGCTTCGCCATGTCAATGAGTTGTATCACTCCTGTTGTTAAGCATGTTACCTTGTGTTTTAGTACACCTTCCCAGGGGCTGTAGGCCTGCCTCCCCACCCCTCTGCTTGCACTTTGCTTGTTTTCCCCCCCTCCATTGTCAGGGGTCTCATTTAGCTTTCCTACTGACTCAGACTTTATCTCCCATCCTGTAGCTCCCCCTTGTCAGGGCTGGGCCTTGAACCCCCAGCCTGGGGCTTGTCTGAGGCGTTCCCTGCCTCCTGTGCTACTGGCAGATTGCTGTAGGGAGGGGCTTCCTTCTTTATCTTGTCATTCTCTCCCGCGCTGCGCCCTATGCACCCCCGGGTCCACCTGCCACACTCTGAGTGGCTCTGTGTAGTATTTAGGGCTGTGGCAGGTGCAGAACTTCTAGTCATTTCTCCTTGACCCTTGCTTGGCCCACTCCCCTTGCTCTCCTCTTCGTGCTTGTGCTTTGCTTGCACTTCCGTTTGTGTTGGTACGTCTCAGTGTGTTGCGCCCCCTCTATGTTCCTAGTGGGTGAAGCCCTCCCTCCCCCCCCTTTCGTGCTGATACTTGTCCTGTTTGTATCCCTTGTGTGTTGGGGCATTTCTTGCCCAGTTCCCCTCCATCTGTCTTCACAGGGTGTATGCTGATTGGCCCCTACTCACACCCTGTCCTGTCTCCATGTTGGTTTGTTTCCCTTATGTCCTGAAACCCGCACAGTGTGTCTCTGTCTGTCAGCAGGAGAGGCCTAGTCCTGTGGTTGCCTCTTGTTTCCCTCTGTAACCTTCCTGCCCCCCCCCCCCTTTGGCCTTGATCCCACAAGGGCCTTGTCTCAGAATCCCAGCTCCACATTGCTGGTTCCCTAGCCCCTTGGGCCTTGGTTCCCCCAGCTCTGGTTTCCCAACTCCTTGTCTCTGGTCCCCTGTTGTGCCCCAACTCCCTGCCTCTAGGTTCCTGTTGCTCCCCCAGCTCTGGTTCCCAGTTCCTCGCCTCTGGCTCCACACGTCCTGCCCTTGGCCCCTTGGCCCTTGTCTCTGGTCCCCTGTTGCTCCCCAACTCCCCGCCTCTGGTTCCCTGTTGTTCCCTTGTTCCCTGTCTCTGGGGTCCCTCTCCCTAGTCCCCTGTCCCTTCACCTCAATGATGAACCGTATGCTTTCTTAGGCCAGCTTGTTTATGCTGAGCACTTCATCTCACTGGTATCAGAGAGCGGCTGAGAGGTTTCCTTGTTACTCCCTTTGCCTCCCTACCGTCCCCTCCTCCCCTTCCTAGGCTCTGGCCGCTGGAGCCTGACATCCTTTACCTTCCTTCCTCACTGGAGTTTGCACTGCTTTCATGCCGTTACCCTCGCACCTGGTTCCCTTTTGCATTCAGCATTCCTTCCTTCTTGTCCTGTCTTTTCTGGGCCATTGACAGACAGAGTGCAGCCCTTGTGATGAGTGTTGGTTTTGCCCTCAAGGGCGCTAAGTTACCATTGGTCACTCTGAGGGAACGTATATAACGTGCTCTATGTCCTTTTCTATATAAAATCCAGCTGTGGTCTTTGTAGGCTCTAGCTCTCTTCCCCTGGGTTACCTTCCCTTGTCCTCTGTCCCCCTTTAGTGAACCTTCCCCCCCACCCCACCCCGTATACCTAACAAGTGGCCAACCTGTCACTTTGAAGAAGTATCCAGTAGGTCATAATGAGTGATCCATTTCCTGCTGTTCTCTCCCAGCTCCTGACAGTCACAGGCTGCTGCTACGTTGTCCACCCTACTGGGATAATAACACACGCATCAGTAAAGGGGTGGCTGTCTCTACTCTGTGCAGATATGGGCTCTTCACAAGCCAGGGTGTCTGCCCAACTTTTTAACCAAAATTATTTCACTGCAAACAATCAAGGGGGACAGGCTTCTCTCCAAAACCAGAAAGCCACCAGAAGTTTGCAAAGGAAGTTTGCAAACCCTAGAGAGACTTTCTTCCAGTATCAACAATCCGAGAGAAAAGAGGCAGGCTCTGAGTGGGTTTGAGATAGGAGGGCTCCCCTCCTTCTGTTCTGCCCTGGTCACACTCCTATGAGGATGGAAGCCAGTGGTTGTTGGATTCAGAATGTTCTGGACCTGTCGAGTGGCCTGAGCTGCACCTCCCTCCCCTGCCACAGTGAGGCGCAATAGTATAAAACACATAAAGTACAAAATGATGATACACATTTTATCTGTCATTGCAAGAATAATCAACCCTAGAACAATCACAAAAAACACTGCACTACTGTATTGGGGTCCAAGTTAATATATATATATATATATATATATATATATATATATATATATATATATACACACACACATACACACACTGCGNATATATATATATATATATATATATATATATATACACACACACATACACACACTGCGGAACTGCATTCAAAATAAACTCTATATGAATTTAACATCAAACTTATTTAACTGTTAAAGTGTTCTTTATATATAAGAACATTATATATAAAGAATGTTAACTGTGGTACCGGGGTCTAACAGATCCCAGCTTAACACACATTAAGAAACTGACACACACAACACAGCGGCAAATTTAATCTGGGTTCTCGGACCCCAACACCATGTGGATGCATTTTGTTTGAAAACAAAAAACCATTAACAGTCCAGTGACAAATGCAAAGTTGAAAGATAAAAACCATCCTATCGCAATGGCTGCATCCAAATAAAGCCACCTGAGCCTGGGAAAGCTGCTCAGTCACTTTGTGTGGTTACTTTTCTGCACTACGCAAAAGCCGCAACAGGCATGAGGATCAAACAGCTGCTCTAAGGCTTTCCTTTGGGGTCCTGGAGAACACTTGAAGCAAGAAGGGGAAACAGGTTTCCTGTAATTTTTTATTTTCAATCCCCATTGATTCCAACTCCTGAAGTGGTTAAATATGAGGCCCTTGATACAAAAAGAGAAACGGCTAAAGCGTAGCCTATTAGAAGCTGAATCAGCTGTTTAAATGTTGGACTTCCATAAGGAGGGGGCTGAATGTTGCATAAGGGTTGTGCTGTGAGAAGAGAACACACTGTATGGTCAGAACCGGTCACTGATTCAGGGGACAGATGATTAATAGGCAACAGATGTGAGAGAGAGAGGGGAAGTGATACCACAAGTATAGCAACGTTTGCAGATTAGATTAGGGTCACTGGGGCCAGGGCTCTAAAAATCAGAGTTGTTACTCATGCAAGTGGACTTCTACTGCTGAGCGCAGTAAGCTCCTCACCTCTTGCTCCCCATCAAACCCTTCATCGGGGAGGAGACGAGCTGCCACTCGGGGCTTGTGCTGCAAGAAGGAGGTTGTCCTGTTTGCTGCCAAAGAGTTAATCAGAATTGCTGATCCCTGCCCTCCCTGGGGCCCGCAGTGCAGCTGGGGCCCAGGAGCGAAAGCATTAGGACTTATTCTGTGTGCATGGACCTGCCACTCCCAACCCTCTAGCCCCCATACTGGCGAGTATGCTACACTAGGGCAGATGCAGCCCCCTTGTCTGCTAGGAGGTCACAACCTGAGGTATGACTGGAAGAGAGTGTTTATTCCCAGGAAACGTGCTCGGCAGAGAGGAATCCGGCAGGATAGAAAGAAGCCAGTTCAGCCCCCTTGCTGGGCTCTCCTTGAGAGTGGCCGCTTGCTGAACGGGTCTGTCCCTCCCTCCCACAAGCTTGTTTGATTTCAGGCTACGCACCAGAGGAGGGGAACCTTTTCCCTCCCAGGGGCTACATTGGATAAAAAGCAAACACCAGTGGTGCGGCAGTACCGGTAACCCTGGCCAGGTTGGGTCACAACTGACACTGCTAGGATCAGGTCATGGGGCACCGGCCACACGTGACCCTGACTGGGGAGCTCTCCTGACCCTGCCCCGTAGGCCAGACAGGGCCATAATGAACGTGTGGTTGGCTGGCCAGCCGGCCCCTCGCTGCACCCAGCCAGTGCCCCACCCCCTGCCATGATGGGCAGACATGATGGCTGGCCATGGAGGCCCTGATCTTGGACAGGCCCTGGCAGGTGAGAACCTAACCCGTGTTCTCCTCGCCCATTGTGGCCTGCTTTGCCCTGGACTGACCCTGATGGTGGTGGTGGTGGGAGTAGCGTGGGCTGTGAGTTCGGCACGTTGTTGAGTAACAGCCCAGGCGAGCTGCCAACATGCCTGGGGCCAGTCCAGGCAAACATCGTGCATGTCAGGGCGCAAAATCCTGCCCCGACATGTTCAAGAGAAGCGATTGGCAGATCCCCCGTTCACACCAGCTCTTTTCCTGTCAGCTGGCTCCTCTGCGCTGCCGCGTCTTCCCTCGCCCCTCCCTCTGCCGCCACCGCCGCAGATGGGAATGCAGCCTTGGTCCACGTGGATCTGCGTTCTGTTGTTTGCCTTGATACTAAGGACACATTCACAAATGCATGAAAGTGTCCTTACAAGGCCAGGAGAAAACATCCAAATGAAAATCTTGTGCATTTTTGTAAATGTGTGTATGCACTAGTCTGCATAATTTCTGCTTTTATGTGGATTTACAAGGCCAAATGACAGGGCTGCGAAATCCACGAAATTATGCAGACTAGTGCATTCACCAAAATGCACTCGGATGTGCATTCGGATGGATGTCTTCTCCCAGCCTTGTAAGGACACTTTCGTGCATGTGTGAATCTGCTTTAATAAGATAGAATAATTACTAAGCACTAATAACTCTTATGTTAATATGCATATTGTCCTGGTTTCATCAAAAAGTAGCCATGCTAAAGTTCTGAGCTTGTAACTCCACTCCAACCACTTATCGCTAATCAATGATCAGGTCCAGGGTGGAAACCAAAGGAGAAATATTTAGGGGGGAAAGCTCACGATGGCAAACCCTCCAGGTTGTCTGGCGAAGTCACTCCTTGGGAGGTGATGGTAGCCATTCATGCCAGTTCCCTTGAAAACTCATTGCTTTTCCCTTAGCAGGGGAGCCAAGGATCTGCATCCTCTCTCTGGAGGAGTTACTCTCACTACGGCAGGAAGGAACCACATTGGGAATGTGACTGACAACCGATAGGGGAGCAGTAGCTACCCCAGTACGTATGTACGCACGTGAGGAATACAGGTAGCGGTGTTACAGCGACCAGGGAGGCTCCTCTCTGCAGAGAATGCCTGTCTGTCTGGCAGCATCAGGAAAAAGGGGGAGTGGGTCAGGGGCTTCCCCCAACCTGCCTCCCTGCTGCCACATTCCCCGGAGGCGGCAACAAGAGAAGTGGCCGCGACCGGGGGAGCACTCCCCACCTCTGCTTCCAGCCCCTCTTCATTGTACCCAGTTCAGCTGTTGTGTGGCTACACTGCCACTACACGCGGCGAAATGAGTGTTGCCCAACAAGCATGCCCAAGGGGCAGGGAGTGAAGCAGCTGCCCTGAGGTCTACAAGCCTGGGGGTGGGGCCCAGTCCCACCCTGGGGCAACTGTGTCCGCTGGCCCGGGAGTGGGCGCAGGGCTGCTGGGGGCCATTCCAGCCTAGTAGCTCCCCCCCTGAGCGTGACAGTAAATAGGTATTTGTCGGGGGGCGCAGCAGCAGGCACACCCTTCACTTTCATATTCGTTTTCATTTACAAAAC
Source organism: Sphenodon punctatus (assembly GCA_003113815.1). Classification (NCBI taxonomy): domain Eukaryota; kingdom Metazoa; phylum Chordata; class Lepidosauria; order Sphenodontia; family Sphenodontidae; genus Sphenodon; species Sphenodon punctatus. Next base: position 381,439 of record QEPC01009510.1, read on the forward strand.
CTCTTTGGGGTTTTTTTGGGGGGCGGGGGGGTTGTAAACAAAAACAATTGTTTTGTTTTTTCTATTTGATTTTATTAAAAATAATGTATTTAATATATATTTTTTCAAAAAATCATGGTGCATGCGCAGAATGGCTCCTGGTGGCTATTTTGCACATGTTGGGGGGGGGGGGGGGGGGGG
>QEPC01009510.1:385632-401506 GCA_003113815.1 Sphenodon punctatus
AATCCCCCCCCCCCCAAGCTGAGCGTCTATCCCCAGGAGTGGTTCCACTGCAGGGGCAGCCAGGCGGGCAGTGAGGCAGGCACAGAGAGACTGACTGCGTCCGCTGTCGCACTGGGGGAGAGGGGGTGAGCTTAGCCAATTTGGCCTCCAGGGCCTGTTGCTTCTTGCTGCCGTGCGACTGGTCCACAGGCGCTGCTATCAAACACGCAAGACACTCAAAATGCAGCGAGCCTATTAAGTGCCTTATGCCATGAAAAGAGACTAACTATCTATCTATCTATCTATCTATCTATATATATCTGTCTATCTATCCAGTTCAGTTGTGCCCCATAATCAATTCACGCTGCCCCCCACCCATAACCATTTCATTTGCACCCCCAGGGCAGCGTGAATTGATTACATGGGGGGCACAAATGAACTGGATATGGGGTGGGGGTTTAAAGACCGTATTACTGTTAGAAATAACTTCATTGCTATTGAAGAGTTAGTGAAATAGCAGCCATAATAAACTCAGAACCATATCTGCAGATTTTCCAAGATAGAATAGATATTGCTTTACATCCTAAAATCCTACCTAAGATAGTATAAGTAAAACAGTTGTGAGAATGTGGCCCTTTTTACACGGGTCTCTCCTCCCAGCCATGAACACACGGCGCACGTGCCCACGGTGAGTGGGGGGGTGTGCGCGCGCCCGCCTAAAACGCATCCTCACACACACACCCCCGGGTCGTCCCCACGCACGGAGCAACCGGGGAAAACGGTGGTTACTCCGTGGGTGTGGGTGAGTGGGGATGTGTGTTCGGTCATGTGCACACCCTGCCTGTGCACCAGCGTGCCCAAGGACCCCCCACCTGGCAGAGCCATGTAAAAACAACCTGTGAGGAGCCACTCGAAGAAGAACAGAAGTTGCCGCCTTGTAAACAAGGTTCTTCGAGATGGCTGTGAACATTCTCACAACACCCACCCTTCCAGCCTCGCATGGAATTTTCTTATATTCCTAGAAAGGGTTGGAGGGAACTGTCATTCTGAAGGGGAGAGCGCTTTTTATACTAGAGGAGCGTGAGACTATCGTGGTCTATTATTTGAATAGGGTGAGTGTGCACAACAAACCCAGTGGTGAGAATGTTGGGCGCCATCTCGAAGAACCTTCTTTACAAGGCAACAACCTTCTGATCACTCACGTGGAGAGTTGTTTGTAAACAAACAGCTTTGGACCGCTATTAGCAGGCAGAGGCAGGTGAGGGATGGGGACCAGAGCCAGGGAGGGGAGGCAGAAGAACTTTTCGGGGGGGAAGCTGGCTGCAGCCTGCCGCCCAGCCAGGAAAGTGCAGAGCTCCAGCTGGCTGTGTGGGGCCGGCCCCGGCTCCAAGATGAGCCCTGCTATGGTCTGTGTGGCTCATGGCTCCTCCATTTGATGGTATGATCCCTGTTTGATGTTTTACTGCAGGCTCCCCGAGGGCTGGCTCTTCCCAGACGGGCTACGAAAGCAGGAGCACAGGCCCTGTCTGTGATCTGGCCCAATTGGACACTGGCAATGGCTGTAGGGCAGGGGGGCCAGTGCCCCCTCAATCTCCTGGCCCCACTAGAGGAAGTGGGGCCACCGTATGTGAAGCTGGAACCGGAGGAGCCCATGGGCCGTGCCCAAGCGGAAGGTAGGGAGCAGGCTGGGAAAGGCCCAGCTGAAGACCAGACTGGGGCCACGAGGCAGCGTCTGGGACAGACAGCTCCACAATGGGCCAGGACCGTGCCTCAGACGGAGAGGACACTCCCTCACTGGGAAGCCCAGTGGCAGGGGCAGCGGCAGGCCCCAGAGCCTCCCCTTGGAGCATGGTCAGACTCTGATGCCTTCACGAAGACCCAGGTGCCCAAGTTCTCCCCCGGGGACGACCTTGAGGCCCATCTGGCTGCCTTTGAGCGAGTGGCGGAGGCCTGCCAGTGGCCCAGGGAGGAGTGGGTGACGCGACTCATACCGGCCCTCAGCACGGACGCCCGACAGGCCTACAGCAGCCTGGACCCCAGAGACGCTGGGGATTATGGGAAAGTGAAGGCCGCCATCCTGCGCGGGGACACGGTCAGCTTGGAGACGCAGCGCCAGCGCTTCCGGCAGTTCCGCTACCAGGAGGCCGAGGGGCCCCGAGAGGTTTGCAGCCGACTCCGGGAGCTCTGCCAGCGCTGGCTGAGGCCAGAGAGCCGCACGAAGGAGCAGGTCCTGGAGCTGCTGGTCTTAGAGCAGTTCCTGACCATCCTGCCCCAGGAAATGCAGGGCTGGGTGTGGGAGTGTCGCCCGGAGACCTGCGCCCAGGCGGTGTCCCTGGCAGAGGAGTTCCAGCTTGGGCAGTGCCAGGCCGGGGCGTGGGAGCAGCAGGTGAGAGCCTCCTTGCTGTCTGCTCGGGGTTCAGCAGGATCCAGTCGGGGCCAGCCGCATTGGGAATTTTGAGCTGGGTGTCTTCAGGCCTGCTTTGGGCTAAAGCCCTGCGTGGGAGTGAAAAACCAGCCCTGCTTTTCTCCACTGCTGCATGTTTTTAAAAAGAACTCGCCCCAAAATGTCCCTCCAACTTAATCCCCCCCCTCCCCCCGATAGGGCTGGAGTCGGGGCCATGACTCCCACTCCTGCTCCCTGTGGATAAGCTGTCTGACAGAGAGCAAGACCCCGCCCCCGTCGGCGGTATAAGCCCCAACCCTGGCCAGAGCTTGCATTACAGGCTGGGCTCAAATCTGCACCCACAAATTACCTCCAGGGAGCAACGTGTGCCTACCCAGTTCCTGCAGCGTGGGGGCTTTCCTGCCCCTGCTAAAGGGCTCTGCTTTGGTGCCCAAGCTCAGCGAGTGCCTCCGGGGATCCTGCTCTGTGTCGCTGAGCTATAGGAGGGCTGCCCCCTTTTTTGCAGCTCCCCTCGTGGGCACCAGGACAGAGCCTGCGCTGATCAAACGCCCCTCCCCACCCTGTGCTTGGTGAGGAAGCTACGTGCGCTGGGATGGATCTGAGTTTTGCAGCACGCGTGCTGCCCTTGACCCCGCGTCTAGGTTATGTGCAGCATCAGTTTGTGGGATACGGATAGAGGTGGCTAAAACTGTCTTTTGGAAATGTTAACCCATGCGCACTCCATTCATTAACACCCTAGCAACTGCCATAGAGTTGTGGGCAGCAGCCTAGAGTGGCTGCTGATCCTGCCCACAGCTCTATGGTGTGGGGGTGGATGACGGGCTTTGGCAGGTCCGTCTAAAACACCCATTGTTCCCATTCTGCAGACAAAGGACTGAGAGAGGGTGACTTACCCCAAGCCAGCCAGGGAGCTCATGGCTAAGACAGGATTCAAGCCCTAGTCCCCCAGGTCCATGTCCAGCATCTTAGCCACTAGGCCGTGCTGGATCTTACAACCGCGTGACATTGAGAAACTAGATTTGCTTTAAAAACTGCAAAACTAAAGTTGAAATTCTGAGTCCGTAGCTTTGATAGGATTCAGCTGCTGAGCAGCAGTAAATGGGATAGTGAAGGTTCCATCACGGTTTCACCTTCAATGGGGGGAGCACTGGGATAGGGGCTTGCACTGACAGAGCCCCACGGTGTGTCTGGAGGCAGCCTGCCTCCTGTGGGGTCCCCCTGCCAGCAGGTGCAAGTGACTTCCATGGATCCTACTGCACCTGAGCTGGTTTTTCACTAGCCAATCCCTTCTGGCGCACAAGCCAGCAGGGCCTCCGAGTTGGATTGCCTGCCGCTCTCTTGGGTGGGGTCTGCAGTGCCTAGGGAGAAGGGTTCCCCCAGGGCGAGGATCCCTGCATACAGCGGTGCTGGTGTTGCCTGATGGCAGCCCGTATGGGGCTCCCTAGGCTTTATAGAGGCATCTGCCACTAGCTGTGTCCCCGAGAGCCGTTTGAAGGGCCCTAGAGGCCTGGATGCCGCGAGTCTGGCCCTTGGCCGTGGTTCCTTCTGCTCTCTCCTCAGCCCAAATCCGAGACCCTGTGCAGCTAGGGGGTGAGCCTGCCCTCTCTGAGGCTTGGCATCCAGCTCTCCATGAGCCCACTGTTCCCCCTCCTGATGCCGGACTGCAGCGTCTGCCTGGGTCAGAGCTGTCTGTGGGTGAGATGTGTGCGTCGGTTCAGATTTGATCCTGTACTGATGCCTCTGCCTCTCGCCCCCAGGTCACCATGTGCGTGAAGGTTGAGGAAGTGGCTTTGGAGGAGATGGCGCCTCCTGGTGCATTGTGGGATTCTCCTGGCTCCCAGTCCCATCCCAATCGTGGCTCCCGGGACGAGGCTGGGCAGAGCGAGTACGAGCTGCCTGGGGTCCCTGGAAAGGAGTCGCAGAACCCACAAGAAACGGGTAAGGAGCAGAAGGTTGGGGCGGAGGCTGCAGGGAGGTGAGCCCGGGGGGGTGGGGGGGCAGGAACCAGGACTGGCTCCAGGGTTGGCAATGAGCTAGGGAGATGCAGATTTTAAAGTCGGGTGAGACCCCGAGGTCATCTAGTTCCGTTGGTCTCTAGTGGCTAGGTCTTGGAGACTGCATATCCCCCCCCCCAACCTCTCAGGGACTGGGTTCAGGAGATGGGGTGGGTACCCCGGCCCTTTGTTCTCTAGTGACTGGGTTTTGGAGATGGCATGTGTCCCATCCCCTGCCCCCACCTCAACCCTGGGCGGGCTGTGGCTCAGGTGGTAGAGTGCATGCTTTGCATGTATAAGGTCCCAAGTTCAATCCCCAGCATCTCCCATTCAGGATCCCTGGTAGCACGTCTGGGTGAGGCTTCTGCTGGGGATCCTGGAGGGTTTCCAGTAGCACGCCTGGGCGAGGCTTCTGCCGGGGATCCTGGAGGGTCTCAGGTAGCACCGCTGGGCGAGGCCTCTGCTGAGGGTCTCCGGTAGCAGGCCTGGGCGAGGCCTCTGCTCCTGGAGCTCCTGGAGGGTCTCCGGTAGCAGGCTTGGGCGAGGCCTCTGCCGGGGCTCCTGGAGGGTCTCCGGTAGCAGGCCTGGGCGAGGCCTCTGCCGGGGCTCCTGGAGGGTCTCCGGTAGCAGGCCTGGGCGAGGCCTCTGCCGGGGCTCCTGGAGGGTCTCCAGTAGCACACCTGGTCGAGGCCTCTGCCAGAGATGGGGAGAGCTGGATTTGAAGCCCTGCTGCCGTGTCAGGTTTTGACAATCTTGGGCTAAGTTGGACCATTGGTCTGACTCAGTTAGGCAGCTCCTTATATCCTAACCCCAGAGGGACTGACCTGCTTCCACACCCGTAGCGCCGGCTCTGGTCCAAGTGGGCATTCCTGTCTCGCAACAAATGGTCACCCGTCTAGAGCAAGTTGCTGTGTTCACTGCTGGGAGGTGGGAAAATAAGACCATAGGGATGTGTCCAAGCAGGGTCCTTCATGCCCCTCCTTCCTAGTCTCCCCCCACCCCCTGTGCAAGAGGCATGCAGATACCCAGAAAAGCAACTTGTGCTCTGTATGTGTCTCTGTTAGAAACTTAGAGCGTTTTCTGCTCTGCGTGTCCCTGTTAGCAACGGAGACGCCGAGGGGTGCACAACGCCGCAAGCAACGTGCTGTCAACTGGGGTGAGAAGGAGACCCGGGTGTTCCTGAGCATCTGGGGGCATGAGCGTGTCCAGAAGATGCTGCTGCACCAGCACCGCAATGAGGAGGTCTACAAGAAGATCGCGATGCAGATGACAGCGCTGGGGTACGAGCGGGATTGGGAGCAATGCCGGCAGCGCGCCAAGGACCTCCGACGCGGATACAAGGATGTCAAGGATCAGAACAGACGCTCTGGGCGTGGTCGGCAGGTCTGGCAGTACTTTGAAGAGCTGGACACCATCCTTGGGCCGCTGTATGAGTTGGGCAGTGGGTACGAGGGGGAGGACAGCGTAGACGATACATCTGGGGACCCCTTTGCCAAAGGGTCTCTCGCACCCCAGACCACCAGCTGCTCAGACTTGCAGGACTCTGACCCAATGGAGAGCTGGGTGCTGGGATTTGGGGAGGGGGCTGAGCTGGTCCAGACACCCTTCCAGCGTGCTGCCAACTGGGGTGAGAAAGAGACGCGGGACTTCCTGGGCATCTGGGGGCAGGAACGTATCCAGCGGATGCTCCACCAGCAGCACTGGAATGAGGAGGTCTACAAGGAGGTATCGGTGCAGATGGCAGCACTGGGTTACAGCCGCGACTGGGAGCAGTGCCGCCAGCGTGCCAAAGACCTCCGGCGTGGCTACAAGGACATCAAAGACCAGAACCGGCGCTCTGCCCGCGGGCGTAAGGTCTGGCAGTATTTTGAGGAGCTGGATGCCATCTTGGGCCAGGATCTGGAGATGGAGCCTCACGGAGAGCAGGGCCAAGGGGATGTCTCTGCAGACGACACCATTGAGGATGCGGACCCTGCTAGTTCTCCGGTGTCCCAGGTGCCAGCCCAAGCCTCCAGCCCAGTGGAGCCCCAGGACTGTGATGAGATTGAGGTCCTGATCGTGGGCGCTGGGCACAGTGATGGGCAGGCGTCCTGCCAGCGTGCTGCCAAGTGGGGGGAGCGGGAGACCCGGGACTTCCTAAGCATCTGGGGGCAGGAGGACGTCCAGAGCCTGCTTCACCACCAGCACCGCAACGAGGAGGTCTACAAGCAGATTGCAGCGCAAATGGCGGTCATGGGCTATGACCGCGACTGGGAACAGTGCCGGCAGCGTGCCAAAGACCTCCGGCGTGGCTACCGGGATGCCAAGGACCAGAACCGGCGCTCTGGGCGTGGGCGGCAGGTGTGGCAGTACTTCGAGGAGCTGGATGCCATCCTGGGGCCCTGGTATGAAATGGGTTGCAGCGGGCACCAGGATGGGGACAAGGCTGGGGAGGAGTTGTGTGCTGGGGGGTCCCTAGTGCCCCTAATTCCATATCATGCCCAAAGTATGAGCCCCGCTAGCACCCCGGAGCTGGGGGAGCCTCTGGTATTGGGGTGTGGAGAAGCGATGGATAATAGCCAGGCGCCCTGCCAGCGTGCTGCCAAGTGGGGCGAGCGAGAGACACGGGACTTTCTGTGCCTCTGGGGGCAAGATGGCGTCCAGAGCCTGCTGCACCAGCAGTATCGCAATGAGGAGGTTTACAAGCAGATCGCAGTGCAGATGACGGCCCTGGGGTATGAGCGGGACTGGGAGCAGTGCCGGCAGCGTGCCAAGGACCTCCGGCGTGGCTACCGGGATGCCAAGGACCAGAACCGGCGCTACGGGCGTGGGAAGCAAGTCTGGCAGTACTTTGAGGAGCTGGATGCCATCCTGGGACCCTGGTATGAAATGGGCAGCAGTGGGCACCCTGAGGGAGACCGATCTGGGGAGGAGCTGGGTGCCAGAAAGTCGCCACTGCCCCAGGCTGCCAGTGTGACCAGCTCCTTGTGGCAGACGACAGGCCCCAGCGAGGTGATGAGGAGTGACAACCAGGCGCTGGAGGGGGCACAGGCCGGCGCTCCCAGTAAGTGACGTCCGTGCATGCCCTGCGTTCTGAGAGAGCAGAATAAATTGTGTGAGTTATGCCAGTTGGTTCCCCAGCATGCTGTTCCAATCCATTTTGGACATCGCCTCCAAAAGCGCACCATGCTGCACAAAACTGACAGGTAAAGCGTGCATCCTGCTTATACAGAGAGACAGCTGCCCGGTTCATGCTGTGTTTGAGGAGGCTTCACCGCTCCTCGCCAGCAGGGGCTTGGGAGCTGTGGCTATATACCGGCTCCCCATTAGCTTATTATTATTATTATTATTATTATTATTAACAAACATTTATATAGCGCCAGCAGTGTACCTGGCACTTTACAAAGTAATAAAATAGACAGGGTCCCTGCCCCTAGGGCTTACAATCTGAGAGACAGGAGCTGGGGGAGAGACTTAGGAAGGGGAACAGAGGGAGAGACAAGGGGTCTAACATTCACAGTGCTGGTATCCCCATTGGCTAGCTCTCAGCGCTGCTCTCTCCTGCCCCCGGAGGCAGTATTTGCAAATCTGACCAAACGCAAATTCTGTGAAAGTTGTCACAGTCACAGCAGTGATGAATTCCTGGGGGTCTGGCTGGGAGCAGCTCTGGTAGAAAGTGGGTCTGACAATCTCCCCCCCCCCCTCCCCCCAAGAGGCCTTGGTCCCTACATTGAGTTGTTGCTGGATCTAGCCACCAATAAGACACAGGTAGGCAGCGACTCTGGATCAGCCCTCTGCGTTGCAGGGAGAGGCAGTGCCCAGCTCCTCACTAAAATGGAGCCTTTTCTGGAGCACCTGCCTCCACTGTGCCTGCCTGCAGCTCCCGCTGGCTTACTACACCCCAACTTCCCACTTCATGCTCTTCCCCAACTCCGTGGCTGCCCGTGTTGCCCACTGCCCCCAGTGCAAGTCAACGGGGGCTGCAAATCACTCAAGGCCAGAAATCCAGTGGCCAGCAGAGAATCTAATAAAGTGTGATGTGGATGTAAATGTGCATATTCAAGTAAATGGATGCAATTTTTAAATGGCTTAATTGGGCTGAAAAATAACAACTCAGTGTCTTCCGTTCTAGACTATTGAGCTATTCTGTTCCTCTGTATGAGCTCATTGTGCAACAGGACAGCAGTGGAGCCTGGGATGAAAGAAAAAGGAGGTGAAGTGTGGGAATGAGCGACATACCCCCCCCCCAATGTACGTAGGTTCCCCCCCCTCCAGCTGCTGGCACAAGGTGGCCAGGAGTGCTCCCTTTATCCTAGGCATGGCCATCTCGAAAGACCTCAAAGGAAGGAAACAGCACTGTGAACTGCGTCAAGTTCCTGAACTTATTGCCTGTGTGACCCCATTTTGACACTTCTCTATAGTCCCAGACAGCAACAAAGACCTGTACCGCACAGCAAATATCAGTGGGGTCATGGCCTCATCCACGGAGGACACGGCCCCACTTAGGATCCTGACCCTCCAGCTTGGGGACCTCTGACCTAAGGGACCTGTCTCTGTGACAGTGCAATTGGGGCCCAGTGTATCTTGTGCCCAAACCCCCAAATTCTGTGGATTTCAGCAGGCAGAATAGATTACTTTGTGGGAGCAGCATAGACCGTGGGAGCAGCCAAGGGAGTTCCAGCAGCAGTCACCTGCATGGTGCTGGATGGGTGGGCAGAGGGGGTGCCCATGAACAGCAAACCAAGCCCCCTCAGGCACGGAGAGGCAGAAAGGGCTGCACCTGCATGAGCCCTGCTCCTCTCTCACTTCCCCTCACCTGATTGCTGCAAGATCCTGGCCCACTGCCAAGCTTGGCAGAAATTGTACAGTGGAAAGCAAAATTAATCTGCTGCAAAGAGCTTGGTTTTGTTTTGTTTTTTCTTCCTGAAGCATCAAAATTGTCTGCAACCGGAGACTGGGACGGATGGAGCATTGTTACTATCATTCTGTGATGGGGATGGCCCCTGGCTGGTGGGGCCTGCTGCAGCCATGCTTGGGGTGTACCCCATGACCAGATTTGGGGGCGGGAAGGAATTTTCCCTCCAGGCGGATTGGCAATTGACTCTGAGGGTTTTTGGGGTTGTGTTTTGCCTTTCCCTGCAGCGTGGGTGTGACTCGCCTGTTTGGGACACCTGGACCTTTCTTTTTCTGAAACTGTTCCCTGTTGTTCCGGGCATAAGTGTGCTCTGGCCAGTCCCGGTCTCTACATGTGGCAGATTTTTTAATAGTCTCCGTTTCTTGTTGGGTGATTGATTGATTTTTTTTCTGTGCAGATGAGGGTGTGGTGATTCCTGTGGTGGTACAGGAGGCTGCACTAGGTGATTCTTGAGGTCCCCTGGGATTCTCCGACTGTACGGCAGAGCTAACGCCTTCTCTTCTCTTCTCTCCGCAGTAACGGAGCTGCCTGCCCCTAGCACCTCCGAGGGCCTGCCTGCCCCCCTTGTTGCCAAGTATCCACCGCATCTTTGCATCCGCCGCTGCAAGAGACCACGGGGGGGTGGCTCTCCCCAGGACCCGCCCCTAGAAACCAAGCGCCCCGCAGCAGCCACCAATGGGTTCCTAAAGGAGGAGAGTTGTCTGCCGGCCAGAGAAACTGAGGGCAAGAGAGAGAGTACGGTTCTGAGGCTGACGGAACTAGGAGGAGGGGGGGGAAGAGAAAGCGCCTGCTAAAGCAGAGCCGGCTGCGAGCTGGGGGAGTGACTGAGAGCTCGAGTCGCTGCCCCACTGGCCCTACGTCACGTCCAAACAAGAAGCGGCACCTCGACTCTGCTAAGTCAAGGGAAACGGGGAGTCTTCTGGGTTCCACTCCTTGGCTTCCCCCTGGCCGTCGGCTGCTGCACACTCCGAGCCCCTGGATAAGCTATCGTCACTTTGGTTTCTACTTCGAAGCCTTTTTAAGCCTTTTTCGATCCACTGTTTGTATTGAATAAAATGTTTGTTATAAACCTTCTGGTGTGATTTCGTCCCCGCAGGTGTGAGAGCAGGGGGAAGGGCAGTGCGGGTTTGGGGGACTTCCCTTCATTTGAATGCCCCAGGGGATGACCTCTCCCTCCGATCCCTTGGCGGTGCGTCTCCACCCAGGGGCTGAACATGAGAGGAGGGAGCCTATTACCTACAGAACCCATCTTGGGGACGTTCCAGGAAACGATGGCTACTTGCCATGTTGACTTGAATGTTAATTCCTATCTAACCTTAGTTTGTGTAGCAGTCTCCCTGATTTGGGAGGGAAAATTCCCTGATTTGGGTCTGGTGCTGTTGAACGTGAGGTCGGTTGTAAATAAATTGACAACGGTCTGGGAATTAATCCTGGACCAGGCAGCTGACCTTGTGCATCACGGAGACCTAGCTGGACAAGGCGGGGCCTGTTTTGGCTGATTTTGTTCTAGCTGGGTACTCGGTGCAGCATCAGACCAGAGGGACGGGGTGGCAGTGTAGCCGTTATTTTGAAGGACATATGGACTGTGAGGAGGTATCCTCTGCAAACTATGGCAGGCATTAGGGATTTGCGAACACCAGGGTGTTTGGCCCGTTTGGGGTTCAGCCCCCCCAAACCGTTTGGGTTCTGGCTGTTTGGCCCGAACGTGTTGGGGGGGGCCGAACGTGTTTGACCGGGGGACAGGGGAAAACCCGGTCCCCCCCCACGCTGTGTGGCTGGAAGGGGTGCCGGGGCTCACCCCCACCCCCAGCTCAGCCTCGTAAATTTTATTTATTTATTTAAACCCCACCCCAGGGATCGCCCTACCTGGTGGTTGCGGGTCCGGCAGCAGTGGGTCCAGCGGTGCTCCGGAGCGCTTCAGGTTGAGTGACCCGTCATGTGACCCGGAAGGCCTAGTAGAGGCCTGAAACGCTCCGGAGCGCCGCCGGATCCACTGCCGCCGCTGGACCCAGGGTCGGAGTCCCGGCACCACCAGGTAGGGCGATCTGTGGGGTGGAGGTTTAAAAAAAAAAATTTTAAAAAAATTACGAGGCTGGGCGGGGGAGGGGAGGGGAGTTCCGGTGCCCCTTCCACCCGCGCAGCCTGGAGTGGGGAGGGAAAACCAGGTTCCCTCCCCCCGCCACCCGAACGGGTTCAGAACCCAAACTTTGTTCGGCTGGTTGGGGTGGGGGGCAGTTTGGGGTGTTCGAGAACGGGCCAAACATCCCGAGTTTGGGCCAAACCCCTGAACCGTGTTCGTACATCCCTAGCAGGCATAGAGGGACTCCATCTTGTGATTTGGCTGGAGACAAATTGGGGTTGCTGCTAGTATACCATACACTGTGCAGCAGCATCCCTGCACACTCTAGCGGAGCTGGTGTCAGAGGTGGTTTTGTGGTCCCCAAAGACTGTGGTCTTGGGTCTTCAATATCCACACCAATGCCAACCTGGGCTGTTAGATAACCAGGGGGTGAAAGGGGTACTTAGGGAGGAAAAGGAGATTGCAGAGAAACTGAATGAGTTCTTTGCTTCGGTCTTCACTGCAGAGGATGTTGGGGAGATACCCACGCTGGAACCTTATTTTGTAGGTGATGAATTGGAAGAGCTGTCACAAATCAACATGACTCTGGAGGAGGTTCTAGAGCAAACTGACAAACTAAATACTAACAAATCACCAGGACCAGATGGTATTCACCCCAGAGTTCTGAAGGAATTCATATGAAATTGCAGATCTACTTTTAGTAATTTGTAACCTATTGCTAAAATCTGCCACTGTACCGGAAGACTGGAGGGTGGCAAATGTAACCCCAATATTTAAAAAGGGATCCAGAGGTGATCCTGGAAACTACAGATCAGTAAGCTTGATGTCTGTGCCGGGCAAAATGGTGAAAACTATAATTAAGAACAGAATCACTGGGCATGTTGATCAGCATGGCTTAATGGGGAAGAATCAACATGGGTTTAGCAAAAATAAGTCATGCCTCACTAATCTGTTGGAATTCTTTGAGGGGGTAAATAAGCATGTGAACAAGGGAGACCTGGTAGATATAGTGTACCTGGATTTCCAGAAAGCATTTGATAAGGTCCCTCATGAAAGACTCAAGAAAATTAAAAAGTCATGGGATAGGAGGTAATGTCTTACTATGGATCGGTAACTGGTTAAAGGATAAGAAGCAAAGAGTAGGACTGAATGGTCAGTTTTCACAATGGAGAATTATAAAAAGTGGTGTGCCCCAGGGATCTGTATTGGGACCGGTGCTGTTTTTAATGTATTCATTCATGATCTGGAAAAGGACGTTTAAGAGTGATGTGATCAAATTTGCAGATGACATGGGATGGGCGAACAGATCGCGGTTCGGGTTTGGCTGTTTGGTTCGTTCGCCGGGTTCGGCCGTTTGGAAAAAATTATCGCGAGAGCACGTGAAGCCGTAATCGCACTGGAAATTCAAGCACGTGCTGAACTGTGTGGCGAGTGTGTGTTTGGCTGGGTGGCTGTTCGGTTTGTGTGTTTTGGCTGTGTTTGGGTTGGGTTTGGCTGTGGTGTGGTTGTGGTTGGTGAGTGTTGGTGTGTGTTATGGGTGACTGTTTTGGCTGTGGATGGGGTGATTGTTTTAAAAAAAAAATGAAGAAGGCTGCAGTTCTTATTCAGCGGCTGGGAGCCAACTTGCCGCTTGAGGAGGAGGAGGAGGTAGAGGTCGCTGGCACTGCCCCTACTACACCTCCAGTGGTGGTGTCCGGCTCCTCAGCTGAGGAGCAAGCGGCGGGCTCAGGAGGTGCTGCTAGGTTTATAAACTTTTTTACTTTGAGGACAAGAAAGACTCTATCCATTAGAGCGAGCTCAATGGCGTGCGGGTGCGTGCGTGGGTGGTGGGCATCAGTCAGGCACAAACTGTGGGCATCAGCGGGTGGCAGCAGATGTCTGCCACAGAGAGAGAGGGTACTGTAGTGTGGGGGGCTCTGGCACGAGCAGCACCCCCACCCAAACATGCCAGGCTAGCAAGGGTCTCCACTCTCCAGTTGCCATCCCATTCCCTACGCATCCCCAAATAAGGGCAGGATTTTCACGTGCCAGCCAGGGCATTTCTAGTTGCAATCCCTAGCATCCGCTAGCACCCCCGGAGGGCAGGATTTGCACGTGTCAGCCAGGGTCTCCCAAGCACCCCAGGGAGCACAGGATTTGCACGTGCCAGCCAGGGGCAATCCCTAGCATCCCCTAGCACCCCTGGGAGGGCAGGATTTGGACGTGCTTTCTAGTTATTATTTATTATTATTATTAATAGACATTTATATAGCACCAGTCGTATGACCTGGTGCTGTACAGAACACAGAACTAGATGCGGTCCCTGCCTGTGGCTTACAATCTGTGGCTTGTAATCCCTAGCACCCCAAGGAGGGAGGACTAGAGGCATCTTCATCATAAATGCATGATATTACTTTGGTGTTCGTAATGTGTTACCATTTCAGAACAGAATCAGATGCCGACCCCAGCGCTGCTGCCAGGACCAGGCCAAGGAGGAGAACCCCTAGGTTGCCATCACCACTGCCAGTGACACCCCCAGACATTTGGCACCAGAAGTCAGATGTCTGGAGGTTTTTTGACAAGGGCGACGGATTCACCACATGCAAGGTATGGCACGGGGACTGGAACAACAGGGAATGAATTGTCCTATGACCTGACCTGTTAGGAACGGAAGTCCCCTGCAGAGAGAGATTGGCCACCCAGTCCACCCACTTGTGGAGACAGAATGCAGGCAGGACTTGAATGACAGACCATTGGTCTGACACAGTATGGCACTTCTTATGTTGTTATTGGGGGTGGGGGCAGAGTGTGAGTTCATGGCAACCATGGGACTGTCTCGGATGGTAGTTGGCCCAACGCATGATGGAGGTCATATTTTGCACCAGCTGTGATATGGGGGAATCTGTTGGTGGGGGAGGTGTTATCCATGCCCTTGTCATGAATGGATCATTACCATCTCCAGACCAGTCTCCTGGTGCATGTCTGCCCCTGAAAAGGTGCAGAACCAGTTCGGTTGGTTCGCCCCTGGAGACATTTGGAACCGGAGAGGTTTCGGAATGCTCTTGGTGAGCTTCCCTCTCATCTCAATGACAGTTCGCTTTGTGGCCTTGTGGAACATCTTGCTGACAGAGGCCATCGACCAAATGACTCCTAGGTGTCTGCTCCCAGAACGCCGATTCCACTGGTCCCCGTGGTATACAGAAGAACTGCGGAGGATGAAGCAGGTAGGGCGGTGGTTGGAGCAACGGTAGTGCCGTTCTTGTGCTGAAGTCGACTAATTGCAGCATAGGGTTAGTTTACAAACCTATACTGTGGCTGTGCGGGCAGCAAATAATAGGTTCTGGGCTGCTCTCATAGCATCCACAAAGTTGCATCCAGCGGAGCTTTTCCAGGTGGTGAGGGGGCTGGTCAGTCAGGCCTCCCTCTGGAACTGGAATCTTCCAGTGTTTGCTGTGCCATGTTTGTTGACTTCTTTCATGCAAAAGATTGCCGGATTCACCAGGATTTTGATGCCACGTTTAGTGCAGTAGGAGAACCAGAAGTAATGGAAGCCCCATCTTGTCTGGTTTTCTGTGATCAATTTCAGTCGGTATTGCCTGCTGATGCAGAGGAGGTCCTTTGTGCTGTTCAGGCCATCTGTTGTGAACTTGACCCCTGCCCATCCTGGCTGATTAAGGCCAGCCGGGAGAAACCAGGCTGCCTCCAACAGGCGGTGATGCGGCCTTTGCTTAAAAAACCATCTTCAGATGCAGACTCCCTGGCCAGCTATCAGCCAGTCTCTAACCTTCCCTTTCTAAGGGCAGGTTGTTGAGCAGGTGGTGGCCCAGCAGCTTCAGGGGCATCTGGACTGTGTCAGTTTTTTAGATTCCTCGCAGTCTGGGTTTTGGCACTGCGACTGTGCTTATGGCCTTGGTCGATGGCCTCTACCGTGAGCTGGACCAGGGATGTTTGACCCTGGTGATCCTGTTAGATCTCTCAGCAACATTTGACACTGTTGACCATGAGTGGTTGGTGGCCCACTTGCGGGACCGAACCGGGGTGGGCAGGATGGTCCTTGGATGGTTCTGTTCAGGAGAACTCAATGTGTGGTGCTGGGTGATTGTTCATCTTCTCCCTGGGACGTCACGTGTGGACTCCTGCAAGGTTCGGTTCTGTCCCCCCTCTTGTTCAATGTGTACATGCAGCCTTTGGGCGAGGTCATCAGTGTCACGGGGGAAGGGTGAAACTGAGGAAAGGGTAGGGAATACAGGGGTTGAGGAAGGTCCACCCTGGAGGGGAGGGAATGGACGAGGAGGGATCCACAGAAGGGCTTCCCCTAAGGGGTCAGGGAAGGCACACACACTAGAGGCGGCTCTCTCTCTCGGAGAGATCTCTATCTGGGAAGTAACGTCCCTCAGGGTGTTGGGTAGGCTTTCCCTCTTTAACGGAGGGCAACCCTTTTCATCATAGGGACAGAGAGAGAGCCAATTGCCCCTATAGACAAGGACAGACAAAGGAGGGAACCACACGCTTGGGGAATTTCTCGGGCCCAGGGCACCTGGTGC
>QEPC01009510.1:413601-428316 GCA_003113815.1 Sphenodon punctatus
CTGTTTGCATGACTTCTTCATTATCACTGTTTACCTTGTACAATTTTAACTGTGATGAATGCACCCATTTAGGAACCCCTTTCTTATCTATACAGTAAACTGTTGGTCCTGCTTTATCTGTGATGAGATGAGGGCCATCCCATTTAGCTGCAAGGGCATGTTCCTTCTACCCATCATGCAGGGGCAGTTTTCTTGATTTGAGGAGCTTCAGAGAAGCAAACGCCAAACAAGAAAGTGATCATCGCTTCATGACAATGGAAACTTTACAGACGTGGCTGCCCACACTCAGATACAATCTGCTGGCTCAATACACCAGCGTTTCCTGGCCAGAACCACCCGCTGGGGCCGGGTTGAGGGCGACATGGCTCCAAAAGCAGTATGTAGATGGAGTATTGGGGGATCCTTTGTCAATTTGGGTCTCACTCTAACCCAGTTCTGGTCTGTATCCCAGCTTGTGGCAGAGGCTATGGGAGTGGGAGGAGGCGTATACGTCTGTTTGTAGACGAGCGCGCAGTGCACTCGCGCGGGGTCTCTCCCTCCGTCAGGGAGTGACAAGGTCCCCAGGGTGGTGGGGAGTGGATGTCTCCAACCGACCAATGATCAGAGAGAGATCCTTCCTAAGGACAGAAATGCTGCACCGAGCAGACCAATGGCAACTCCGTGGGAGCTGATGCCAGAGGCTTTGCCCCTGTCCCCAAACTGATCTGCTCTGCCCTCCATCCTCACCACAGCTCATTCTTTGCTTTGCAGGACTTGGCTCCCCAGAACGTTTTCCTGACTAGAGCATCTGCATTGAGCCTAGGGCAGTCCCTGGCATTGCAGTGCCGAGAAGGAGAAGGCAAGGAGAGTCGTGATGCAGAGCCACCTTCTGCCTGACTAGGGCTCAGATCCCTGCCCAGCAAAAAGCAGCACATGGTAGGAAGAAGTCAGCAAGGGAATGCTAACTTGTGTCCTGGGCATTCGGAGCCTGGGGAATATTATACCCACGAGGGAGACATGCCTCTGGTGTCCTGGACTTAATTTGTGGAGGGGGAAGGGGCTTGCCAAGGCTATTCAATTCAAAGGAGGGGGGAGGGGGAGCTCCACGAAATGCTCCCAGTAGGAGGGTGCATCCCAAAATGTGACAGACCAGGAAAAGGCCAATCTTGGCTATTTCACGGTTGGAAACAAAAGCCAGAAAAACCCATGGATGGTTTATTTGGCACTCGTTAATGACTTTCCTGTCTCAACCCCTGTCCTGGTTACAGAGTAAATTGGAAGAACGCCTGACTTACCAGAGAGGCAGAGTGGTCCGGTAGTTGGGTGCTACCTGGAAACTAAGGATCTGTTCCTTTCTCTGGCAGGGGATGTGGCATTTTGGGCAGTCTCGTCTTCCTGATTTTTCTTTATTTACAAAACATGCACTGCCAGTGTCTGTGTGCTTGGTTTCCCCCATGAATCGATGTCATTTTGTGGACTTGCAGAGCCTTAAGAGGGCGGGGGGAGACAGTCCAGTTAGTGAGCAAACAGGGTGGTTATCAATTTAACAGGAACTGGAGACACAGAAGGAGAATTAAATTAACATGAACTGATAAAAACTTTAACAGTTATTTAAGAACTGATATGTAATATTATTCTACTTGTGGCCATCTAAGAGAGGAGAACCCAACCAGCAATTTTGTTCTACTTGCAATCAGAGGAATGGAGACCATCTCATGCGATGAGGTGAAAAGAACTTGGCTTTATAGACTTAGAAAACAAAGGCAAAGAGAAGATATGAATCATGTACAAATATCAGAGGAGTTAGCAGAATAGAAAGAAAAGATTTGTTCAAATTAGTGGGCGTGGGTACAAGAGCAAATGGATACAGCCTGGAAATTAGAAGAAGGCTTTTACCCATCAGAGCAGTAAACTACTGGAATAAGCTCTCAGGGGTAATGGTGGGAGGAAAGAACTGGAATAGCCTGATGGCACACAACTCATGAATGATAGTTCAGGGAAAAGAATCTCTTAAATAAACACCAAAGCNATAGGAGAGATACATTAACCATATCTTCCCCCCAAACATTATAATTTACTACAGGGATACATGTATCAAATATTTGTCCATTGTATTGTCCACTGGAACAAGGGTTAGTGTTTGAATCTGGAAAGTAATTGGCTACTGGATCTGGCGTATAGGAGACAGGAGTTGGATTGATTGCCATATCTTGTGGCAGACATTTATGTTTGGCTTTGGTACGTTGATCCGTCAGGGTGAAACCACATGTGTGAGTGGTATCCACACAGGATGAAAGTCCTGTATCCCATTTGCAAACATGGTCAATGTCTGTGGTCCAAAAATTTATAGAAAAAGCTTTGCTAAGCAAAGGGATTTGTGTAGTATTGCCTGTACCTCTTATTGGGAAGAAGCACTCATGTTTGTTTATGGCGACCATTAAAATTTCTCCCTTAGGGTACCAGGTAAATTTTCCTCCAGGGCATAAAATCAGATCGATTCCCATTGTGCATGTAGGTGAACTATGTGTCTGGGGGCAGGCAGGATTTGATCCAGTGACTTGGATTAAATAAAAAAGGTAGAGAAGGCTCACAGGTATGCCTGCTATTTTCATTGTGCCAAGGCTTCCTGATTTCTTCTTATGATATTCGTGTCCTGTAAAGTTAGAGAAGAACAAGCGAACCCATTCTAGGGTGGTTATTTAACAGCTTAAAACACATTTCCTTGTCTTTCCTGTTTGCATGACTTCTTCATTATCACTGTTTACCTTGTACAATTTTAACTGTGATGAATGCACCCATTTAGGAACCCCTTTCTTATCTATACAGTAAACTGTTGGTCCTGCTTTATCTGTGATGAGATGAGGGCCATCCCATTTAGCTGCAAGGGCATGTTCCTTCTACCCATCATGCAGGGGCAGTTTTCTTGATTTGAGGAGCTTCAGAGAAGCAAACGCCAAACAAGAAAGTGATCATCGCTTCATGACAATGGAAACTTTACAGACGTGGCTGCCCACACTCAGATACAATCTGCTGGCTCAATACACCAGCGTTTCCTGGCCAGAACCACCCGCTGGGGCCGGGTTGAGGGCGACATGGCTCCAAAAGCAGTATGTAGATGGAGTATTGGGGGATCCTTTGTCAATTTGGGTCTCACTCTAACCCAGTTCTGGTCTGTATCCCAGCTTGTGGCAGAGGCTATGGGAGTGGGAGGAGGCGTATACGTCTGTTTGTAGACGAGCGCGCAGTGCACTCGCGCGGGGTCTCTCCCTCCGTCAGGGAGTGACAAGGTCCCCAGGGTGGTGGGGAGTGGATGTCTCCAACCGACCAATGATCAGAGAGAGATCCTTCCTAAGGACAGAAATGCTGCACCGAGCAGACCAATGGCAACTCCGTGGGAGCTGATGCCAGAGGCTTTGCCCCTGTCCCCAAACTGATCTGCTCTGCCCTCCATCCTCACCACAGCTCATTCTTTGTTTTGCAGGGCTTGGCTCCCCAGAACGTTTTCCTGACTAGAGCATCTGCATTGAGCCTAGGGCAGTCCCTGGCATTGCAGTGCCGAGAAGGAGAAGGCAAGGAGAGTCGTGATGCAGAGCCACCTTCTGCCTGACTAGGGCTCAGATCCCTGCCCAGCAAAAAGCAGCACATGGTAGGAAGAAGTCAGCAAGGGAATGCTAACTTGTGTCCTGGGCATTCGGAGCCTGGGGAATATTATACCCACGAGGGAGACATGCCTCTGGTGTCCTGGACTTAATTTGTGGAGGGGGAAGGGGCTTGCCAAGGCTATTCAATTCAAAGGAGGGGGGAGGGGGAGCTCCACGAAATGCTCCCAGTAGGAGGGTGCATCCCAAAATGTGACAGACCAGGAAAAGGCCAATCTTGGCTATTTCACGGTTGGAAACAAAAGCCAGAAAAACCCATGGATGGTTTATTTGGCACTCGTTAATGACTTTCCTGTCTCAACCCCTGTCCTGGTTACAGAGTAAATTGGAAGAACGCCTGACTTACCAGAGAGGCAGAGTGGTCCGGTAGTTGGGTGCTACCTGGAAACTAAGGATCTGTTCCTTTCTCTGGCAGGGGATGTGGCATTTTGGGCAGTCTCGTCTTCCTGATTTTTCTTTATTTACAAAACATGCACTGCCAGTGTCTGTGTGCTTGGTTTCCCCCATGAATCGATGTCATTTTGTGGACTTGCAGAGCCTTAAGAGGGCGGGGGGAGACAGTCCAGTTAGTGAGCAAACAGGGTGGTTATCAATTTAACAGGAACTGGAGACACAGAAGGAGAATTAAATTAACATGAACTGATAAAAACTTTAACAGTTATTTAAGAACTGATATGTAATATTATTCTACTTGTGGCCATCTAAGAGAGGAGAACCCAACCAGCAATTTTGTTCTACTTGCAATCAGAGGAATGGAGACCATCTCATGCGATGAGGTGAAAAGAACTTGGCTTTATAGACTTAGAAAACAAAGGCAAAGAGAAGATATGAATCATGTACAAATATCAGAGGAGTTAGCAGAATAGAAAGAAAAGATTTGTTCAAATTAGTGGGCGTGGGTACAAGAGCAAATGGATACAGCCTGGAAATTAGAAGAAGGCTTTTACCCATCAGAGCAGTAAACTACTGGAATAAGCTCTCAGGGGTAATGGTGGGAGGAAAGAACTGGAATAGCCTGATGGCACACAACTCATGAATGATAGTTCAGGGAAAAGAATCTCTTAAATAAACACCAAAGCAAACACAAAAACCAAACCCAAGCCACATTTTTTGTTTTGTTTTTCCTGAAGCATCAAAGTTGTCAGCAGCTTGAAATGGGGCTGACGGGGTATTCTGCAGCCTGGAGACACATTCTTATCTGTTGGGACCTGCCCACATGCTCAGGGTCTAACGGGAACATATTCAGGGTTTGGAACAAATTTCCCTTGGGTCAGATTGGCAGTTGACTTGGAGGGTTTGGAGTTGGTTTTTTGCCTCCCCTGCAGTGTGTGTGACTCACTTGTTTGAGTCATCTGGATGTTTCTTCTATGAGATAGACTCTGTTATTGCATCATTGAGCTCTGGTTGGTCCTGATCTCTACTTGTAACCGATTTTTGATAAAGGCTCTGTTTCTGGTTGAATAGATTTTTGCGTGTGTGTGTGTTCTGGCTGTAGTGGATTCTGCATCGGTGCGGGGGCCGGACTAGGTGACCTTTAAGATCCCTCTCAACTCTCTGACTCTGCCTGAGAGGAGATCCCAGCCATCAGTGGCTGCAAAGAGACTATGCTAAGAATGACTTAATGGTGACCTACTGAATTAAGAATGATTCAGTTTAACTAGAATTGCATTGTTAACCTTCTGTTTTTTCTGTAAGCAACTGTAGCTCTGAACTAATTTTATTTACTTTAACTTGACTTTGATTTATTTTATAAAGCTTCCTTTTACTCTAAAGTTGGTGTGTGTTCATTTGCTGACACTGGATACAGAATTCTGGAGAGTTCCCCGAGTAGGTACAGAAGTGACCCTAGCCCAGTACATTTTTGAGAGTTGGGAATGTTCCTACATTAGATGGCTAAAAGCTTGCACTTGTGAATCTGGCCGGAACTGTTGTGAACTCCTGCAAGCATTGGCAGAGAGCCTCTGGGTTGTAAGAACAAGAGGCTCCCCTTCTTTTCCTCAGGCCTCCCTTGCTGGGCACTTTCCCCCCTGCAGCCAGGTAGCCAGCTATGAGGCAGAGCCCTTCATGGCTCCTGCCTCTCTGGTTGTCTCCTTGCTTCCCTGTCAGCCACCCCCGCTACGGAGCTCCAGGCTCAGCCTTTCAGTTCCTGGGCTGGCTCAGCCATGCTCAGCCCAGCTGGCCCTACTCAGCAGGCGTGTGTGTTTTGTTTGTGTTTTCTGTTAACTCAAACAACATTTTGTGATTTTGTTTAAGGTAAACAAACTAATGACATTTTGTCTAAATTTCATTTGTTTCGCCTGACAGTGCCTGTTGCAGTGAGGATGTCAGGAAAAAACAGTGTATCAATTCTAGCCAGGGGAAAGGAAGGGAATGGGAGAGCATGATTGGCATCTCTGCTGTCCAGTTGGGACTGCTAAGACATCAGGGGTTTATACTGCTAAAGCCTTATAATTGTTGTACTGGTGTTCATATAAAGACACTATGTTCAAAGATTGCAACTTTATCTATGGTATCCTCATGCCCATAGAAAGAGAGATTGGCAAACAGAGCTATATTACCCACTCTATGCTGAAAATGATCTCACTTCTTAAGATCCTTTGTTTCTCCAAAAGGAGTTCTCTTCTCTCTGAACTCTACTCTGGCCTTTTCCCTGTAGCACCCACGGTAGAGAACCACTTTAGGCCCCCTATTTAAGGGGCGCACAGCAAACAGGAAGTGTCGCCGCAACACAGGCACTGCCTAGCACAACCTGTGATACAGCTCCTAGCCCTCCAGTCTCCCATGCTCCAGCTCCCAGCCCAAATCACCAGTGTCTAAGGAGCAAGCACCCAAGGTGTGGAGATCAACCCCTAGTCCAAACAGAGTCTTTATAAATCCCCTTCAGTGTATCAGAAGGAAGGGTCCCACCTGAAGATCCCATGTAGTTGAATCCTCTCACAGCAGAGCTTTCCAACTGGTATCAGTTGTGGAATCCCACTAAGGCTTCCTGATCTCTACTTGTAACCAATCTACCGGTTTTTGATAAAGGCTGTTTCTGGTTGAATATATTTTTGCATGTGTGTGTTCTGGCTGTAGTGGATTCTGCATCGGTGTGGGGACTGGACTAGGTGACCTTTAAGTAACTATTGAAATTGACTAGCCTAGTCAGTTTCAATACTGCACAGCCTACCTGCAATCCGGGGCTCCAGGGAAAAGATCAGCCCACCCCTAGCGATGCCTCTGGTAATTTAATTAATGTGAAATCTGAATGTATGCAGTACATTCAAATTTCATGTTACAGTAATGTGAAATTCCTAGGGAGGGGGCATGGGTGAGGGAGGTGGGGGGCGTGGGTGGGGGGGGAACGCAACTCCAGGCTCACACACCCGGTCGGGGTGGGGGGACTCACCTGCTCGGTGGTGGAGCAGCCCCAGCAGCGCAGCCTGAGCCCGGCACATCGGAGTCTTCCTCTGCGGGAGCGGGCCGGTCGGGTCATCAGGCCGCACCTGCAGCGAAAATCCCTAAAGTGCCAGGCTCGGGCTGTGCTGCTGCTGCCAGAGCTGCTTCACCACCAGGCAGGTGGGTTACTGGGCTGTGGAGTGGGGGTTGCTTCAGGGACCATTATATCTCACGACAGATCTGTGCCACTTTCAACACACCCGCCTCTTCTGGCAACAAATTCCACAACTTGAATGTGCATTGGGAGAAAAAAATAACTTGTATTTGTTTTAAATCTGCTATTTTTTAGTTTCAAGGAGTGTCCCCTAGTTCTAGGGCTACTTGAGAGCCCATGTTGATTGCATGTAACTGCAGTTTTCTCATGAGGCTGTATCTCAGGAGAAAGTACAGAATGTGCTCAAGCAGCCTAATAGGCAGCAGATTTAAAACAAATGAAGGGAAGTTCCACAACTCAGTGCCCAGTTGTGGAACTTGTTGCCAGAGGACGTGGCCAAGGCTAGTAGCCTAGCTGGGTTCAGGACTGGATAAGTTCTTGCAGGATAGGTCCATTCATGTCTATTAGCCAAGTAGGCTGAGGGAACGAAACCTCTGACTCTCAAGAAGTGGGAATGAACAACAGGGAATGGTTGATCATTATCCTCTGTTGGGTACTTTGCTGAAGCGACTGGGAATGGTCACACCAGACCCTGGGCTCAATGAACCATTGGACTGACCCACTACGGAACTTCCCTATGTTCTTCTCTTTTTAAAAGTTAGACTTTTACCAAGCACCATTGGCTGGGCTTGCTGTACAGTGGAGGTATCTGGTGTGGGCTGATTATGTAACCTCACAGTTGTCTCCGCTGTGAAATCTGTAAATGGGAGAGGCAGCAGCTTGGGCCTTCACAAATGGCTGCACTCAGCCAAGATCGGGGAGCAAGGAGGGAGCCATAGCAGCTGCTGAATGCTCATTTCTCAGATCAGGAGAGAAGCAGCATTTAGCCAGGGATGTATACAAGGGGAGTGTCTACTGCTGCTCAAAGATGAATGCTGCCTCCTCCAGATAGGGGTAATTGGGACAGTGAGTCCTAGAACTTGGGACAGGGGAGGTGGGCAGTGTTTGTGCCGGCCTCTGTTGTGCTGGCTGGAAAAAATTTGTTATTTATTTTTTAGGGATGGGCGAACGCGGTTCGGCAGTTCGGAGTTCGGCCTGAACTCGGCCTGTTCGGACGACCGAACTCGAACCTGAACCCAAACGCGAACATACCAAACAAACTGAACACCGAACGGCGAAATGGCCGAACAGTTCAGTCAGTTCGGATCGCGTTCGGCTGAGTTCAGGTGGCAAAAAAAGGTTCACTAGAAGGTCAAACATTACAGGGAGGTGTCAGTCACTGAGGAGCAGACTTCCAGGCACCGGGGGTGGAGAGGCTTGCAAGAAACAAAACTAATTATCTGCCTCCCCCTTTCCAACACCTTCTCAGCTAGTCACTGTTCCTGAACAGCAGGCGTTGAGTAGGATTTTTAGATTGCTTTTAGTTTCATTTCACTTTTGTAATGAAATGAAACTTAAACTATAAACTGAAACCTTGTGTTATGCACTGTACAGACTCATTGAGTATGTAATGTATGTATTTCACTAGACTCCTCTTCTGTTTGTGATTCCACCCCACCCCCATCCCATATCTATGGGATGTGTGTATATAGATAGATAGATGGATATGGATATGGGATAGATAGATAGATAGATGTAGAGAGTTGTAGGAGTTAGCTTAGTGATAGAGATAGCGTTAGTGATTTAGTTTTAGTGTTTGTAGGAGTAGGTCTGTGTACTTATTAGATAATCCATTTAGTTCATAGCATTTAGAATAGTTAATAGCAGTTAGATTTAGTGTAGACAGATATATATAATATTAGATTAAAAAAATAAATTAAAAAACCCCATATAAAAACCAAATAAAAAACAAAAGAAAACCATATAAAACCCAATAAAAAACCAAAACACCATATAAAAAACAAAAACACCCCATAACATCACTTCCCGAATGGCCGAACCGAACAGCCGAATGGCCTAACCGAACGGCCTGTTTGGACGACCGAACCGAACAGCCGAACCCGAACTCTGCGAACTAGCCGAACTGCCGAACCGAACTGCTGAACCGAACGGCCGAACCCGAACCGCGCTCTGTTTGCCCATCCCTATTATTTATTTATACCCATGGGCAGTGTACCTGGTGCTGTAAATCAATTGTTATAGACGGGTTCCTGCCTGCAGGGGGCGTATAGGCCTGTGGCATACAGGAAAGCAGGTAAGAGCAGCAGCACTCAAAGAGATGGGCTTGGCCGGCCTCAGTGCAGGGGGACAGCACTCTGCCCCAACCCTGGAGCCCCTCTTTGCAGACTCAGAAATGAGTCTGGAATGCCCAAAGCCAGAGACGATGCACCTTGAAACAGAGGCTCTTCTTTTTGGAGACTTGCATAGTGTAAGTTCACACACATTTTAAATAGCCCACTGCCTAACTTTGAAGCTGGTCTTGGTGGTGGGAAGCAAACGTTTTTAAAAGCAAATGTTAAAACTACAGGCAAGGAGGGATGCAGAGACCATCCCCTCTGGATGCTGTGGGCAGGGCCGGCCTTAGAAATGGCGGGGCCCTGGGCGAACACAAAATGCGGGGCCCCCTCAGCTCCACGCACTTTCCACAGCCCGCCCACTTTCCCACGGCCCCTCCCACTTTCCTGTAGCTCCTCCCATTTTCCAAGGCCTCGCCCACTTCCCTTTGATAATTAGAGAATTGTCATACAAGTTATTTTTAACTTCTCTGTACAATGTGCTCCAAAGAACATTTCAATCTGGTTTAGATGAAAGGGAGCCGACACAGATATGATTAAAAGGCAAAGATTTATTTAAAACACAGGAGGGCGTGCCCACAACGAATAGGGACAGATTATCCATAGCCTGAACTCTCCTCTCTGGAGCATATTCCTATTACACTCCCAACACAGGCGTTCAAACATAGATCCAGCTGATCAAACATAGATCAAACAACCCCCCCACAGTCACAGCACCCCCCATGAAAGCAGGGAGGAGGAACTGAACCTCAGGCCCAGAGCGGCCAGACGCAGCTCTCAGCAAGACTGTGTCAGTGTGACCCCTTTCCAGTTCTTGGATTTAAGGGTCTCAAGCACCAAAGCACTAAAACCCCAGTTAAACGTATCAAACACGAAACAACTCCCCCACGACCACAGCCCCCCCAGCCCCTTCCCAAACCACCCCCAGACGGCCCCACTCGACTCCCAACGCCCCACAGACGCGGGCAGCAGCACAAAGGAGCTCATATCAGGAAAGAGGAGGAAGAGGTATTGGCCGGGTGGCCCTTATCTCAGCTGCTGCTGCTGGGCCTGGGTCTTCTGGGGGCCGGGCTGGAGGCTGAGAGGCTTAGGCTGCTAGGCAGGAGGGGGCAGCAGGGACTTCCACTGGGCCTCTCCTTGGGCAGGGGGGGTGCCTCCCTTTCCCCCTCCAGGAGCCGTGGGGAGAGTGGGGGCAGCCATCAGGGGATGGGGGAGGACAGCCATGGGAGGGGGAGCGGGGTAAAGGGAGCAACTCCCCCTCGCGTGCACACACTCACCCACCCCCCCCTTCTCTTACACACCTCGCGCACACAGTCAGTCATTCATTCATTTGCTCTCTCACATGCTCTCATTCAAACTCATACACACTTTCCTCTCTCTCTCTTCACTCACACACCCATTCAAGCTCACACACACGCTTTCACCTCTCTCTTTCACTCACACACCCATTCAAGCTCACACACACGCTTTCACCTCTCTCTTTCACACACACACCCATTCAAGCTTACACACACACTTTTATCTCTCACACACACACCTCAAACCCATTCATACTCTCACACATGCTCTTACCTCTCTTTCACACACACCCATTCAAGCTTACACTGTCATACACGCTTTCATCTCTCACACACACACCCATTCAAACTTACACACAGTCCACACACTTAGTCACACACCCCCTCAATCCCCATTCATACTCTCATACTCTTTCACACACACACACACCCCACCCATGTCCCACATCCAACCTCCCCTTGCAACCCTACCCCAATCCCAACCCCACTCCTCTACCCCCTAACTCCCCATTTACCTCCACAACTCCCCATTACCCTAGCTCCCACTGCCAAATGCCCTTGCGAACAAGATGGTTTTACACTGCCTCCTAAAGGTGCTCAGGCCCCGGCATAAACAAGCCTCTCGTATGAACCACCTTATCTGCAAAGTAGGTAGCAAACTCGGCACGGCTGACAGATAATGACTAACTCCAGCTGGAGACAGCCAGCATTTAAAAAGCTATTCACCACCTGGAAAAGAGGGCTGCCCAAACTCCGCAAAGTGGACAGAACCCCTATTGGGCTCAGAGTGGACAATCGTATCGGTACATCACCAGTATACTCCCTAGGAAGGTAGCTGGCTGAGCACGCTCAAGGCTTTGTTCATATATGATGTTTCTCTGTGCATACTACATGCTATGTTGACACCACCATCACAATTCATAGCCTTGTGCTTGCTGCATCAAAAACCAGAAAAACCAAACTCGCCATGTTCACTGTGAGCAGAAGAAATCTGCCTCTTTTGCATTCTGACATTCATTTGCAAAACTGCACCTATCACATTCATGCACATTTTTTCCCCATCATGCAGTTGCAAAAGATTTTGGGCAGAAGAAATAGGAGTAAATTGAATAGATCTTTTGTTGGCTCAATGCTCCCTAAAATACAGCTGTACTTGTCTTCCTGGTGCTGTCTTTGTGACACATTTCTGCAGTGTCACTTCGTCAGTACTAAGTTGTGGGCAGTAAAATCACATCCTGCATCAGCAGAACTGGTAACCAAGCCACATACACTTCTCCAGAACATGATCAGGCCTTTTCCCAATAATTTTGTCACACAGCTTGATGCAAGGATTTTTTGAAAGATGAAACCTTTCTCCTGGTACAGAACCAGTTCAGACACAACATCCTTGGCCAAGTCAAGTCAGATCCCTTTAAAAAAGTCGTACCTGCTGGCTGACCCTCTGTCACCATGTTGTACTCAATCAGTTTCAGCGTCCCCTGCATCTGGAAGGTGCAGGAAAGCTTCTGCTCCAAGTTGCCTGTATGGCCAGGCTCCTGAGCCCCATACATACTCTCCTGCCCCTGCACCCGGTCAGCAACACAGCGAAGCAGGCAGCATTGACCTTGGGCAGGGATGATGGGGGCCTACACTCTTTCAGAGTCCATGATGCAACCCAGCAGCTCCCAGTGGTGGCTGCAGGATCCCGGGAGCTTCCAGAGAGGTGGCTGGAGGGGGGTGGGGGGCAGAAGCACCTCCAGAGTGGTGGTAGGGTCTCCACTGCTCTGGAGCTTCCTGGGGCAGGTGCTTCCTGTGGGGCTCGCTGCTCTAGCAATCCTCCATATAGCCTTACCCCAGATGCCACCAACCCTAAGGGCAGCCCTGCCAGGTGCCATGCTCCCCTTGGAGCAGGAAGAGGTCCATCTAGAGCCCCCTGAGGCCGTGTCCCTCCCTGTCCGGAGGGACCTCACTCCTCACCAGGGCATGGCAAGGCCAGGCCGCAAGGCCCCAGTGTTCCAGGCTACCTGCTACACCTGCTGGTTGGGATAGAGCCAAGGCGTCGCTCTCTCCCCTATTAATAGCAGCACCACTCCCATAGCCAGGCTACAAGGGACAAAGGTTAGTTCTCCTCAGCCCTAAGCCCACAGGCACTGGGAGCCAAGAGGGCGTAGGGCTTTGGAAGGTGCGATTGGAGACTAGTACCATTCACAAGGGGACAGGGGCAGCCGGAGAAAACTTATAAAAAGCTAGAGAGCAGGTATCCCCGACCTCATACATCCCATATAACAGACACGCAGCCGCTTCATTGATCCCCCTAGAACAGACAGGAAGGGCCAGGCCTTACCCCAGAGCAAGTGCCCCAACCCTGCCCCCCTTGCTACTTTGGCTATTGCCAGGGGGCCTGCATTGGCCCCTGTTTTCACCAGGGCAGAGTCTGTGGTCCCCATTGGCACCCAGCAGGACCCCAAATAGGATTACTTCTAGGGCCCCGCAGAGGGTGCCTCCAAGAGGGGGAGGGGGAGGGTTCACCAGGGGCTCTGCCAGGTCTAAGGCCAGCCCTGTCTATGAAGCCTAATTGACTGATTATACACCTCACTCAGCTCTAGAGAACCCAATCAGACAGTACCCTACAGCTCCAGCGAGTCTCATCAAACAGCCCCCACCCCGCACCCAGTGGCCCAATCAGACAGTACCCTACAGCTCCAGAGATCCCATCAAACAGCCCCCACCCCGCACCCAGTGGCCCAATCAGACAGTACCCTACAGCTCCAGCGAGTCCATTGAACAGTCCGCACCCAGTGGTCTGTGACGTCCCACAGAACATACTCAACCTTTTTCAGCATCTTCATTCTTTTCCTTTATTTTGATCAGGAAGCTCAAAGTCTTAACCTTTTTGGCAAGTTGAGAAGACTGAGCTCCTTAAGCCTCTTGTTTCGCAGGCCTCAAGCTACCCTTGTAGCTCTTCTCTGTATCTTGCCTGAGCCTCTCCAGTTTGTCAACATCCTTTTGGAAATGTGGGCACCGGAGCTGAGCAGAGGACTCCCCCTGATCCCAGACCTCTGTAAGGAGTGTTGGGCCCTGACGCCATTAGGAAGCAAAGTGCTACTCTGAGATGACCCTCCTGTCTTATTACTCCTGCTGTTAATCACTTCGATACATCTAGTAGGCGTACACAGCGCTTAACAGTCACGGGTCCCTGCTCAGTGGGCTTACCATCAGAGATGGACATGGTTGAGGGGAACACACACACACACATTCTCATTTTACAGATGGGCAACTGAGGCTGCGAGGTTGTGACTTGCTCAACGCCATCCAGTGAGTTCATGACTACGGCAGGATTTGAACCCTGGCTTCCCAGGTCCAAGTCCAGTGCTTCCTGAATCAACAGCAGTTTCCATCACTTTTGGGAACCATGCTGGATTTATGTATGCATTTTCCCCTTCGGGTAGAGTTTTGCTCATTTGCCACTTCCACTGTTTCCCTTGGCAAATATTTGTCACTTTAAGTCACTTTACAGCAGCTTACAACAATTTACGTCCTGTATTATTATTATTATTATTTATTATTTATTATAAACATTTATATAGCACCAGTCATGTGCTTGGTGCTGTACAGAAACATACAATAGACGCGGTCCCTGCCTGTGGCTTACAGTCTAAAAGACAAAGAGGGGGAGACAGGGAGAGGGGACAGTGGGAGAGACAGGGGAGAAGATAAACAGACATTCAAGCGGATGCGAAGTCTCAGGTGCGTGTGCTTGGCTTGGTTACAATCAGGTTGGTTGCAGCAGTCTGTCGAGGAGGAGGGCAGACAGTAAGTATATGGGGAACGACTAGCAGGCATTGGGAAAGGCGGCGAGGAAAAGGTGGGTCTTGAGGAGGGATTTGAAGGAGCGGAGGGAGGGGGTAAGGTGGATCTGGGTAGGGAGGGAGTTCCAGGCATGGGGGGTAGCGAGGGAGAAGGGTCGAAGGCGGTTAGGTGAGCAGGAGAAACGAGGGAGAGTGAGGGAGGGGACAGAGGAAGAGCGGAGAGCG
>QEPC01009510.1:430099-474059 GCA_003113815.1 Sphenodon punctatus
GCAGCCCGGGTGCAGGAGCGGAGGTAGTGGATGGTAGGGCTGAGCCAGGGGCGGGGGTTTGGGGGCCAGATGGGGTGGGAAGAGAGGGGGGCAAGAGAGTCAAGAGTTGAGGAGAGAGAGGTGTTGAGAGCGGAGATGACAGAGTCAGGGGAGGAGGAGGAGAAAATGGAGGGGAGGTGGGGGGATAGAGAGTAGGCAAATTTCATGGGGGTAAAGGCCTGCATATTGCAGAAGGGAAGCGGAGAGGGGGAGGAGGAGGGGGGTCAGTGGGAGAGGCTGAAGGAGGCGAGGAAGTGATCTGAATTAGGGCAGGGATCAAAGGAGAGGTCAGCAAGAGAGCAATTTTGTGAGAAGATGAGGTTGAGGGAGTGGCTGTCGGTATGGGTGGGGGAGTCGGTCCAGAGTCAGAGATCAAAGGAGGAGGTCAGGGAGAGAAAGCGGGAGATAGAGGGCATGGAAGGTGTATCGACGTGAATGCTGAAATCACCAAGAATGAGAGTGGGGGTGTCATCAGGGAGGAAGAAGGTGAGCCAGGATTCAAAGTCTGGGAGAAAAGAGGAGAGGGAACCCGGGGGGCGGTAGATGGCAGCAACATGAAGGTGTAGAGGGGAGTATAAACACACAGAGTGGGCTTCAAAGGAAGGGAAGGAGAGGGAGGGAGGAGGGGAAAGGGTTTTGAATTGACAGGGCTTGGCAAGGAGGAAACCCCTGGCCCTCAGGGCGGGGTCGGTGGGAGAACGAAAGGCCCCCGGAGCATAGAGTGGCCGGGGTAACAGAGTCCTGTATGGCACCTTCCGACACTTTATGGCAGATGATGTTGGAAGGTACAGGAACTGCCGCAAACACCAGTAAGTTTTCACATTGTCAGGCTCATCACGAATTGGCCTTTCTGTGGGAAATGGCACCCATGGCAAATGCCTGGTTCAGTGCTAAGTAAAATACAGATTCCCTGGGAGAGCAAGAGATGAGGCAGGAATGGACAGTGTTAATTTGCATACATTTGCATAGATTGGTTTATGTCATGTTTAAATAGCTCATTAGCAACCGTGGAGACACAGATAAAAAGAAGACCCCTTATTTCCAAACCTCAGACAAAGCTGTCCAGATCGTGGACCATTCAAGTGAAAGTGGATGAGTGGCAGCCCCGTGGCTCAGGTTCGGCCTAGCAATAAGTTGGCATCAAGCTTTGTGGGAGTGAACAGGGGTCCTGCTGGGCTGTCGTCTCCTGGACCAGGGTCTCCCTAAAGCTGGGCAGGACAGCAAGCCCCAGTCTGCATGAGCATGAAGCTGCTCAGCTAATGGAAGGAGAAGAGTGTTCAGCTCGACCCCCTGGGCTGAGGTCACCACTGGCGCTGGGCGGCTCTTTGTGGTTAGAGTGACAAAGTGGGTGCAGTTTCCACTGGGGTTGGCACCACTCAGGAACTGCTCCATCCTGTGTGCCCCCACAGGCTCCGGCAAATGGTGCGTATTTCACAATCTCTCCGGAATGGGAAACAGCAGCTTCAGGCACGAGGCAAGGTTCTTCTTTCTCTCCCCTCCCTCCAAGCCGGTCCAGCCTTTGCTCATTGTTCTGACCCTGGGTGACTGTCCCTCCAGACTGCAACCCCAAGCACAGGCAGCGAGTGCTCTGGCCAGAGCGCCAATCGGCACCCACCCAACCCAACCGGCTACACGACTCCCAGCACATTCCCCAAGAAAAACTGCACAGACAACACCGGGCAGGGGGTGTGAGACAACAATGTCCCCTATCCCCCTGACATTTCTCTGGGGTGAGTGACTTTTTTGTTTGCTTCAGGCTAAAAATCAATGAATCTATACTTTCCCATAGTGGCATGGACGTGCATAGCCAGAAAACTGGGCTCCTGGGTGTGAGAAAAAAGTGGGTTCCAATGGGATGGAGAACAGAGGCTGGGAGTCAGGACTCCTGGGTTCTCTCGGAGGGGAGTGGGGGCTAGTGGGTTAGAGCAGGGGGGAGGGCTGGGAGCGAGGACTCCTGGGTTCTCTGGAAGGAGAGTGTGGTCTAGTGGGTTGGAGCGGAGGGGAGCTGGGAGCCAGGACTCCTGGGTTCTCTGGGAGGGAGTGTGGTCTAGTGGGTTAGAGCAGGGGGGCTGGGAGCCAGGAGTCCCGGGTTCTCTGAGAGGGGAGTGTGGGCTAGTGGGTTAGAGCAGGGGCGTTGGGAGTCAGGACTCCTAAGATTTCTAGGAGGGGCTTGGATCTAGTGGGTTAAAACAGGAGAGCTGGGAGCAAGGACTCTGGGATTCTCTACAAAGAGCATGGAGGCTAGTAGGGTAAAGATAGTAGGGTACAGCAGGGGGGCTGGGAGCCAGGACTCCTACAATTTCAGGAGGGGAGTGGATCTAGTGGGTTAGATTAATGGAAGGTGGGAACCTGGACTCTTGGATTCTCTAGCAGAGGAATGGGAGCTAGTGATTAGAGCAGGGGGTTGGAGCTGGGAACCAAGTTACATGTTTTGTGAAATGTGGAGCAGGGTGAAATGTTTCATATGTGGATGTGACTGGAGTGATGCAAGGTCCTTGCTGGGGTGGGTGATATAGTCATTGCTTGATGATTATTCAGGGTTTCTGTCTCCATGCCGACCTGGCTCTGTCCAGTACCGCTCTTCTTGTATGGCCGTCTCTGCAACGTGTTCTCGGACGGTTCCTCACAGCCCAACCCAGACGCTCTCACAGCTGCCTTGTCATTAGATGCTGCAGCCTCTTGTCTGTGGGGCAAGGGGCAGGAGGGTGGGGATGCTTTAGACTGGAGCAGGCCCGGTCTGTGCAGGATGCAGTTAGGGACACGGTGTGTAGCTCTGGCACCTGGGCCAATAACCACTGATCTGAGGCAATGGGAGCGGCCCTGGACTCTCCTCTGTTTGCATTGCGCAGCCAGGACGATGGGGGCAGATGGCTCTGGGGGATAAACAGGTAGTTCACTTTGTGAATGAATTCCCACCCACCCACCCCCAGACTCCTTCTGTCACACGAACTCGAGTCAATGCAAACCTTTGCAATGCTTGTGTGAGTCCCCCAGTAGAGTGCGACGCAACCTCATCCATTGGGGCTGTTCCTGGAAGGCCTCTTGCAAGTCAGCCTGGGACAGACAGTGCAAAGTGCGGCAGAGACCCATTGAAGGAGAAGAGCAGAGAAAGGCCGGGTGCGCAGTTGTGCGTCCGCAGCGGGACCCGCACTGCAGGGGATACTGAGCACAAACAGTAGGGAAAGCAAGCACTGTTCTGTTCAGTTCCGGACACAGAGGGAGGCACTATGGGAGAGGGCAAATGCAGTCAAGTGATTATCAGGGGGTTATTTGACTGATTCAGAATATTATGGGCAGGATCCATGTTTCACCCTTGGAAGTTTTTCCTGCACCGCCAACCATCATTTGAGTTTCTGTTTGTTTCAAGCAATAAAGCACCATGTTCTTGAGTACATGGAGCATTCTTGTAGCCCCCAAAGGGACCCGTATACAATAGAAACCATAGTTAAAGTTGTGTTTCAGATGCGAGTTTGAGGAAGGTACAAGCTACAGTCTAGTTTAAAACTGGGAAAATGTCCATTGAAGTTAAGAAGGAGCTTGAATTTTCTATGTGAGTTACATGGCTAGAATATTTGGCTCTTTCAAAATGACGATCTAAAAAAAGATAGGAAATGAGATACAAATGTAACGATCAGCAACGGTCATCCCGGGGACCCGGCAGCAGCCGCGCCCCCGCTCCTCACGTCGGAGAGGGCGCATCTCGGGCTTGCGGCAGTTGGGGGCGGGCGCCCCGGAAGCACAGCCGGTAGCCCCGCCCCTGGCAGCAACGTCGGCTCCAGGGCCGGAGTCCTCGGACCTGGCTACGCCCCCTGCACTGACTCCGCCAGTCGGAGATCCCCCGCCTCTGCCGCGGCATTCGGAACGCCTGCGAGCACGTACGGGGGCGGGGTTTGTAAGATAAAGGCCAGTGCCGCGAACAGAGCGGCGCTGGCGATTCAGAGACCGCCCTCCCCCGCGACTGAATCTTAGAGACCCTGCATGTGCCGAGAGAGAGAGAGAGAGTAGTGACACCCGTGTGTGTGATTCCCCTGACCCTCCTCCCGGCGTGAATTGGTGAGTGGGTGCTGGCGTATGTAGTGTTGGCAGCCCCTTTGCACCCCTTCCTTCCCTGGCTTATTGTTCCCAGTATAAGTGACCCTTGCCTCCTTTCAGCCGGTGTTCCTTCTTCCCCTCTGGATCACAACCCCACGCATCTTCCCTTATTTCCCTCACCCTCCCGACTGCAAGTGGTGTGTGGGTCACTAAGGGTGGGCCCTAGCTTCCCTGAGTCTCGAGCGCCCTATGAGGATAGAGGCCTGTTCTCTCCTCGAGAGGTAAAGGTCGCCTTCTATCCTGACGGGCACCTGTATCCACTTAACATTACTGAGCCAGGGCAAGCCTCGGCAGCGAGTGGGCACGAGCAAATGTGTAGTTTCTCCCCTCCCGGTGACAGCAACGTCCAAATCCCCCCTTTCGCCACCCCTCTCCAGGAAATGTCTGAGATATATTTATACCAAATTTCCCATGTAGCTAGGTGTATGCAGAGAAGGAGCTACACTACTCTTGGAAAAATCATAAATGATGTTCTTTTTTCAGAAAAAAAGTCTTTTTTTTGCAGTTATGAGATTTTAAAATGCCAGTCTGAAACTGTCGTGTAAATGAGGGAACGTTGCTAGTAACAGGTTTGTGAATGATGCCATTAGGGGTGAGCGGTTCCAGAGATACCAAGTGTAGCTTGCTGGGCTCTGCCACAGATATGTCACCTAGATTTGACCTCTAGTTCATGGAGTGCTAATTGGCAGACATTTGCATATAGGCTAGTCAGCTTATACAGATTTTAAAAAGGAATTGCTCAGTCTGGGCTACAACAAACCATTATCTAGCTGGCGAGATTTCCAGCTCGGTAAGATAAGCATTGTATCCAAGAGACTGGACGTTACAGTGCCTCTAGACCTGGCTGTTGTCAGGCTTGTCTTGAAGTGTTGTGCCTGATTTGGGACTCCATGTTTCAAGATGGTTGTTGAGAAACTGGAACGGCTTCAGAGGAGAGAGCAACCAGGATGCTAAGAGTGTAGAATAAAAGTTATATGAAGAAAGACTGATGGAACTGGGCATGATTAGCCTAGAGAAAAAAAATATTAAAGTGGGACATGTTGAGCACGTAGAAATGTCTATCAGAATGCCACAAAAATGTGTTCTCCTTTGGCACATTGGCACTGAGGACAGGACAAGAAGCAATGGGTTTAAATTCAATGACAGGAAGGTCGGGTTAGTCTGAATAATAGGAAATACTCCCTGTTCGGAACAGGAAGTTCTTTAAAAGCGGAAGGAGCTGCCTCGGGAGGTTGCGGAGACTCCTTTGCTGGAGGTTTATGAGTAAAGGAAGACTGGGCAGCCATCTCTCAGGGATGCTTTAGGTAGAGGGGATGCTCAGACCCAGGAGAATATCTTGTCTCAGGGCGGGACATGGAATGTTGTCCCACTACAGGCATTTTGCCACCATCTAGTGGCCAAACTCAGAACTTTATTTTATTTATTTAATTTTTAAAAATGTATTTCAATTTATATGCTGCCCCTCCCTGAGGCTCAGGGCGGCTTACAATCCATAAAAATATTTAAAATAAAAAAACTTAACACCCCCCCCACATAACCTGATCCCACAAAACCCATCCAAACCCACCTACCCATCCAACCCCCTCTTTACCCCCAAACTGCCCACAAGCCCCCACCCCAATCCCATGCCCTGCCCACCAAATGCCCTTTCAAAGAAAAAAGTCTTACACCGCCTCTGTAAGCTGCTCAGGCTCGGGCTGAAATGAATCTGCAGGGGAAGGGAGATTCAAAGCACTGGGGCAGCAACCGAGAATTCCCCCTACGAGTCCTTGTCGTATGAAGAAGATTAGCAGACGGTCCCCACAGGGAGGCGCTCCCGGACAGTCGCAGGGGCTGCAGTGGGGCATGGAAGGACAGACAGTCTCTCAGATATGTGGGGCCCAGACCATCTAGGGCTTTAAAGCTCAAAACCAGCACCTTGAATTGTGCCTGGAAAGCTATAGGCAGCCAGTGCAGACTTTGGCGCACCGGTGTCATGTGCTCCCGGTGACTTGTCCCCGACAGGAGCTGAGGCGCCGCATTCTGCACCAGCTGCAGCTTCCAAACAGTCACCAAGGGCAGCCCCACGTAGAGCGCATTGCAGTAATCTAGCCTCGTGGTGATGAAAGCACGGACGACAGTGGCCAGATCTGAATCAGAAAGAAAAGGTTGCGGCCTCCTCACCGGATGGAGTTGGTGAAAAGCGCTCCTGGCCACCACCACAACTTGACAATCCAGTTTCAACAGGGTCCTGAAGCACTCCACGGCTGTGAACCTGATTGACCAGAGGGGGCCGGACTCCATCAATAACACTGAGTGGTCCCACACTCTCCTGCTCTGGCCAGTGTCCACAGGGAGGTGCCATTGGATTCAGGTGCGTGCACCCCACTGGTGTCATCTGCACCTAAGTCCTCTCAGGCTCCTACAAAGCTGAGGATGTTTCATCTCTTCCCCAGTGAGGTCTCCTCTATGCTGAAGACATTCTCCTACCAGGAGCTCTCCTCTCAGGCACTGGTCCCTGAAACCTGATAGGTCCCTGAAAAAGGATAAGAAGAAAAAAGGACCCTCAACACCTACTGTGCCATCCCGACTCCCTCACTCTGAGGAGAATGTCACTGACTCTGAGGGTCTGGGACTCATCAATTCCCACCCCTCTACCGAGGCAGGTGCCAATGCAAGAGGTGTGTGAGGTGCTAGCCCCAGTGGAACACCGCCTCACTCCACTGATATGTAAATCCATGCTACAGGTACTCCGTCAGCTTCCTCCATCATGAGATAATGCCGACGAACTGTCCTCTGGAGAACAAGAGGTGCTTCTAAAGTCCGTCCTGGCACCAACCCTTCCATGCAAATGCTTAGCTTCCCTGCCAGCTGCCCACGTGCCGATGGTGATTATAATAATAATAATAATAATAAATTATTATTTATATAGCGCAAGCACCGTACAATCCACAGTCAGAGATATCCACAGGGGGATATGAGGGCGAGGGAAACATCAGGAAAGACAAGCGAACATTCATGAGCTTGATGAGTTGAGATGGGACGTTCCACACAGCAGTATATGCTGCCCTGCCCCTCAGCATGGAGGTGGGAAGCTACAGTGAGACGGATTCTTTTGAAGGACCTTTGGTTCCACCCACCCTTAATAGGGATCTCCCCTCATTGGATAGACTTGATACCGTGATAGACTATGATGATTTTCCCTCACAACCTCCAGATGGACAAAATCTGCCTGATGGAGGAGGGTTCCTAGTTTTCTGCGACATAAAATTGGAAATTCTCTGATTTAAAAAATAAATAAATCTGTTTTTCTGTGATTAAATGTAAACACGAGTTCACTTTCCTTTACCACACTATATGTAGGTATGAGTTAGAACACCACATTTTTTTGGTCATGTTTTCATTTTTATGTAATTTTGCAGCTACCTGCCCCACCAACAGTCAAAAATAAAAATAATTTAATTTTTTTTTAGGTCAGTGGCACCCAGTCGAATGCAGACACACACACACCCCACACACACCCCGGCACATGCCTTTAGGGTGCTTCCCCTCCATTGCCCCGTGCTTGCTGCCTCCTCCTCCCAGCCTGGTGCCAGACTGCTCTGCCAACCAGAAAGGGGGAGCATAGAGAGGCTGACACTTGGGGAACCTCTGAGGCATCCCTACAGGCATGGGGGTCACACATGTCTCAGTCAAAATAACTGTAGCCATGGGGAAGACGCCAGCGTTGTGTGCTCAGGTAACTGCATGGCATTGGGAGGGACCTGCGTTGTGCTTCAGGGGGCCGGGAGTCAGCTCACTGTCTATCAGCAGCCTTAACTCCAGAGCCAGGGGGCTAACGGGCAGGGAGTGGGGTCTGGATATGGATAACTCAGTGTCCTTGTTTGGTGTAATTCACTGGCAGAGAGTTGGGGGAAATGGTACAACTGCCTCTGGCCACTGTAATGTTCCTGGCACAGCCAGGTGGGGGGATGGTACAACCCAACTGCCTCTGGAATGTTCCAGCACAGCCAGCTGGGGTGTGGTACGGCCCAACTGCCTCTGTCTACTAGAATGTTCCTGCACAGCCAGGTGGGGGGATGGTACCGCCCAACTGCCTCTGACTACTAGAATGTTCCTGCACAGCCATCTTGGGAGTGGTACGGCCCAACTGCCTCTGACTACTAGAATGTTCCTGCACAGCCAGGTGGGGAGACGGTACAACCCAACGGCCTCTGGAATGTTCCAGCACAGCCATCTTGGGAGTGGTACGGCCCAACTGCCTCTGACT
Source organism: Sphenodon punctatus (assembly GCA_003113815.1). NCBI lineage: Eukaryota > Metazoa > Chordata > Lepidosauria > Sphenodontia > Sphenodontidae > Sphenodon > Sphenodon punctatus. Next base: position 438,480 of record QEPC01009510.1, read on the forward strand.
ACTAGAATGTTCCTGCACAGCCAGGGTGGGGAATGGTACAGCCCAACTACCTCTAGCCGCTGGAATGTTCCAGCATAGTCGGAGTGGGGAGTGGTACGGCCCAACTGCCTCTGATCACCAGAATGTTCCTTTATGACCAGGGTTGGGAATGGTATTGCCCAACTGCCTCTGGCGAATGTTCCAGCACAACGACGACTGCTCGATGTAAACCAAATGTCCATAGGTTTAATATAAGTGCAAACAACAATAACGATGGTAAAATGGAGAAAGAAAAACAACAACATTCAGAAGCCCATAGGAAAACAAGTGTCAAAAGCCCAGCGTTTCGCCAGTAGAATAGATGCTTATTTACATTTTGTAAATCAGCCACCTGATAAGGTCAATATCGTTAACTTTCCAGCTGCGGCTATATTCTGGTAAAATGGGCAGCCTACTCAGCATTGCTTTGAGGGTACACCTCAGTCTGATTCTATCAGAATTATATGTAGTATGTAAAGATTCTTCCCTATGCGGTTATATGAGGTCTCGGCCAAAGGCCAAAAAAAGCCTAGGCCTTTTGAACTCTTCTGTTCAACGATATAAAAGATTGATTCTATATTAATAAGTGCATTAGATGTTCACTTTTCAAATTGTTTATGTATGCTGTCCCTTTCAGATCTGTCTACATTTTTATCTTGCCTCTAGAAGAAAGGAAATTTATAACCGCCCCTGAGGAAGCCGGGTCTATTGGCGAAACGTTGGGCTTTTGAAACTTGTTGTTTTCCTATGGGTTTCTGAATGCTGTTGTTTTTCTTTCTCCATTTTACCATCGCTATTGTTGTTTGCACTTATATTAAACCTATGAACATTTGGTTTACATCGAGCAGTTGTTGCTGCATTAGATTTGATTATATTGCTACTTTACACCTATCTATTGTGAATGTTCCAGCACAGCCAGAGTGGATAATGGTACAAGGGAGAGTATGACAAAATGAGGAAACTTTAAAAAGAAACTAAAAAGTCCAGTTGCAAGGGCTACAAGTTTGCAAGAGGCGTGGAGGCTGTTTAAAAGCACCCTTCTGGAAGCCCAGATTAAATGCATCCCGTAAGTTAAAAAAGGAAGCAGGAAGACCAAAAGTCTTCCACTATGGCTAAATGGGGAGGTGAAGGAGGCTATTAGAGCTAAAAAGGCATCCTTTAAGAAATGGAAGGCTAGTCCCAATGAAAATAATACGAAAGAGCATAAACACTGGCAACGTAAATGTAAAGTGTTAATAAGGCAAGCCAAGAGAGATTTTGAAGGGAGGCTTGCTAAAGAGGCAAAAACAAGCAACAAAAACTTTTTCAAATACATCAGAAGCAAGAAGCCTGCTAGGGAGTCAGTTGGGCCATTAGATGACAAGGGAGTAAAAGGGGCGCTCAGGGAGGATAAGGACATTGCAGAGAAGCTGAATGAGTTCTTTGCGTCGGTCTTCACTGCGGAGGATTTTGGGGAGGTACCCACGCCGGATCCTTGCTTTGTGGGCGAGGAATTGGAAGAGCTGTTACAAATCAATGTGACGTTGGAGGATGTTCTAGGGCAAATTGACAAACTGAATACTAACAAGTCACCAGGGCCAGATGGCATTCACCCCAGAGTTCTGAAGGAACTCAAATATGAAATCGCAGACCTACTGTTAGTAATTTGTAACCTGTCACTAAAATCTGCCACTGTACCCGAGGACTGGAGGGTGGCAAATGTAACCCCGATATTTAAAAAGGGATCCAGAGGCGATCCTGGAAACTACAGACCAGTAAGCTTGACGTCTGTGCCGGGCAAAATGGTGGAAACCATCATTAAGGACAGAATTACAGGGCATGTTGACAAACATGGCTTAATGGGGAAGAGTCAACACGGATTTAGTAAAGGTAAGTCATGCCTCACTAACCTGTTGGAATTCTTTGAGGGTGTAAATAAGCATGTGGACAAGGGAGACCCAGTAGATATAGTGTACCTGGATTTCCAGAAAGCATTTGATAAGGTCCCTCATGAGAGACTCTTGAGAAAATTAAAAAGTCATGGGATAGGAGGTAGTGTCTTACTATGGATCAGAAACTGGTTAAAAGATAGAAAGCAAAGGGTAGGACTAAATGGTCAGTTTTCACAATGGAGAGATGTAAAAAGTGGTGTGCCTCAGGGATCTGTATTGGGACCGGTGCTGTTTAATGTATTCATTAATGATTTGGAAAAGGGTGTTAAGAGTGAGGTGATCAAATTTGCAGACGACACCAAGTTATTCAAGGTAGTTAAAACACGAGCAGACTGTGAGGAACTGCAACAGGATCTTACGACACTGGGTGCCTGGGCATCTAAATGGCAAATGAGATTTAATGTGGACAAGTGCAAAGTGATGCACGTAGGGAAAAATAATCCAAACTATGCGTACACAATGCTGGGTACTAAGCTAGGAGTTACCACTCAGGAAAAGGATCTGGGGGTGGTTGTGGACAATACAATGAAATCCACAGCGCAGTGCGCAGCAGCAGTCAAAAAAGCAAACAGAATGTTAGGAATTATTCGGAAGGGGATAGAGAATAAAACTGAGGATGTCATAATGCCTCTATACAAATCAATGGTGCGACCGCACCTCGAATATTGTGTGCAGTTCTGGTCGCCCCATCTCAAAAAAGACATAGCTGAACTAGAAAAGGTACAGAGAAGGGCAACAAAAATGATCAAGGGCATGGAAGGGCTCCCGTATGAGGAGAGGCTTGGTAGGTTGGGGCTCTTCAGTTTGGAGAAGAGACGACTGAGAGGAGATATGATAGAGGTCTATAAAATCATGAGTGGTGTGGAACTAATAAACAAGGAGCAGTTATTTACCCTCTCAGCTAGTACTAGAACTAGGGGACACTCCATGAAACTCATGGGTGGCAAGTTTAAAACAAATAAAAGAAAATATTTTTTCACTCAGCGTATAATTGGGTTGTGGAATCTACTGCCAGAGGCTGTGGTAAGGGCCAGTACTATAGCTGAGTTTAAAAGAGGTTTGGACAAGTTTCTGGAAGATAGGTCCATTAGCAGCTATTAGCCAGACAGGATCAGGGAACATGACGGGAGCTGGGGGAAAACAACAGGGAATGGATCCCCCATTGTGACCTGTTGGGTGCTTCTCCCAAGCCACCGTGATTGGCCACTGTCGGAGACAGGATGCTGGGCTAGATGGACCATTGGTCTGACCCAGTCTGGGCACTTCTTATGTTCTTATGTTAATGTACAGCCCAACTGTCTCTAGCCGCTGGAATGTTCCCGCACAACCTGGAAGGGGAGTGGTAACTAGGGTGACCATCAGTCTGTTTTTGTACCAGACAGTCCTATTGTCCCTTGTCTGTTACTGTATTGAGTAACCAAATGCATTTTTGTCTGGTATTTTTTACATGCTGCTGGTGCTGACCACTTTCACCTCCGTGGAAGTCATGATCTCACGACTTCGGCGTCGGCAGCATGGAAGCGAGCATAAGGGTCAGGGTTAAGTTTTGACGTCGATGCTCTGGTTGTCGATGTCGATGTAGGCAAAGCCGCCGACGTTGAAGGAGGAGCTGCCGGTGGTGGAACAGCCTCCGACGTAGAAGGAGGAGCTGTCGACGTCGATGATGGAGGAGGCGCCGACGTCGAAGGGGGAACTGTCGACATCGATGCATTATGTCTGCGCCTATGTTTTGCTTTCGTCGATGTCGACCCTTGGCGTTGTAGGGAAACAGAAGGTGCTGCCTCGACGTCGTGGGAAGCTTGAGTAGATCTTTCTACTGTGACATTTATCAGCTTCTCCAGGCAAGAAACTATAAGTTTTGTATCTTGTTTTCTGGCTTCCTCCTGATTATTGAACAGATCTGATAGCATGTTCTGAGGTTGTGCCGTCATATTTTGAATAGGTCTAGGCGTGGCAACCCACTGCAAATTAGGAGGTTGATAAGGGGAGCCCTGAAACCTCTGGTCCCCCAACTCCTCTGCATTATAAATAGGGGATGTGATCCCTAAGTGAGAAATATGAGACATTGGAGAAAACACTGACTCTCCTAAAATATCTTCCTCATCCGAGGAAATAAATTGGGAAAAAGAGCAATCCACCAATGAGGCAGGCTCTGGTTCAATCATTTGTCTCTCTCTCTTAGGCGGAGGAGAATCCGCCTCCCGATGTGAGGTAGCAGAGGAAGTAGGCGCATCTATAACAGTCACTTCAGCTCCCACTGAGGGGATTGAGGGAGACTGAGAACGTGATAAGCTTTCTCTGTGCGACGTACGCTTTTGTTTCTGCTTATCTTCCATTTCCTTGAGGAGGGCTGGCAAACGAATAGATCTCTCCCTCCGGGTTTTAGGCTTAAAAAGCCCACATTCCTGACATTCTGTTGGATCATGTTGTGTGTCCAAACACACCAAGCATTGCCCATGCGGGTCCTTAGTTGTCATCTTGCGCCCGCAGGCAAAACACTTTTTAAAACCTTGTTTAGTAGTCATGTTGAACTAGCGAGCAAAATAACCTAGGTACGCCATGAAGCGGTTGGAAGGAACAGTTGGGTTTGGACGGGAGGGTGCCTTATATAGTGTGAGGGCGCGTGAATATCAGGTGTTTTTTAAACTAGTGAGCTTGGTAACTGCCGGTACGAGAAGGGCGCGCATGCGCAATCCCATTTGTGAGAATGGGAGAAGCCACTTGAAGAAGAACCTGGGCTTTCAGCCACACCATTGTCCTCAGTGATTCCAGCTTGGGTTTGTAAGTTTCAAAGGCCACTTCCCTGGGGTGTGGCTATAGTAGGGACAGCGGGTGCAACTTAGGGCTGCCACCTAGGCACATTTTAAAGGAACACTTTATTTATTTATTTATTTATTTATAGTTCTATAAAATGTATATCCCATCCCTCCTGCCCACAGGGCAGCCCGGGGTGGCAAACCACAGTATAAAACACAATAAAACAATTTTAAACTGTTAAAAATATACAATACAGGGGAACAAACCCTCCACCCCTCGCCAAAAGCCTGGCGAAACAGCCAGGTCTTACATGAACGCCGAAATGACAGGAGAGTGGGAGCTAGCCGAGCCACCTCTGGGAATGAGTTCCACAGCACAGGGGTGGCCACCGAAAAAGATCTAACATTGGTGGCCACCTGCCTCGTCCAGGGAACCTCCAAAAAGGCTCCCACGGATGATCGCAGGGGTCACACGGGCACATGGGGAGTGAGGCGGTCCCGCAGATAAGCAGGGCCCAGGCCGTGAAGGGCTTTAAAGGTTAAAACCAGCACCTTGAACCTGGCCTGGTGCTTTATAGGCAGCCAGTGCAGAGCCCGGAGCACAGGTGTCACGTGCTCCCTGCGACCCAACCCCCGTAAGGAGACGGGCGGCGACATTCTGCACCAGCTGCAGCCTCCAAACCAGCTTCTCGGGCAGCCCCACGTAGAGGGGCTTATGAAAAATACATGTTGCAGGCCCTGCATTGGTGCCTTAAAAATATGTATAGGTTAAATGTGCATGTTCCTTCAAAATGTGCATAGGTGTCAACCATAGTGTAATTGCACTGGGGCCTACAAGCCCAGAGGCCACATGAACCCCAAGGCATTTGCATTAGCTGTTGTGTTTCCCATGACTGGTTATCACACTGTCACCACTACAGGCTGGGTAGCTTGCTTTACAGCTCCGGAGGGAAAAGCGGGTGGTCCCTCCTTACCCAGACACCACAGAGGCTTGGCCTGCCCCGCCCACCCTCCTTTCCCCTCCACATCGCAGAGTTCCCGCACTTTCAGCTGCCGCTTCTTTGCCTCACTACATTGCTCTGTCTGCACGCTGCAGCACGGGCTTGATGCCTCTCCAGTCTCCCCAGTGCTCCCCTCCCTCCCAAACCTGCCATCAACCAGCCTGTTGACCCAAGCGCAGGCCCAGAAGCCAGGCTGACCTCCTCCTCCTCTGCCTCAGCACTGCCTGCTTAGTTTGATGGGAGCTACCTTCCTGCCCCCTGACTCTCAAATCAGAAGGGGAATGGTGGCTGGGTTTAGGGGTGTGGGGGAGGCAAGTGGGATCTGGGGGCATACCTGCAGGACCACCTCACCCTCTGCATTCTGGATTGGCCCCTGTGGCCAGCTGGGGGCGTCCTCCTCAAGGTCCCCTGGGTTTCCCAGGTGTCGACCATGAGGAGGGTGTTTTCTGTGGCTGCGCCGCGGCTGTGGAATTCCCGCCCATTTAAGGTCCACTTGTCCACCGACCTCCCCTCTTTCCATAGACAGTGTAAGATCTGGCTGTTTCGCCGGGCCTTTCCCGAGGGAGATGGGGTGCGTGGGTTGGGTTAGGGAGGGTTTGGGGATGGGTTATTTTAATCTGGGGATTTTATGTTGTTTGAATTGTATTTTAGTTATGTATTTTTAAATGTTGTTAGCCGCCCCAGGATGCTTATAGCAGGAGGGGGCGGCATATAAACCACTGTTTCATAAGATGGTTGAGATTTATCCCAAAGAAAAATGGATTAAAGGAGCCCCATGGTTCGATAGGTTCTGCAAGATGCGGAAATGTGATCTCCACATTAGAATTAGAGAAATAAGGAAGCATGGCCTTGCTTCTGATAATGAGCTGAGAAGTTGGAGGAGGAGAAGGTGCAAGAGGTTGATTAAGGATAAAAAAAGCTCTTACGAAAAACTGCAGTTTGCACTTTCCAAAGGGGATAGTAGACTCTTTTGGACCATGGTAGCCAATGGGACTGGGAGAAATAATAATATTTTAGATGCCCATATTCCTTTCGATACGTGGGTGACTTTTTATTCTAAACAATATTCAATGATGGCAAGTCTGCATAGGCGGGAGGACCCTACTTTAGATAAATTAATGTCTCAGGAGGAATCTATTAAGGCAATGACTGAAGTGGAGGTTGAATTATTAATTAAGCTCCAGAAGAAAGGAAAAGCACCGGGTCTGGATGGATTGCTGGTGGATTTTTTTGCAGCACACTTAGATTGGTGGGTTCCAATACTTACTGTTTGGTTCAATTGTATAATTAGTACTGGTATTATTCCTGATTCATGGAAAGGGAGTTTGATAGTCCCCGTTTATAAAAGGGGCTCAGGAGGTGATCCAGGACCCTATAGACCTATCTCTTTGACAAATATAGGCCCTTTTCACACAGACACTCTAACACTGATAAAATGGGTGTTACATTTTATTATACATGGTGAAGGGCACCCATAGAGCACACCTGCAGCCCTGAAACATGTATAATAAAATGTAACGCCCATTTTATCAGTGTTAGAGTGTCTGTGTGAAAAGGGCCGTAGTGACTATATGTCTGGCAGACACTTATTGTAGCAGACTCTTGCTTGGGTTCAAGAAAATGATATATTAAGAGGAACAGGCAGGGTTTAGCTACGGTGGATCATGTCCTTACATTACAATATATAATCTATAAATATACCAAAGTTCTGGAACCTCATTAAATGTGGCTTTTATAGATTTATCATCAGCCTTTGACACCATCGATAGAGATCGATTATGGACTAAGTTTTTTTGGGGGTGGGGATTGATTCCCCACCTTCTTAGACTCTTGATCTTGTACCACACCGATATGTGGGCTTCTGTAAGATATGGGGCTCGGCGGGAAATTTCCAAGACTTTTTCAACTAACGGAGGTTCGACAGGGCTGCATCCTGGCCCCCTTGTTATTTAATTTATATATTAATGACCCGATCAAGGCAATGCACAACTGTGTTTCCGTCCACCTAAGATCTTGGCTTCTCATGTTGGCACGCTATTTTATGCCGACGATGCCATTCTTTTGTCCAGAATGCCGATTGGGCTTCAAAGGGCTTTGACATAGTATGAGGAGAAATTAAAAGAGAATAGACTGAACATTAATCACTCTAAAACTAAAATCATGAGTTGGGATAAACAAGCCAGGGAGTATGCATGGTCTGTTTCTCACCATAGGATTGAAGTTGTCAAGTCATACAAATATCTCGGTGTGATTATTTCATTCAATAGTATCTGGAAGGAACATAGGTCGGCGGCTAAACTGAAAGCAGCACAAGTTGCTAGCGCGATTTGGAAATTGCACGCCAGTCATGTGAGCAGATCAGTGTCTGCTGCACTTGTAATATTTAAAGCTAAGGTCATCTCTCAACTTACTTATGGTGCAGAGATTGGGGGTACTCCGCAGGAGATAAAATAGAGATTTATGTAGGAGCATTATTATATTTTCTGTTTTATTTTATTTTCCTTTACAAATAAAACATTTTGTTTGCCTTTTTGACTGCTGAGGTTTTCAATTAATTGTCCACAATGACTCTGAGATTATTTTCCTGAGCGGTAACTCCTAATTTACAACCCAGCATCATGTAGGTATAATTTGGATTATTTTTCCCTAAATGCATCAACTTTGTATTTGTCAACGTTAATTTCACCTGCCATTTAGTTTCCAAGTCTCCTAGTCTTAAAAGACTCTCCTGCAATTCCTCACAGTCCACCCCTGGTCTTAACTATCTTGAATAACTTTGTGTCATCTTCAGATTTGATCACCTCACTCTACCCTTTTCCAGATCATTGATCCATGGCAAGGCCTCAAGCTAGATAAGATTCAGGTTGTTTTTACATGGATGCTAAATCTGAACGAATGTCTCTGAGACCGGGCTTAAATGTCCATGTAAACACCTAATCCTAGTTTAAAATATCCTGGTTAAGGTCGAACCTGGGTTTATTTAATCCTCATTTTCAATAATTTATTTAACCCGAGATATAATAAATCCGTGTTAACGTCCATGCAAACTGTAAATCCAAACTGAGCTCAGAAATAGATAGAGCAAACTTCCTCTCTTCCCAGGAACATCTCTATGGTTGTCAGCACTTTCTGGAGCTCTGGCCAGGAAAACAGCGTTTTGATTTCTGTACCATGGTGCATAGATCGCCATAATCATCTATGCACCATCCTGCACCATGGTGCATAGATGAGCCATGGAATCATTCAAAGTTATCTCTAAGCGGAACAAAATCATAGCGGAAGAAGGTGATGGAATCCAGCAGCTCAGCACCATGGAATTTTTCAGTCATCTATGGGTGAAAACAGACATGACGCTAACCTAACCACCCTTGGGGGTCATTTATGCATGTTTCAGGGCTGCATGCATAGGGCACCAATACAGCCCTGCAACATGCATAAATATAACCACCAAGGGTGGTTAGCGTCATGTCTGTTTTCAGTCATCCATGTTGGTCTAAACCTGTATTAACCATGAACACTGTGATCCTGGATTAATGATTATTCCAAGTTGTAAATGTCTGTGTAAACAGGAGAACCCAGGATTAAGAATCTAGGATTTACATGAACACTAACTACAGGTTAGTGTCCATGTAAAAACAACCTCACTCTCTCACACTGTCATGGGATTGGGGTCTCACCCCCCCACTCTAGGCTGTCAGTTTCCCTGGCTTGCAGCTCCCACTAGACCAGCTCTCTCTCCAGAACTGATTGAGCCTGCAACGGGGGAACCTTCTTGTCACCTTTTCAGCCACAGAGTTTCCCAGCACAGACTCTTTCTCTCTAGGTTCGTCTGTGTTTGTAAACACAGAATTAACCCCAAACTGTGCCCCACCAATGTTAGGATTAGCAATTCCACTGGACCATACTAAGTTCAGTTAAAAGAAGTTGAATGGTTAAATCATGAATAAGCATGCAGTACAAGATTATGCTCAAGAGTGCAGAAATCCAACACATTCCTATCTGTACCTGGGTTCTCCTAGCCTAGATTTACCCTAATCAAGGTCCAAAGGTATTTCAGTTCATGTCACAGCCAGCGATGGAAAGCTTGGGTGGGTACAAGTCTTAAGAGTTTCCAAGAGTCCTTATTTCATAGTTTCTTTGGTGCAGCCCTTCTCTGGCTGGTGAGATGGGATGATGCAGATGAAGCTCAAGAAGCAGATCAAGCTCAACTGCCTGATCTCCTTTCTTTGTCTTGTCTTCCCCCTTACATACCTTTCCAGGATCCTTTGTCTGATTTTCCCACCAAGTGACTCTGCTTTCAGTCACGTCCACAGGAAGAAATCCATTTGCAACTCAACGGGCTATTGCTAGTGCCTGTTAGGCTTTTTCTGATTACACACTCGCTCAAGGTCATGACATGGCATTTCTCCATTGCATGAAGTGAGTTTCCAGGTCTCAGCTTTCACATTACATACATTTACACATTTGTTAGACCTGTAGTCTACATGTAGCCCAGTATCTCCTCATCACAGCTCCCCCCTTTCCAAAACATGTGTAGGATGCAGAAAACAACCTGTATTTGGAACATGTTGAAGTGGGTGGCGTGTTGTGTTGGTGGGAGTAAGGATATGCCACCTCCCACCTTATTTCCCTCTGCTCAATTCGTGTTCAGGTTCTACATGTGGTGCGTCAAACACTCTGTTAGCATTGTGGGGCTCTCATATTGCCTTGCCGGCGCACCCCCAATGAGACACGGAGACAGTAGCTGGTTTAAAACTGCCCGCACTCTTTACTCACCCATACTCATCAAGGCAGGTGGGCGATTGCCCAAGCAATATGGGTCCAGTATGCTAGCTACTTAACTTCTTATTCCCTCGGGCACTGACCGGGATGTGCTTTCCTGTGTCAGTACTCCCAAACCGAAATTCCCCCTTCGAAAGCACCCAGGCTCTGGCCAAAAAGGGGGACAGGCCCAACCGTGGGCTTGAGTAAGGAAGTGAGTACCCGCAAAGCCAGCAGACAGTGCATGTACTTACTGACCCACCTGGTACCCCTCCCTGCGTCGTAACCCCAGTGCGTGCTGCCTCCGCCTCGCCCTGAGTGTCACTTCCCCATCTCTTAAGGAGATGACTCTTCTGAACCTATTCTTATCTATTTAGCCTAGTATAGCATACTGGACCCCCGCTGAGTGCGACAATTATTACCTTCATTGTCTACCGTAATTGTCGTTCCAATTGCCGAATTATACAACTATTCCAATTATGAATTAGTCTTTGAAATATTACTGCTTGTCTCCTTGTGTCAAATTAGTATTTTATTATAATTAATTTGCTGCCGATTACCCTGCTGACAATTAACCTATTTAACCTACTCTACACTGTTGAAGGGGCGAAACAAGGGACTCTTAATTTAGGCTAGTCACCAAAATTCCCCTTTGGCTCCGTAATGGCAACCACTCAAAAGCACAGTGCTAGAGGTGGGTGGGTGGGGCTAGCTCCTTGCTCTCCCCGCGCCGAATGCTGCTTCCACGCGGCCCGAACGACTCCGCCCTCCCTAGAAAGGGCGGGTCCGTTCCTGTTTCTTCGCGCGGCTCCTCTGCGCACGCGCTAACTGGGGCAGGTTGCTCGGCAACCTCAATCCCAGCAGCAAGCGCTCTAACGCGCCGCTGCAGCGGCCCTTCTTCTCAGCTCTGCGCCCGCATCCACAACGGGGGCTCGGCAACTACCCCGTCGCCGCCATTGCGGCGGCGAAGGGGACTTGTTTTCAACCATTGCACAGTGGAGTGATCATCGGGATTCACTCATTCTGGGTTCAGAGGCACTTTCCCTCTCTCTCAGCCAAACCAAGTCTCCCCCCTCCTCCCTGGTTTTCTTTCCCTGCACTGCTGCCAGGGAAATATAGCTCCTTTTCCTGATAGGCACGGACAGTCCAACATTGTGGGTTCCTCCTCCTCCCAGCAACTGATAAGCTGGGGGGGGGGGCACAAAGCCTGCTGGGAGTTGTAGTCCCTGGTCTCTGGCTGTTCTAAACCATTTCTGCATTACATTAAAATAATGTTCCTGATAATTAGCCACAAGCCTCTAACATCCCCCCATAGTTTAGCTGGAAGACAGGATTCTTCCTCACTTCTGGTCTCAAGCTCTACCCCTGTGACAGCTTCCCAGTTCCTCTTATCCCCTGCTCCCCCATGTCCACCTGTCTCAGAAAGTCCTGCAGTAACTCACTCAGTACGGGGAAACTACATTGAGCCATTCCGTGTCTGGTAATATCTCTCTCTCTCTTAGTTTGTAGGAGTCTTGTTCTTCTGTGAGTGGCTCCGTAATTTTCATGTATGGGTTTATGCAGGCACTCTTCACTCATTCAGGCTGTGCCTAGCCATATTCAAATTTCTTACCACATGATCTTTCCCGCGCACTCTGAGCATATATAAGGTTCCCACTGCCCTGATCATTAGTTCCTTCCTACCATGTTTCGTGGCTCGTTCTATTGTGTGCGGCCTCAAGTCTGAGGAAATTTCCTACTCAGAGATGGCTACTAAATCTGGATTTAAACGGTGCTGATTATGCAACCGCAAAATGCCTAACAAGGATCCGCCTAGGCTCTGCCCTTTGTGTTTAGGACTCAGACTCCGGAGCCAAGGATTTCTCCAGTAAATATCAAAATACTGCAGCTAAAGCAGAAAAAGACCTTCAAAGGCAAGGTCAAATCTCAGTGCCCTCATGAATCCTCTTCTCCATCTTCACCATCATAATAATTGGACGATGAGTCCTCTAGACCCCTGATGGACGACAGGGGTGTTCAGTCCCTGACTTCCCCACAATCAGTCTATTCAGCAGTGCAGTCCACACTGCAAGATACCCAGGAGTGAGACCCCAAAGTTCTTGAAATCCCCTTTCCAACCCTCATGACCAACATGGCCAGCCCAGCCTCCGCTTGCTATGCTTTGCCTCCTCAATTAAAGGACATGCCACCATGGGCCGACTGGAGGTCCCAAGAGGAGCAGAGGAAGACAAATAATTCTTTTATTTTGGACTGCCTCCAGCAGCTTTTAAAAAATCAGGCTGGCCCAGCTGGACTATCCACAACGTTGATGTTACTCACCATTGCCGACACCGAGGCTCCTACCACATCGAGACACTTTGACTTGGTGCCGTCCTATATCGACGTCAATAGCTCCGACGTCCACTTCCACGAGGTCAAATATTCCTGGTGCTGAGCATCTTAGCGCAAATCTTCTCGACGACACCACCTTCAGTGCTGATCTCTTCAACGTCCATGCCTGTGGCATTGGATACTCTGGTGCCAATTCCTTGCACGTCGATGGCTTCTGATTTTCCATGTCTCGCTGTGGGTATTTTGACTAGGCACGGATAGTCAACAGCCGGACTCACTGTCCATTTTATAGAGGACAATCGTTAAATCTAGAAAACTGAAAAAGAGAAAAGCAAAGCATGGTCATTTACTTGCGGTTCATCAGACCTAAAAGTTGCTCAGGGATCTCTCTGAGGGGCTTGTTCCTGTGAACAGGTCATTGACTCCTTGCAGGCCCAGACCCCAGGTGGGGGGCAATTACCTGCCAAGCGCCATCCTCCTGGTAGCCTCAGTATGCAGAGATGGTAGATGCCCGCTATTTGTGCCAAGAGGCCAGATCTTCCCTGCCTTTCAGTAGCACTATGCTAAGTTTGGACTAGCATTAACCTTTATTTGAGTGAACAGGGGCCCTGCTCTGCTGCCGTCTCCTGAGCCAGGCTCTCCCTACAGCTGGGCCTCTCCTGTGAGGCCGCAACCCCAGTCTGTATTTATTTATCTATTTACTTATTTAAATTTATATGCCATCCTCTCCCGGAGACTCAGGGTAGCTCACAAAGCATAAAAATATTAAAAACCAATACAAAAAAGGCTTTAAAATCCCACAACCCTCCCACAACCCCAGCCCCACAATAGCACCTCCCTAACCCTATAACCCAACCCCAAAACCAACCCAATCCCTGCCCACCAAATACCTTTTCAAAAATAAAAGTCTCACTTACATGAGCATGAAGAGCTGCCTTGTTCAGCTAGCTAAAAGGGAAGAGTCGCCAGTTTGCTCCCCCCACCCCCAACTGAGACTGCTGGACCCTTCCTTTGAGGTTACAGTGACAAAGTGGGTGAACTTTCCGTTGGGTTGGCATCACTCAGGAACTGCTCCATCCTGTGTGCCTCAACCCAGCATAGTCCTGGCTGGTACCTGACGGTCACTTGCGTCTATTCCAGCAAATCGTGCGTATTTCACAATCTCTCTGGAATGGGAAACAGCAGATTTGGGCACGAGGCAAGGTTATTCTTTCTGTCCCCTCCCTCCAAGCCGGTCCAGCCTTTGCTCATAGTTCTGACCTGGGTGACTGTCCCTCCAGACTGCAACCCCAAGCACAGGCAGCGAGTGCTCTGACCAGAGCGCCAATCGGCACCCACCCAACCCAACCGGCTACACGACTCCCAGCACATTCCCCAAGAAAAACTGCACAGACAACACCGGGCAGGGGGTGTGAGACAACAATGTCCCCTATCCCCCTGACATTTCTTTGGGGTGAGTGAACTTTCCCTCCACGTCAGGCTAAAAATCAGTTAATCTATACCTTCCTGTAGCAGCATGGATATGCATAGCCTGAAATCTGGACTCCTAGGTCTGGGAGAAGAGTGGGTTCCAATGGGCTAGAGAATGGAGGTTGGGAGCCAGGAATCCTGAGTCCTCTGGGAGGGGAGTGGGGACTAGTGGGTTAGAGCAGGGGGACTGGAAGCCAGGACTCCTGGGTTCTCTGGAGAGAGAGTGGGGTCTAGTGAGTTAGACCATGGGGACTCGAAGTCAGGACTCCTATGATTTCTAGGATGGCAGTGGATCTAAAGAGTTAGATCAATAGGAATTGGGACCCAGGACTTCTGGGTTCTCTGGAAGGTCTAGTGGGTTAGAACAGGAAAGCAGGGAGCCAGGCCTCTTGGGTTCTCTAGGAAGGAAGTGAGGCTAGTTGGTGAGAGCAGGGGAAGCTGGAAGCCTGGACTCCCAAGTTCTCTGGGTGGGGAGCTAGTGGTTAGTTTCTGGGAGTGGAGTGGGAATTAGTGTGTTACATCAGGGGGTTGGAGCTGGGAGCCAAGTTACATGTTTTATGAAACGTGGAGTAGAGTGAAAGGTTTCATATGTGGATGTGACTGGAGTGATGCAAGGTCCTTGCTGGGGTGGGTGATATAGTCATTGCTTGATGATTATTCAGGGTTTCTGTCTCCATGCCGACCTGGCTCTGTCCAGCACCGCTCTTCTTGTATGGTCGTCTCTGCAACGTGTTCTCGGACAGTTCCTCACAGCCCAGCCCAGATGCTTTCACATCTGCCTTGTCATTAGACTCTCCAGAATCTTGTATGGGCGGCAAGGGGCAGCACTGGGGGGTGGGGGTGGGGGTACGGCATGTGTCTCTAGATGCTGAAAGCAATGTGTCCCCTTGGCAGCTCCGAAAGGTAAGCTGCCAAAACGTCGGAGAGATGAAAAGCAGAAAGAAGGGACTTTGACCCATCTGTCCACAATTGATGATGCCAAATTGGCAGGAGCACAGGGGTGTGTGTGTGTGTGTGTGTGTGTGTGTTACACTCTAAAACCATTCTCTAAGGATGTATGGAGAGGTGTCTAGCTCTGGACTCTGTTCTCAAGGGAGTTTATTTGCTGTGCTGTCTCCACCTGCTCCCCATCCCAGAACATGCCCCTCTCTGTCCTGAGTTTGTTGCTCAGTGGGAATTGGGGCTGCATGGTCAGGTCATGATTCGGCATTTCTGCCTCCGTGGTGACCAGCAGCACTATTGCACTGTATGAGGTAGCTGCCCGCAGAGGCAGAGGCTGGCCCTAGGAAAGCCCCAGCTGTATTCACTGACCTGCCTGCTCCTGCTCCCTCCACCCATGAACACACTAGGTAATTGGTATCTTCACACGGACAGCTGCCCCGCCTCACCCCCAGGTGGGCTGTCCATTTCAAGGTGGCCCGTCGGATGTGCAGGTGGATCAGAAGCAGGGCAGGCTGTCCCTGTTTCAAGCAATAAAGCACTCGAGCAGGGGTCCCACTCTACACTGGCTTTTACAGCTTTCAGGTGAGTTTGCTGCCCCCCTCCCCTGCCCCCTGCTGCCCTCTTCCCCCCTTTCTTTTTCAGGTTTTCGTTTAAAACCGGTTTGTTTTTGTTAACTGCCCCCCACGCCCAAGTACTTGCCCCCCTTCCCAGGGGGCAGCAAACTCACCGGAGTTCGCTTCCCCACGCACCCACTTCCCTGCAATGCTGCCCTCTGACTCCCATTCCCAGCCCCTCCCCGCCGAGCCCATGTTCCAACTATTCACTGAGTTTCCAAGCAGCGGCTGAAGACTCAGGCTCGATACTCGGAAAATACTCAAGAATCATTTTTTTGCTATTTAGTACAGCCCTTCTATCCAATTTCCCATGTAGTTAGGTGTATGCAGAGAAGGAGCTCCACTACTCTTGGAAAAATCATAAATGATGTTCAAAAGTCGTTTTTGCAGATCTGGGGTTTTAAATGCCAGTTTTAACCTGTCATGTAAATGATGCCACTATAGGTGAGTGCTCCCAAGTGTAGCTTGGTCACAGATACGTCATCTACATTTGAGATCTATCTAATAGAGTGATCATTTGTATATGCTTATATGCATTAGTTTTATGTCAACTTATGCAGATTTTTAAAAGGAATTGCTCAGTCTGGGCTAAAACAAATCATCACCTAGGTGGCAAAAGGAAGGAAGCCAGGGCAAGATTTCCAGCTCGGTAACATAAGCGTTGTATCCAAGAGACTAGAAGTTACAGTACCTCTTAGAGGTGGGACTTGGACAAAGTTCTTGGTTCTTGGTTTCTATCAGTATTGGATCTCTGTCTGCCGGTTCTCCTATCAGTTCTCAGTTCTCTTGGTATCAGATTTTTAGCATTGCGGTTTTCCCCATTGTGGGGAAAACGACAATGCTAAAAATCCAATTAAAAAAACAATGCAAAAATCCGACACCATTGCTACCGAGAAAGAACCGAGATATCAGATTAATCCGATAGAGCTATTATCGGCTACTTTCAGAGTCCCATCCCTAGTACCTCTAGACCTGCCACTTGTCAGACCGGTCTTGAAGTGTTGTTTCCAGTTTGGGACTCCATGTTTCAAGATGGATGTTGAGAAACTGGAATGGCTTCAGAGGAGAGAGCAACTAAGATGATAAAGGGTATGGAATAAAAGTTATATGAAGAAAGACGGATAGATCTGGGCATGATTAGCCTAGAGGGGGGACATGTTGAGCACATAGAAATGTCTAAACGAATGCCATAAAAATGTGTTTTCCATTGGCACAGTGACAATGAGGACTGGACAAGAAGCAATGGGTTTAAATTCAATGACAGGAAGGTAGGTTTAGGCTGAATAATAGTGGAAATTCCCTGTTCAAAACAGGGCTTCTTTGAAAGTGGAATGAGCTGCCTCGGGAGGTTGCGGAGACTCCTTCGCTGGAGGTTTACGAGTAAAGGAAGACTGGGCAGCCATCTCTCAGGGATGCTTTATGTAGAGGGGATTCTCAGACCCAGGAGAATATCCTGCCTCCGGACAGGAGGAGGAGGATGGACTAAATCAGAACTTTTCAATGTCCATAGGACTGTGCAGAACTTACCTCAGTCATTTTTGTTTTCATTTTCTGTTTAAAAAATCCTTTCTTTTGGGGGTTTTCATTTAAAACTCGCTTGTTTTAGTTAATTTTTTCATTTTAAAACCATTTTTTTTTAAAAAAATCATTGTTTTTGTACAAATCTCTGCGGCCCTTTCCCAAAATGGCTTTGGTGCCATTGCTACCATTTTGGAAAAAGACAGCCATGTGCAGTGGCCATTTTATTAAAAAATATATTTTAAAAATTTAAAAAGAATTGCACATGCACAAATGGCCATTGGCCCATTCCGCATGTGTGCCATTTTTCAACATGGCAGCAGCACCACCACCACCATTTTGGAAAAGGGCATCCAGTCTGCACAAGCCCAGTGGCCATTTTGTGCATGCGCAGATAGGCGGCCCTTTTCCATAATGGTGTCGACACTGCCAGCGCCATTTTGGAAAAGGGCTGTGAACGTGCAGAACGGTCCCAGTGGCCTATGTTGCACATGCACAGTAGATTTTTTTTTTAAAAAATTATTTTATTTTTTAACAAAAACGTATGAAAGCAAATAAACATTGTTTTCTTGTTCATTCATTTTCAGGGCTATAGTTACGAAAACGAATGGGGCTCCATTTGTTTTAGTAATTAAAAAAACAAAAATGAATAGCACACCTCTAGCTCTCAAACTGTTTGAACAGTTCCATGTTCAAACTTCAGTTCCCCTACTTCCATGTATCTGTAGTGGTTGAGGCTTCTCTGCTCCCCTTCCCCCCACACCAAACCCCCCCATCTTGTTTCCTCTCTTCCTCCCTCCACTTCCTGCCCTCCTTGTGCTTCCTTCCCCCCCTTGACACCGTATTATTTTGGAAATTCGATTCCCCTGAGCTCTATGAGAGTGTGGAGCTAGCCAGGTGTTTTCCAGCTGGGGTTCTTCTCATCCCCCCAGAACATCTTCCATGTCCCCCAGTTTGAGAATGGAGGGACTAGATAATCCTTGATGTACCTTCCAACTCTACATTTCTGTGATTCTGTGTTTTTCAGGGTCTACATTATACCCCCCCATACCACTTTCCAGTTTTACCAGAACCATTTTATCAGTGCTGGCCTCAGACATCCGTTAGTTGCCCAAACGTACCGCTCAGCTCTTCTGAGGATTTTGCAGAGTGATATTGTCATTTTCCAGTTTCTTACACACAAGAAACTGAAAGCACGTTCTCTGAGACCTTGCAATTCATTGCAGCTCCAGACAGTCTCTGGTAGGCATGCCTGCTACATCAGCCTCTGCTCAGGTGGGGGTAGAGCGCAGAGCATTAGGGAACCGACATTTTTGCAAGGCTGTGAGATCACAGAGAAAATGCTAGCTGTTCATTTCTTTTCTTTCTATAGCTCGAAAAATGAGCAGTGAGAACTCTAGTGATCGGAAAATGCATCAAGATAGCCTGCGTTGTGTGAACGTTGGACTTTTTGAATTTTGTTGAGGTTTGACAGGTTTGAAATTCAACCTACTGTGTAATCACCTGTAGGAAAAAACAAACTGTCCTGTGTCTGAGAGTGGCCAACTTTGGTTGCTTTAGAAAAGTGCACAACCGATCACAATAGATGATCTGTCCTCAAATTCACTTCCGGTCCCCAACAGTCAGAGGTTTCATCCTCTGACCAACTTGACTAATAACAATTCATAATGGATTTATCCACCAAGAAAAAGCTTCTCCAATCCTTTTTTGAACCCAGTTATGCTATTGGCCTGCACAACATCCCCTGGCAATGTGTTTGTTGATATTATACATTGAGTAAAAAAGTACTTCCTTTTATTTGTTTTAAATATATTGTCAGTTAATTTCATAGAGTGCCAACTAGTTCAAATATTTTTAGGAGTAAATACTTGCTCCCTGTTTACTAGGGGTGTGTAGAAGACAGTCCTACCTTTTCTGTTTTGGTTTTAGTTTTTGTTTACAAAAAAACTTCCTTTGGGGGGATTATCATAAACGACCCTACTGTTGTCTTTATTATTTTCTCATTGGGTGCTATCCCAATGTTTGGAGGCCGTGGCGGATTGGATGCGGCGGAGCAGACTGAGGCTCAACCCAGACAAGACGGAGGTGATGTTGGTGGGGAGGGCGAAGGGGGTGGTGGCCCCCCTGATTGGGGGGGTTTGCCCCCCTGTAGCTCAGCAGGTCCGGAGTCTGGGGGTCATATTGGACGCAGACCTGCGGCTGGAGCGGCAGGTGGAGGCAGTCGCTAAGGCTGCCTTCCGCCAGCTTTATCTGGTACGTAGGCTGCGTCCGTATGTCTCTGGCCCGGACCTGGCCTCCCTCATCCATGCCTTCGTCACCTCGCGGCTCGACTACTGTAACGCGCTCTACGTGGGGCTTCCCTTGTTCTTGGCCCGGAGGCTGCAGCTGGTGCAGAATGCGGCGGCCCGTCTTCTTACGGGGACGGGTCGCCGGGAGCACATTACACCGGTGCTCCGAGCGCTGCACTGGCTGCCGATAGTGTGCCGGGCCAAGTTCAAGGTCCTAGTAATGATCTATAAAGCCCTATACGGCCTTGGCCCCTCTTACCTTAGGGACCGCCTCGCCCTTCGCGCCCCGGAACGACTCCTGCGGTCTGCCGGGGGTGCCCGCTTGGAGGTCCCCCGTGTGAAGCGGGGGGCCACGATGGAGCGGGCATTCTCGGTGGTAGGGCCGCGGCTGTGGAACTCCCTTCCGGAGGAGGCTCGCCTGGCCCCAAGCCTTTTGATATTTTGGCGGAACTGTAAGACCTGGCTGTTTGCCCAGGCCTTTGGGAGGGAGGGGGGGGTGATTTTTAATCCCCCACCTATATATTTATTTATGACCGGACATTGCCCTGTTTTATTGATATATTTTATATTTGTATTTTAAATATTTTGAAATTGTTTTTATTGTTGTTAACCGCCCCGAGTTGCATGGCAGGATGGGGCGGTATAGAAATCTAGAAAATAAATAAATAAATTTTTATTAAAAATCAATTTTAAAAATCACTGTGCACATGCAAAGCAGCCACTGGACCATTCTGTGCATGTGCAGCCCTTTCCCAAAATGGGGGTGGGTTGTGGTGGGGTCAGGAGTTTTTTTTTTAATATAGATTTTTATATATCTTTTATATAGTTTTTAGATTGTAACCCACCCTGAGCCTTAGGGGAAGGGTGGAGTATAAGTTTAAATAAATAAATAAATAAATAAATATAATAACTATGGGAGTCACATTTCAGGGAATCAACTGCTGAAGCATGAAGCCCAGTTAAGGAATTAGCTGCTGAGGTATGTGACGCCGGACCTGCCACAGTCAGACACACAAGCCTGACTGGTCGCCAGGGAAAGAAGCTACCGTTATGGGTGGCTGTCCGGCTGGCTGTGGCAGTAGGGGCGGGAAGAAGAGCAGTCTGCTCTATAGGGAACAGCTGCCTTTTCTGGGACTGTGCACTTGCGGGAGACAGGCTGTCTGGCAGCTGGCCAGGTGATCTGCTACTCTGTAATTCCTTGTTTGCTCAGGTTGTCTGGAAACAAAGGGCATCTTTAGACAGAACAGAAAAAGGGTGGCTATGACCTTGAACACATGTTTACCTGTTCTGTGTAAACATTGCAATGCTTTTCTGCCCCTCGTTTGCCCCACTTAAGCCCCTCATTAAATACTCATCTGCTGCCCAGATGTTTTCCAGATGGCCGATGAGTGTTTACAGTACTTAGGTGCTTCGTGTTGCATCTAAGCAAATGTGGGGTGTGTTTATGCTGAAAATGCCCACAACTTGCTGTTTCCGGTCATAGAGTACAGGGTTTGCATGATGGGATGTGTTTTTACTCTCTGTGTCCGGTTTAATTAATTGGTTCTCCCGTGATTCTTTGAGTTTAAAGTCCATAACCCTGCCTAATTAAAATTTGAATTCATACTGCTTATTCATTGTCTTGGCAGCATGGAGGACATACAGTGCTGATGTGTGTTTCTGATGGGCAGAATAAGAAACCTTGCTCCGTTCTCTCCCTCTCCCCGTTTAGGAGCAAAGGGATTTCCTGGATCCACGTGAAAAACACATAGAAAGAGCAGTGCTCTTAGAGCACATTGACAGGGGCTAGAGAAATTATGGGGATTCTCCCCCACCCGAAAGAAGACACAGGGTGTTTTCAGACATGATGGGGCCAATTGGCCCCGTCACAAAAACAATAGATTCATCTCCCGCCGGGATGACCCCGTCGCGCCCTAACAGACGTGCCGGGGAATCCCGGCAGGGAATCGGGGAGGGGGCGGGGCCGCACGGCGCAACGTGTGGCCGCACGGCCCCGCCCCCTCCACACTCCCTGCCGCCCACCCTCTGGGGAGACGGGCGGCCGCCGTGGCCAAAGCGGCCACAGTGCTCGCCCGCTTTGGCCACGGGCCGGAATCCCTGCAGAGATTCCAGGCCGTGGCCGCCGTCCAGAAGTGATGGCAGGGTTCATCACGGCGGGGAATCGCCTTCACCACGCAGCAGCCGCCGGTCCTGCCGCTTCGGCCGCTCGTGTGGCGAAAGTGATTCCCGCTGTGGTAACATCTGGGGGGAACATCCGTTCCCCCCACAGATGTTCCGTGATCACAGCCACCACAGGGAATTGACTGTGGTTGACTGTGATCTCGTAATGACTGAAAACACCCACAGACACCATTCTTTGGGTTAAATTAGGCTCTACCAACTTTATTAGCCCAGTCGGGGGAGGAGGGGTCTATGCCCCTCCGGGTCCTGTCAACCTAAACTATTAACTAATAACTCTGCTAGAATAAACTTAAGGTGGTCTGATGTTCCTCAGTACCGCAACCGTACTAACTATACCTGCTGCAATGTCACACCTGCCCGGCCGCCCCCAGCCGGATCAGGAGGTCATTGCCTACCGTGACCCAAGGAAGGAAGTGAGCGCAGCCCACGAGGACCCTGGACCACCCCTGTCCTAGGTCCCCGTGCTGCGGCCCCTTTTCTGGGTCCAGCGTGACACCGACCGGGCAAGCTCTAGCAATCACGTGGACCCCAACTCATAAGGAGATGACCTGGCAGCAGACTATCCCTACCATCTAACTTAACTAACTCGCAGGACCCCTGCCACTAGAGACTACCAGCTTCACTTGGCTAGTCTTGCCCCCCCACCCCTGACTCACCAACAAACTGGCTCAGCGTTTTTTGCAACGCCTTCAGGTAACATTCGAGGTCCTCATCGGACAGGTGGACCCCATCAGGCCGGAATAGCTCCAGCCTTGAAAACCTGATCTCTGGGTGCCTGATCACTAGCCCTCCCAGGTTGGCCACCAACTTGGCCACCTCTTTATTTACCTTCCTTCTGGTCCTATCCACTCTACTGGGGTGCACGGCATCCCTCCATCTAATCCATTCCAGCATCTCAGACCACACCAACTTTGCGTTTCGGAGAACCCTCCTCACCTCCAACAGGTCTCTCTTTATGCTGGTGACCAGGTGAAAACCTGTTTCCACCGGCAGGTTGTTCTCCCCCAAATGTATCACCAATACGTCTGGAGGCGCCCTTCGCCAATGCGTGGACGACCGGCAGGAACTGAGCCCATCTCATCCCGCTTCGTCCTTTCCACGACACCTCGGCCAAGTGCCCCAGGCCAAGCTGGGTTCCCCAGTACGAGCATCCTGCTTGCTTCCCGGCCCAGTAAACCATACTGTGGCCCACGATAATGAATTTCTTTGCCGTACAAGCAGTTCACTTCCTATGGGAGACAAACACCGGTTAACCGCTGCCATTATTGCATTGCCCCCCACCTTCTTCTGCTCTACTAACCGCCCATTATAGCTGGACCGTGCGCACATAAGAGCAGAATGCACCGGACCTCCACTGGCCAATTGCCTTAATCTGTTGCTCAGATAAACCCGCCTCTGCTGCACAGCTTGCCACCCCAATTCTGAAGGAGTGTGAACCAAAATAAGTGTTGTGGTAAATTCAGTTTCTTCAAAGCCTTACGGAGTACTGCCGAGAATTGGTACCTGGTTACCCATGACCCGTTCTTGTGAAAAAACAGCTGGCCCAGGCCAAGGGGGCGCAGCTCCAAATAGGTTTCAAGAGCTGTCACTGGGCACAGGTAGCTTTCAGCAATTCTCACCATCTTAATTACCTGCCCTTGGTGCCGCTGATCCGTCTTTGACCCCTTGAGTAACACTGAGAGGCCTTCGCTGCGCATTTGGATGTCGTGTATGCCTACTACGATTCCCCCTTGATCTCCGACAGTGACGGCCATAATCTCATTGACTCAAAATGCCCCCCAAAATGCTACCTTAAACAGGCTTTCAAATAACACGGACTCAAAACTAGAAAGACACACCTCAGGCATCTGCCGGCACACGTCCTCTAGAATTGCCGGTGTAATGGGCCGCCTGGGGTCACCTACCTTTGGGGAGCCCCTTTGCCACCCTTCTAACATTTTCCTAACTAAAAAAACCCCACTGTGGGATGGAAAACCTGCCAGCCTATTATAAAAGGCCAACGCGGTCAGTTTCCCTGAGATTGTTCCCGGTGCTAAGCCTTTTCTCTTTAAACTGATGGCAAATTGGATCGATTGCGCCTACGTAATTGGGAATTGGGTTCCCCACCCTCTTTCTTCCCAAAAGTTTTGCAATTCTGCCAACGCTTTTGAATAGGCCACTCTCGTGCGGGTTGCCAACGACCCCTGCACTGCATGGAACATCTCTACCGTCCAATGCTCCAGATCCCCTGTGGAAGTTCCTCCGGTTCCCTTCTGGCCTCCAGCGTCAACTGCCTGAATCGCTCCATCTGCTGGTGAGAGAGTGCATCGGCTATCCCATTGTTAACACCAGGGACATGCCTGGCCGCGAATAAGATATTGCTGCCAAGGCACTGCCGAACAAACGCTGTCACCAGCCCCATCACCCTTTTGGAATGGGAAGACATTGAATTCAGGACATGGACCACCACGAGATTGTCGCACCAAAACAGGATTGTTTTGTTTGCGAAATCCCTTTCCCACAGGTGAATGGCCAACACTATGGGGAAAAGTTCAAGGAAAGTGAGGTCCTTCGTTACCTCTTCCTGAACCCATTGCGCTGGCCACGGAGCCGTGCACCATCGGCCAGCCCAGTATAACCCAAAGCCCAAAGATCTGGCCGAATCCGATTGAACCTGCAGTTCTGCTTCTAACAACCACCTCTGTCTCCACATGCTAATGCCATTAAAGCTGTGAAGGAAATGGTGCCAGGTCTTCATGTCCTCCCTCATCTCTGCCGTGATTCTGCTGTGGCAATGCCCTGTCAGATTGTTACCAATCCTCTCATAAAGCCGTGACAAAAATGCCCGACCTGGCGCCACTACCCTGCAAACGAAGTTGAGACGACCCAACAATGCCTGCAGCTGCCTAACTGTCACTTTGGTCCGTTCCAAGATGCTGTCGATGTCCTTAACTAGCGCTACTAACTTGTTGCATGGTAGGCACAACACCTGCTCGTTGGTGTCCAGCTCAATTCCCAGAAATATCAGGACTGTTGCTGGGCCAACCGTCTTTTCCGGGGCTAGGGGGGACACCTAGCTCCTCTGCCATTTCTTGGAAACAGTACAAGGCCCTCTCGCATTCTCTTGATCCTGACCCCCCCCAAAAACAGGAAGTCATTGATATAGTGAATAATATATCGAGACGGCGTTCTTTGGTGCACCAGCCATTCCAGCAGGGAGCTGAAACGCTCAAAGGCCGAACAAGATATCGAACACCCCATGGGCATTGCCTTGTTGTAGTAGTAATGGCCTCCAAACTGGAACCTGAGTAGCCTAAAGCTCCCGGGGTGGACTGGCAGCAGACAGAATGCCGATTTGATATCGCATTTCGCTAACAGCGCCCCCTTACCGCAATCCCGGGCCATTTCTATTGCCATATCAAGGGATGCATAGCAGACAGAGCAAAGCTCAGGGGGATCACGTCATTCACAGACTGTTCCCTAGGATAAGACAAATGGTGAATGAGGCAAAACTCCCCCGCCTGTTTCTTGGGCACTATCCCCAATGGGGACACATGAAGGTCGGGGAAAGGACGGGCTGTGAAAGGACCCACGATGCAGCCCCCTGCTAGCTCTTTCTGAAGCTTGGCGGCCACCAAGTCTTCCTTCCCACTCACAGATTGTAGGTTCTTCACCCAACTCCTCGCCTGCTCAAACTGTGCCGGGATCATGAACCCCTCTCTAAAACCAGTGGCCACGTACTCCACCTCACCCGCCACGTACTCCACCTCACCCGCCAGTGGTGGGGGACCCCCACCACTGGCCTTACCGGGCCCGCCACGCCCACAAGTCCAGCAGGGGGGAGCGCTCCCTCCCAGGGGAAGCCCCTATCCTGGCCCTGCGGGGCCGAAACAGCCCCTCTGGCATGTGGGGGGGAAGGCCCCTAAAAAACCCTGCAGCTGGAAGAAGGAATTCTGCCGTGGGGAACCCCACCTTCTGCTCTTCGGACCCCTCGCCACTGCCGCCTCAGCCGACCTTGCCTTCCTGAGCTTCGCGAGCGCGATGCTCACTCAATGTTGCCCAGGCACGGAATGGCAGGGTCCGTGCCTGGGCCAAGATGGCGACCGCAAACTCTCGCTCATCGCAAAAGCTCGCCTCACGCCGCGTGTGTACCGTGCACCCCCTGCCCCTACGTGCCTTCTTCTCCTGAGGCGGGGGTGGGGGAACAACAGCCGCCACCCTCGAGCCACTCCCCATTCCGAGGAGGGCAGTGGGGTGACACACCTTGTGAAACTGTACATGAGTGTACACGGGGACAGAGTCATGCAAAATGAGGCAATTTCTGAGAGGACCAACTATTCCTGCTGGGACTGTGAATGCGAGGAGGAGGTGGGGAGGAGGCTGACATTTTTGTGGCAGTGAAAATAGGAAAAAAAGGAAGACTGATTGGAGGAAATGTGCTGTTACTCATGAGGTATTTTAAGAATGTAACACCTGCTTCCTGTGGTGACGTTAATGAAGCCTGATAGGGACTAACAGGTCACAAATATCTGCCATGTGGCATGATGGGATACCATCTAAGACATTACCTGGAGAATGCACATGCGTCCTTCCATCGGGGGGCAGTATGAAACACCCATTACAAGTGCATGTAAGAAGTGAAATGTTACAAACACATGTTCAGTAGAGTGTTCAGAGAAGGGTGTCAACAACACACATTCAAACACCTATTTCCATTCTGTCTAAAGTCACCCAATGGCTCTGTATGAAGAGCATCTGCTCATTACAAACTGTGCAGCAGTTCAGACTGTCACATTTGCACCTGAGGGGGGAAACCGAGACAGAAAACCATCTCAATTTGGTGGGCTCTGCATTCATGTGCTTGTGAGGCAGTTAGCGGCAACATAACTAGCCTACAAATCAGTAGGGTGCTGGTGTTCTTTGGGCTCCCTCCCCAGTTCCCAGAGTCCTCACTGGTGTTGCAACAGCGCCTCACAGATCCACTGTCCAGCCACTCTCCATTCTGTCCTGTCTCCTCGTGAGATCTCTGTCCCCAACCACAACAACTTCTCCCCTTCCCAGAGGAAGGGAAAACTGCTGTCTAGAGGTCACAATTAAGAGACATGAGGTTCTTGGGAAATGTAGTCTTTGGGTAAGCAGAGACAGGGACTTGTACTATGGAGTGAGTCAGAATTGGGAGAAACTGGGGCGTGTGTGTGTGTGTGTGTGTGTCCCCGTCCGTCCATCCCTCCGTCCCTCCCCTGGTTGGTGGTCAAGTTGTAATAGGCAGCCAGGATATGCACATGGCTGGGATCCTGCAGAAATTTGCAGAGTTCACTCTCAGAAATTGGCCTCAAAAATCCAGATTGATTGTGCTCCTGGCCAGACAAGTTTCTTCATCCTCTCCATTGTTAATGGGAGTACCTTCCTGGGGCAGGAGTATCATCCCAAATTTCTCCCTGCCCCCATCAAAAAGTCAGCCAACTACAACTGAGGGATAAGGATGCCAGAACTGCCCAGGAGAAGGGAGAGTGCACACAGTCCCTATACAGATACAGGGCCCACCAGTACTTGCACATGCTGCTCAGTACACAAACGCACACCCACAGCCCAGTACACACAAATAAAGTCCCTACCTACTCTACTCAGGCAGGGACTTTGCATGAGAAGTCTGGCCTCACATACCTTTTCAAAATGGCCACTACCAGTACCGCCCATTATTTACAATGGGAAAGAAGCCACACGCTGTCCTCAGTAAGAAACAGCTGCTGGACCCCTCCAGTATTTACGTTCATTTAGCCCCAAAATCTGCTCCATGTAAAAATAGCTTCCATCACGGTAAAGATGGCTGCCCTTTGAGCTCAATAGGAGTTAGAGGGGGAAGCATGAGGACACACCATTAACGTTACAGGGAAATACCCGAATACACCAATAGTGAAATTCTCAATTAAAAAATAAATAAATTACAACTTGTGGGTGGGGGAGGAGAAGGAACCAACACAGGACAATTGACTTACTGTTGAAGAATATATGGAGTGTGATGAAGTGGTACGGGTTTGCTAAAAAAGTCTTATGCGTTTTTTGGTACCCCTTTGGGAATCAATTTACCCCAAATCCATTTGAGGAAAGGGTTGGACAGGTTTCTGGAGGATTGGTCCATTAGCAGAGGTAGGTTTGGGGAATGTGACCTCTTATTGTTGGGAGCTGGGAGTGAACAACACAAAATGGTTGCCCTATTGTGACCTGCTGGGCACTTCTTTCAAGTGACCGAAATTGGCCACTGTCAGAGACAGGTGCTGGCTTGATGGAACATTGGTCTAATGGCGTAGCTATCGGGGACTGGGGAGGCTCAATTGCGCCTGGGCCCAGTCAGTTAAAGTTAAGAGTAACCCAGCTTTCCCCGGCCACCACTGGGGTTGAGGTCCAGTGGAGACTCTTGGGTGTTGGGCCGGGGGAAGGGCGTACAGCATGCTGGGGCTGGGTGCAGGTGCACTCAGGGTGGTGGCAGCAGTAGAAGGAAAGGTCACAGCAGGCAGATGATGACTCAACCCCAGGGTTGAGGGAGGCCGGACTGACCAGCCCCCGCACAACCCAGAACAGCTCCGCTGGACGGGATTTTGCAGATGCTATGAGGGCGGCAAAGAACTCCCTCTTTGCTGTCCGTATAGCTACGGCATTGGCTTGTAAACTAGCTCTATGTTGCAATCTGTCGGCTTCAGCATGAGAACAACACCACCATTGCTCCAACCGCCACCCCTTTTGTTTCAGCATTCGCAGCTCCTTGGAGAACCAAGGAGATCTGTGGAGCCTCCGCCTGGGCAGCGGATACCTGGGAGTCGTTTGATTAATGGCCTCCATCAGCAAGGTGTTTCAAAGCTTGACAAGGTTATCGATGAGATGGTCATCGAGGTCAGCGGGTAGTTCCCCCAGAGTGCCTAGAAACTGCACTGGGTCCAACAGCTTCCGGGGGCGGACCATCCTAATAGGTTCCACACCCTTCCAGGGGCAGACATGCGCTAGAAAGGAGGTCTGCAGAAGGTAATGATCCGTCCATGACAAGGGCACTGCTGATATCTTCCCCCATTAACAGAGCACCTGCCTCAAGGCCAGTGAAAAACATGAGGTCCAAGGTATGTCCTCCAAGATGTGTTGGGCCAATGACCCTCTGGCACAGGTCCATGGTTGCCATGGTGGCCATAAACTCATCCTCAACTCCCCCGAGAACTGCGTCAGCGTGAATGTTGAGGTCCCCCAAGACTATCGTCTTTGTGGACCGCAACACCACCTCTGACACAGCCTCTGCCAGAGCATGCAGGGAGGCCACCGTACTGGTAAGTGCACGGTATACCAGCAACACTCCCAAACTGTCCCCTGCCAAATCAGACACAAGATGGAAACCTTCAGTGCCTACCATGGATCACACTGGATACCTCCTCACAGACAACCGCTCTTTAAAAATCACAGCTACACTGCCCCGCCCCCCGTCCCTCTGACCGCAGCTGGTGTTGTACGGAATAGCCAGCCAAAACAAGATCAGCCAGAATAGGCCCTGATTCATTGTCCAGCCAGGTTTCCGGAATGCACGCGAGATCGGCGGCATAGTCCATGATTACCTCCTGGACCATTGTTGCCTTATTTACCACCGACCTCACATTTAACAACACTGGAACCAGGCCAGGGGCCCCCTGACCAAGTTCCATCTGCTCACCTGCTAGTGGAGGGGTAGGCGGGACGTGCACCAAGCACCTATCCCGCCTCACCACTCCTACTCCCCTCCACCTAGGACCATATCTCCCCTGGCCTGTCACGACCCCAAAAGCCATGCCCACTCCCTGGCTGTCCCACCCAGGCTGCGAGGGAGATCCCCCAACCGCTATCCCTTTCCCCAAAATACCCCACCCTACTCCCACCCCATCCCCCCACCCCTCTCCCTGGGGCTCCCTCTCTCACAGGGGGTCCCCCCTCCCTACCATTTGGGCAGTGCCACCCCCTCTCACGGGGAGGGCTCCATCCCCCATCCTCTCCCCAAGGGGCTTGGAGGCAGTGGCTTGGAGGAGGATTGCTGACTGCGGACTGTGCAGCAGTGAGACTCAGTGAGAAGAGAGGGCTTCAGCCTTCAGGGCTTGCCACTTGGCTGACTCAAGATGGCTCCGTCCCTTGTGGAGGAGCCTGCCTGTTAGCTGAGCCTGAGAGCCAGGCCTGACCCACTGGGGGGCTTCCTGGGGAGGCAGCAAGATGAGTGTGGAGCACGGAGGGTGGAGGAGGTGACCAGATGCGGCAGATGCACGCAGCAGACGCTACACCCTGATCTAGCACTGCTATGTTCTTAGGAACGCAACGGACTCCAGAGGTGATCCTGGAAACTACAGACCAGTGGGTCTGACATCGGTGCTGGGCAGAATGGTGGAGATTATCATTAAGAAGAAAATTACTAGGCATATTGATAAACATGGCTTAATGGGGAAGAGTAAACATGGATATAGCAAAGGGAAGTTGTGCCTCACTAACTACTGGAATCTTTGGAGGGTGTAAATCAGCATGTGGATAGGGGTGAGCTGTATCTGGATTTTCAGAAAGCATTTGATAAGGTCCCTCATGAGAGACTCTTGAGGAACTTAAAAACTCATGGGATAGGAGGCAGTGTCCTATTGTGGATTGGCAACTGGTTAAAGGATAGGAAAGAAAGAGTAGGACTAAATGGTCGGTTTTCACACTGGAGAGAGGTAAATAGCAAAGTGCTTCAGGAATCTGCACTGGGACCGGTGTTGTCTGATGTATTCATTAATGATCAGGGAAAGGGAGTAAAGAGTGAGATGTGCCAAACTGCAGACGGCACAAACACACTGGAGCAGACTGTGAAGAATTGAGGGAGGATCTTGTGAGACTGGATGACTCAGCATCTAAGTGGCCGATAAAATTTCATGTGGACAAGTGCAAAGCGATGCACATAGGGAAAAATAATCTAAACTATAGGTACACAATGCTGGGTTTTAAATTATGAGTTACTCAGGAAAAAGACGTTAGAGTCATTGTGGACAATTTATTTATTTATTTATTCTCTCGCATTTATATGCCACCACCTCCTGCACAAGCATCTCAGGATAGCTAAAAACATATAATATTATAAAATTCATCATTTAAAAATAACCCAAAATTTAAAAAAATCCACCCTAACCCACCCCACCCATCCTGTCTCCCTCAGCAAAGGCCCGGCGGAATAGGTCTTACACTGTCTATGGAAAGAGGGGAGGTCTACTGCCAGGCAGACCTCTAACAGGAGGGAGTTCCACAGCCGCAGAGCGGCCACCGAGAACACCCTCCTCATGGTCAACACCTCGGAAACCTGAGGAACATCAAGGAGGGCACTCCCGGCCAACCACAGAGGCCGATCCAGAATCTAGAGGGTGAGACAGTCCTGCAGATAAGTGGAGTCCAGGCCATTTAGGGTTTTAAAGGTCAAAACCAACACCTTGAATTGGGCCCAGAAGACTATCGGCAGCCAGTGCGGAGAGTAGAGCACTGGCGTAATGTGCTAGTTGCGATAACTCGTTCCCCTAAGGAGACGAGCCACCGCATTCTGCACCAGCTGCAGTCTCCAGACCATCACCAGGGGTAGCCCCACGTAGAGCACGTTACAGTAGTCCAATCTTGAGGATATAAAAGCACAGATGATCGTGGCAAGGTCCGAGTCCAAGACATACGGCCTAAGTCATCGTACCAGATGTAACTGGCAAAATGCGCCCGTCGCCACAGCTGCCACCTGGACATTATTATTATAAGCATAAAATATATTATTGAAGCTGCAGATCCAGGAGCACCCCATACTACGGACCTGAGATATCAGGGGAGAATGGACTTCATTAATCACTCCCCCAGCTTTCCCACAACCATCATCTCTGTCTTGTCAGGATTCAACTTCAAGGGACTCGCCCTTATCCAATTCCCCACAACAGACAAACACTGGGTAAGCACCGAGACTGCCAGGCCTGGGTCTGATGAAAAAGAGAGAGATAATTGGGTATCATCAGCATATTGATGACACCTTACACCAAACTCTCTGATGACCTCCCCCAGAGGCTGTATTTGAACATTTGAACAGGAGAGGGAATAAGATAGAACCTTGCGGGACTCCACCCGTGAGGCCCTGGGGAGAGGATGACTAATCACCCAGCACCACATGCTGAGTTCTCCCAGCCAGAGCGCCACCATTCAAGAACAGTTCCACCCACTCCGGCCTGGTCCTGCAGCCGAGTCACAAACAACTCATTGTCAACAGTATCAAATGCAGCAGAGAGATCTAATAGGATCAACAGGATCTGACGACCCTGGCCCAACTCTTGGGAGAGGTCATCAACCAAGGCCACAAGCGCAGTCTCCGTGCCATAACCCGTATGAAAGCCAGACTGTGAGGAATCCAGGAAACTGATCCGGTCCAGATGCTCGTGGCCAGGGCGTCAACATCCAGTGATGGTTTTTTAAGCAGGGCCTGCACCACCGCCTCCTTGAGGCACTCCGGCACCCTGCCCTCCCTAAGGGAGGCGTTGCCTATCCCAGCCAGCAATGGCCCTAACGTCGCCTGACTGGCTTTAACCAGCCAGGATGGGCATGGATCTAATTCACAATAAGTGATTCAAACAGTCCTAAGAACATCCACTGCATCAGAGGGCAACACGCATTGAAATTCATCCCATAAAACAGGACAAGATGGGGCTTCAAGTGCCTCGGGTTCACCCACTGTTAAAAGTGCAGCGTTGAAACATTGGTGAATTTAAGCAATTTTATCCGCAGAAAAGTCCACAAACAAGTCACAGCGAGCATTAGATAACTCTGGATCCAGGCAGAGGGAAGCTGGACTGACCAGCCCCCTCACCACCCAGAAAAGCTCAGCCAGACAGGACTAAGTGGATGCAATGAGGGCGGCAAAGAATGCCGCCTTGCTGTCCGCACTGCCATGGCATAGGTACGTAACCAGACTCTGTGTCGCAATCGGTCAACTTCAGTACGAGAACGACGCCACTGTCACTCTAACCGCCACCCTTTTCACTTCATCAACTGCAATACATTGAAATCCTCAGCCCAGTGCGCAGCAGCCGTCAAAAAACCAAACAGAATGTTAGGAATTATTTGTAAAGGGATAGAGAATGAAACTGAAAATATTGTAATGCCTCTGTATAAACCTATGGTGCAATAGCACCTTGAGTATTGTGTGCCGTTCTGGTCGCCCCATCTCAAAAAAGATATAATAGAAATAGAAAAAGTACAGAGAAGGGCAACAAAATGGTATAGAACAGCTCCCCTATGAAGAGAGGCTCGATAGTTTAGGACTCTTCAGCTTGGAGAAGAGACAACTGAGAGCGGATATGATAGAGACTTATAAAATCATGCATGGTGTGGAACTAGTAAATAGGGTATGGTTTTTACCCTCTCAAATAGTACTAGAACTAGGGGACACTCCATTAAACTACTCAAAGAAGCAGATCTAAAACAAAAGAAAGTATTTTTTCACTCAACACTCATAACAACTCAACATGGCTAAAACTGAACTCCTTATCTTTGCCCCCTCGTCCTTCCTCTCCCTCTCCCCTGTCATTCCTTATCAACAGGGTCCCCATCCTTCCCATCCCCCAAGCCTGTAGCTTAGGCTTCATCTTTGACTCACCCCTTTATTTTAAACCCTACATTGACTCAGTTGCCAAATCCTGTTGCTTCTCCCTCCATAACATTGCTACGATTCGCCCTTTTCTCTCTGTCTCCTTTGCCAAAACCCTTGTTCATGCGCCGGTCATCTCTCACCTCGATTACTGTAACCT
Organism: Sphenodon punctatus; assembly: GCA_003113815.1. NCBI lineage: Eukaryota > Metazoa > Chordata > Lepidosauria > Sphenodontia > Sphenodontidae > Sphenodon > Sphenodon punctatus. The sequence continues at coordinate 472,059 of QEPC01009510.1, forward strand.
CCTTCTCACTGGCCTCCCCCACTCTTGCCTTTCTCCCCTTATCTCCATCCAAAACTCTGTTGCCAGGGTCATCCACCTCGCCCGTCGCTTCAACCACGTGCAGCTCCTCCTCTCCTCTCTTCACTGGTTCCCCGTTCCTGAACGAATCCTGCACAAGCTCCTAGTCTTCACCTATAAAGCTTTTCACAACCTTGCTGCCCCCCTCCACCTCTCTGCATTAATTTCCCTCCCTACTCCAGCCCATGAACTCCGCTCCTCCTCTGTCCCTTCTCTCGCCCTCCCTCGCCTTCCCTAACCGCCTTTGCCCCTTCTCCCTAGATGCCCCCCACGCCTGGAACTCCCTCCCTGCCCACATCTGCCTTGCCGCCTCCCTTCATACCTTCAATCAAATCCCTCCTCAAAACCCACCTCTTCCGCTCTGCCCTCCCCGACTCCTAGCTCCCCTCACCTAACTCCTGCTGATACCCTCCATCCAGTACAATCTGTTATCTGAGGTCTGTGTCTTTCTATCCTCAGCACACAGACCAGCCAGCCATCATTCTCGATGTAACCAAGCCAAGCACGTGCACCTGGGACCTCGCATCCTTGTGAAGGTTACACTCCTTGTCTCTCCCTCTGTTCCCCTTCATTCGTCTCCCTCCCCTCCCCCCCACGTCTCTCAGATTGTAAGCCCTAGGGCAGGGACCGTGTCTATTCCATTACTTTGTAAAGCGTCAGATACATTGCTTGCACTATAATAAATGCTTGATAATAATAATGATAATAATAATTAATAACAATTGAGTTGTGGAATTTGTTGCCAGAAGATGTGGTCAAGGCCAGTAGTATAACTGGGTTTAAAAAAGGATTGGACAAGTTTCTGGAGGATAGGTCCATTAGCAGCTTTTGGCCGGGTAGGTTTTGGGGAACGTAACCTCTTGCTTTTGGGAGCTGTCATCTGGGAGTGAACCCCAGGGAATGGATTGCCCCATGGTGACCTGTTGGGTACTTCTTCCAAGGGACTGAGATCTCTCCCGGTATGGCACTACTTGTGTTCTTATGTCCTTGTGGGGTGAAACAGCTTGACCTCAAGGTACCTGATTTCAGAGTCGGTCCCAGAGATGAACAGACTCCTCTCCCTTTCCCCAAGCATCTCAGCAAGGGAACTCTTGGTAGCTTCCAGAGGTCAGAGACCTTTGTATCTTGATCTCTGTTCTGTCATCTGGCCAGCGCATTCATCCCTTGAGGGGAAAGACCTTTTACCCCAGCTCTTAACCCACTCTCTGAACATTTATCCCCCAGGGTTGCTTGTTGGCTCAGCGATCGCTGCTTTGCCTGTCGAGATCAGACTAGTGAACGGCACGAGTCACTGCACAGGAAGAGTTGAGGTGCTCCACAATCAGCAGTGGGGAACCGTGTGTGATGATGACTGGGACTTGCCAGATGCCCAGGTTGTATGTCGGCAGCTGGGCTGTGCAACCGCTCTCTCAGCCCCACGCGCAGCTCGCTTCGGAAAAGGAACAGGTCCCATCTGGCTGGACGATGTTAAATGTGCTGGGACGGAAAGTGCCCTCAGAGATTGCAAGGCAAAGCCTTGGGGAGAAAATAACTGTAACCATGGGGAAGACGCCAGCGTTGTGTGCTCAGGTAAGTGCATGGCATTGGGAGGGAGCGCTGTGCTGCAGGGGGCCGGGAGTCGGGTCACTGTCTATCAGCAGCCTTAACTCCAGAGCCAGGGGGCTAACGGGCAGGGAGTGGGGTCTGGATATGGATAACTCAGTGTCCTTGTTTGGTGTAATTCACTGGCAGAGAGTTGGGGGAAATGGGTGTGTGTGTGCATTCCAACTGCTGCACAGGTTCCCAGCACCTGGCAGGGAGTGGTACAGCTCAACTGCTTCTGGCCACCGAAATGTTCTGGCACAGCCAGGCAGGGTAACAGTATGGCCAACTACCTTTGCGTACCAGAATGTTCCAACACAGCCGGGGGGGGGGAGGAAGGGAATGGTAAGGCCCAACTGACTT
>QEPC01009510.1:485693-499938 GCA_003113815.1 Sphenodon punctatus
GGGGGTGGAGCAGGAGGTCAGCTGGTGTGGGGGGGTGGGCTCCCAGCCAGGGCTATGGCCGCAGGGGAGGGCTAGCAGCTTCTCTGTCTGTCCCGGGGGGGGCGTGTGGCCTCTCACCTGTTGGGGGTGGAGCAGGAGGTCAGCTGGTGTGGGGGAATGGGCTCCCAGCCAGGGAGTTCTTATAAAAAATCTTGGTCCTAGCTGTCCTTATGCTTTTGCTAGCAGAATAAGCTTCCGAGAAGCCTAGACCCAGCAAATAATTATCAACAGACCTCACCCATTGAGATCTGTAGTTATCTTGCAGCAAGAACTGGACCATCCCTAGATTGCTGTTTAATTTCGTTATCCTGAGCCAGAACCTGAGCACGTACTCCCAAGCTGTTGTAGACCACCTCTTCAGGCCCAGTTCTAACCAAATGGCAGCCAAGGGAGTACCCCTCGGAACAGCCAACAGGCTTTGCAGAAATCGAGACTGCAGAGTGTTCATATTCAGGGCAATGAAAGGGGACTCCTGCCTTGTTTGTTTTCACCCATATTCTCTGGGCTCTTTGCTCCCTCTGCTGCAGCCTGTAAGGAGGATGGGGATGAGGGCTGAGCACCCAGGAAGTGCAGGGCTATGCCCCACTGTGGGTTTATTCCTTTACTGGGTTTGTGGTTTTATCCATTTTTGTCCCATCAGGTATCAGATTGGCAAATGGCACAAGTCGCTGCACAGGGAGAGTCGAGGTGTTACACGATAACCAGTGGGGAACTGTGTGCGATAACAACTGGGACCTAGACGATGCCCAAGTCGTGTGCAGGGAGCTCGGCTGTGGATCTGCTGTGAAAGTCTCAGGCAAAGCTCAGTTAGGACGAGGATCTGGTCCTGTCTGGCTGGATGCTGTTAACTGCACAGGCAGTGAAGCTGCTCTCAGCCAATGTGGGGGCAGGTCTGTGGGAAAGAGTACCTGTGACCACAGCAAGGACGCCGGTGTTGAATGTGCAGGTAATCTCTCTCTACGTGTCTGTCACATTGTTGCTACACACATTGTTACTTGTTGATACTTCTCTCTAAACTGTCTTATCCTTCAGATCCACCCCTGCCCCCTAAGCAACTTCAGCAATGCCTCCCTGTCTCCCCCTATGTTCCCCTTTCCCCTTTTCGCCTCCCACCTCCATTCCTGGGGTCTCCTTTGGAGTGGCAGTGAGTCTCCTGCGACCGCTCATGATCAGAAGTGGTAGTTGGACGCCCAGTCCATGCCACTGCTATCCCTTAGACTCTCAGCTAGCTTCTTCTTGTGGGGCCTGCTGCTTGCTCCCCTACCCTGGTAAGCCCATCTTGGGTTACTTATTCCCTCCCCCTGCTCTTGGCCCCACCATACATAAGTCAACGCTGATTGCTATGGTGTCGGTCCTGGGTTAGCACAGAGTGAGGCTGTAGCGGCAAAACCGCTTTTGCCCAACGTAGCCACTTGGGGGATGACTGAGATGGGAATCCAGAGACAGAAATAGGGAGAGAGAGAGAGAGAGAGCTCTGGTTACTGTCCAAACAGCCCGTGTTCAGAGATCAGCTCCCAGGGTGGGGCTCAGGAAGGGCTGGAGGGATGTTTGGGGTGGGGGATCCTGTCCGGCTACTAGGAATTTGGCATCTGGAATCTTATTGTGCATTTTGGTCTCAAACACTGACCTCTTCACACGTCCACTGGTGCCACCAATCTGTTGCTTAACTCACCTTCTTACTCCCTCAAAATGTTGATTTCTTTATCCCTTTAAGATCCTCCTAAGCTCAGGCTGGTGAACGGCCCGAATCGCTGCGCAGGGAGAGTCGAGGTGTTTCACGAACAGCAGTGGGGAACCGTGTGCGATGACGACTGGGACTTAGAGGACGCCGGGGTCGTGTGCAGGGAGATGGGCTGCGGAGCTGCTGTGTCGGCCCCACGTGGCGCCCGCTTTGCACCAGGATCTGATCCCATCTGGCTGGACAGTGTTAATTGCACGGGGAATGAATCTGCCCTTAGCGAATGCAGTGCAAAGCCTTGGGGATCCCATGACTGTAACCACGTAGAAGATGCTGGTGTTGTGTGCTCAGGTAAGTGGTGCGTGCATGTTCGGGTGTGTGTTCGTGTGTCTGGGGGGGTGTTCGGGGGTGTGTGTGTGTTCGGGTGTATGTCACTTCCTGAACTTTCTAGGGCATGTTGTGAAGGGGTTTGTGACCCATCACAGCCAACGCAGCAGAGCGGGGAGCAGGAGAGGGGGAGGGGAAGAGGTTCTTTGCCATCTCAGTCTCTTCCGGGACAGACTGGGAACTGCACAGAGTCACACTGAGCCTGCAGCTGCTTACAAGTTGCCCCTGTGTGAAGGGTGGGGCTGAGAACCCTCTTGTTCCAGCCCATTTCTGTGTGATGTAGAGATGTTTATAACAGCCAGAGACCAGGGTCTGCAACTCCCAGCAGGTGTGGGAAGAGGGGGAAGCTCGTACGGAATGTCACACTGGGTCAGGCCAAATGGTTCCTTCTCAGTCGCTTCAGAGAAGTACCGAACATGTCACACTGGAGTGATGCAGTCTCTGCCGTTCATGCCCAGCTCCCAACAGTCAGAAATTATAGCCTCCAACCTACTTGGTTAACAGCCATTGATGGGCTTATCTTCCGTGGTAGAAGGGCAACTACTCCCCCCGCAGCAGTGAGTTTGTCCCAGCTCGGGTCTGTCAGTTAAGTGTTGACTATGAGGTCTGGGCCACAGCTGCTAGGAGTCAGGGATGGTTCTCCTGCCCCTACAGTGCACAATCCCCACAGGGCAGCCTTCTTCCCTCCCAGAGTTTGCCCCCATCCCAAAGTATAATTCTATACGAGTCCTGACTCTGAGATTCCCTTGGAGCCTGGGCTTCCCTGTCTCTGAAGCTCAGGTAGGGTGGCTTCAGTTGGACCCCTGTTCTGAGAGCTGGGCCTTTCATGGGGCTGGTCTGTGCTCCTCTTCAGCCACCCCCTTCGGCCTCCCAGCTGGAGCCAGTTTGTCTCCGTTGCCACCTCATCAGATAGTGCATGTTGTTTATCTGGGCACCTGCTGATGATGCAGTTGTCTTGGCATGAGTGTTGCTAGGCAGCTGTCCGGCATGCCATCCACTACTTGCTGCGGTCCTTACAGACTCTGCTTCACACCTCCAAGAACTTATCCAATCCATTTTTAAACCCACCTATTCTACTGGCCTTGACCACACCCTCTGGCAACAAGTTCCACAAGTTAATCGTGCCTTGAGTTATAAATAATTTTTTTAAAATAATAATCTGCAACCAGTTAATTTCATGGAGTGTCTCCTAGTTCTAGAACTATTTGAGAGGGTAACTACCTCGCTATTGACTAGTTCCACACTATTCATGGTTTTATATACTTCTATCATATCTCCTCTCAGGCTGCTTTTAAACGAGGCACGCTGAAGCGCCTCCTCAACGCCGCATTAAAGGAAAGTCGCCGGAAGTGACGTTCTCCCCGTTGCCGCCGGCGGCGGCGGCTGGAGACACGGGGCTTTGGAGCGGCGCGTTCTTAAGACTTCAATTATCAGGCTTAAGAATGCGCCGCTCCAAATCCCCGTGTCTCCAGCCGCCGCCGCCGCCAGAAACGGGGAGAACGTCACTTCCGGCGGCTTTCCTTTAATGCGGCGTTGAGGAGGCGCTTCAGCGCGCCTCGTTTAAAAGCAGTCTCAGTCGTCTCTTCTCTAAGCTGAAAAGCTCTAGCCTATCAAGTCTCTCCTTGTACAGAAGCCCTCCCATGCCCTTGCTCATTTTTGCTGCCTTTCTCTGCACATTTTCTAGTTCTAATATATATTTTTTGAGCTGGGGCGACCACAACTGAACACAATATTCAAGATGTGGTCACACCATACACCTCTGGCACAAATCCCGCTCCCACCCTGACTTCCTCCACTATAAATTCTCCCTCTCCTCACTCTCTTCTGCTATCTCCCTGGTGAGACAACACTACTATGCCTCCCGGGTTGAATCCTACTCTCGTGACCCCCACCACCTCTTCTTTGACTCCCTTCTCAAGCCCCCCTGTCCCCCTCCACCCTCTTTCCTTTCTACTCAGGATCTTGCGTCATTTTTCACCTCAAATATTGACAAAATCCACAAGTACATTGCTTCCCACCTGTCTCCATTCCCCGCTCTCTCATTACCCCTCCCTCCTCTCTCCTCCCCTCCTTCCCTCCTGCATCCCTTGAGGAAATCTCCTCCTTGCTCTCTTCCTCCAACCTCTCCACCTGCCCTCTCGACCCAATCCTCTCCCACCTCCTGACCTCCACTGCTCCCACTGTCACCCCCCCCCTTTACATGTTATTAATCTCTCCCTCTCCACTGGCTCCTTCCCCTCCGCCTTCAAGCATGCCAATGTCTCTCCCATCCTCAAAAAGACCACCCTCGACCCCTCTGACCCCTCTAGTTACCGGCCGGTCTCCCTCCTACCCTTTGCCTCTAAGTTTCTGGAACGTGTTGTCTACTCCCGCTGCCTGGACCTCCTCTCTGCGAACTCCTCCCTGGACCCTCTCCAATCTGGCTTCTGCCCCCTTCACTTCACGGAAACTGCCCTTGCCAAGATCACCAATGATCTACTTGTCACTAAATCTAAGCGCCTTTATCCATTCTTGTCTTCCTTGACTTCTCTGCTGCCTTTGACACTGTCGACCACTCACTCTTACTGGACTCTCTTCACTCCCTAGGCTTCTGTGGCTCTGTCCTTGATTGGTTCTCCTCCTACTTCTCTGACCGTTCCTTTAATGTGTCTCTTCCCAATTCCAACTCCTCCTCCCTCCCCCTCTCGGTTGGGGTTCCCCAAGGCTCTGTCCTGGGCCCTCTCTTCTTCTCTATCTACACCCTTTCCCTTGGCAAACTCTTTTATTTATTTATTTATTTATTTATTTAAAATTTATATCCTGCCCCTCCTACCTACAGGGCAGCCCGGGGCAGTGAACAACATTCATTAAAATATTAAAACAATATAAAATTTTAAAGCAATTTATAATTACAATTTTAAAATACCCCAATATGTGGGGAAAGCCCCCAACCCCATCCCCACCCCACCCCTACCCCTCGCCAAAAGTCTGACGGAACAGCCAGGTCTTACATATACGCCAAAACAGCAGGAGAGTGGGAGCCAGCCGAGCCTCCTCCAGAAGCGAATTCCACAGCACAGGGGTGACCACCGAAAAAGATCTAACATCGGTGGTCACCCGCCTCACCCGGGGGTAATTTTTGTGGACTTCAGAGTCTGCGTTCAGTAACCTCACACGGGGGCAGTTTAGATGTGACTTCTCCCACTGGAAGCCGCCGGGCCGTCATTAGAAACAGTGGTTTCTTTTCAAAACTGGATTTGTCAAACTTCGATATTGAGTTTTGACAAATCCGCGTTCCAAAAGAATGCACGAGCCGGCTGACGCCGCTGATTCTAATGGCGGCCCGGCGGCTTCCAGTGGGAGAAGTCACATCTGAACTGCCCCTGCGCGAGGTTCCTGAACGCGGACTTTTAAGTCTGCAAAAATTAAAGGCACATTTAAAACCGTGCTTAGTTGATGCTGGTTCTGCTGGCTGGTGTAGTGGGGATCACAACTTGCCTCAGTCTTGGAGACTGAGGCACTCTCCCTCTCTCTCAACCAAACCAAGGTACAAACTGCACCTCCCCACCCCACCCAACCTCCCCTGATTTTCTTTCCCTGCACTGCTGCTGGAAGAGGGGGTCTTTCCCTCTAGGCAGTCCAGCATTATGGGCTCCTCCTCCCAGCACCGGATAGGCTCTGGCAGGGCAAAGTCTGCTGGGAGTTGTAGTCCCCGGCCTCTGACGGTTCTAAACAGAACATATTTTTTACATTTAAAAAATATTCCTGATAATTTGCTCCAAGCTTCTAACATCCCCGGTAGTTTAGTTGGAAGATAGGATTCTTCCTCACTTCCTGTCCCAAGGCCAGAATCTGCCTCGTTTCCCTGGGCTTTTTCTCAGCTGCCCTTTACCATCCCATAGGCGACTGCTTGTCGGTGCCGGTGAGGGAGCGTTTCCCGCGCCGTGGGTCAGCGTGGGGATGGGTTCAGGACTGAAAAAAGACCATTGCAGAAGATCGGTTTTGTCCCAGGACAAACTGAACAGCCAGGATATCTTTGCCGAGTTATCAGCGAGGGAAAACCAGACCAATGAAATAATCACAGCGTGTGCACAAACGGCAGCTTCCTAGGGTCGCCGCCTTTGGTCGTTGCTTCCCTGAGACTCCGCAATCCCGGCAGAGTGGGCCTGAATGCACTCAGGGAAGGGGAGGAGTCAGCTGAGCCTCGGCTATACCAGTCCGAGCCAGAAAGGTCAGGAGAGAATTACCAGAGAGAGGCAACAATCGTATCAAGCCTCTGGCAGGGCCCAGCAGCCGATGCTACTCAAGGGCCGCCCTTGTTTGAATCAGGCCGGTTTCCTTAATACTTGGCTGGCTGGGAGTATGCCGGGCCAGAGGTTTGGGAATGGCCTTAGAAACCACAGGAGCCAGGGAACAGGCATCTGTAGGAGAGGCCTGGGGGCTCAGAAGGACTGTGCTTGGAAGCCTGAAGCCACAAGAATAGGCTTGACTCAGGGGAGGATCCTTTAGGTCAGGGGTGGGGAACCTCAGGCCTGGGGGCCAAATGCGGCCGGTGGCAAGTTTTTATGTGGCCTCTTTCCACTTCTTAAATCTGGCCCCTGGATCCAGTTCTTACTTCCAATCACTGAAAAAACGGAGCTCAAGGGGAGGGAGCCGAGATGAGGGCATGCAGACAAGGGTAGGGGACAGTTCCGTGGCACAGATCCGTGATTTGGGCCCTCCTCTCCTTGAGTGCATCCCTTAAGCACCCTTTCAAAGTGGCCCCCAGGAGGGGAAAGGTTCCCCATCCCTGCTTTAGGTGGTATCAAGCGAGCATGTCCTCTAGCTGGAGAGGTTTGGGGCAGACGTGCCACCTCTTGTAGATTGACGCTGAGATTCCCACAGGCCAGGGGGGGCGGGGGGTGGAGAACCTCAGGCTGGAGGTGCCAAATGTGACCTGTGGCTACTTTTCATGTGACCCCCTTTTCATTTCTTGAATCTGGCCTCTCAGTCCAGTTCCTACTCGCAAACACTGAAAAACTAAGCTCAGGATAAGAGAGTGGAACTGAGGGTGTGCACACCAGAATGGAGGACAGATCCATACCAAAGATATATGATCTGGAGCCTCCTCTTCCTGAGTACACCCCTTAAGCACCCCCACCCCAAACGTCTATGTCACCCAGAAACTTCTACTAATTTTCAAAGTGGCCCCTAGGAGGGACACCCCCTCCCCCTTGCCATAGGTGAAAATAGGAATCTCAGGGGCAAGCCACCAGCAGTGGCAACCCTAGTTTCTGGTAAACTGTATAGACTTGCTGTGGACACTTGGCACACGGGTGTGTGTGTGTGAGAGAGAGAGTCTTGTGGACTGGATCCTGCAGGGACTTACCCCTGCAAAGTAGGTCCCCATGGTAGGTTTGTATTTTTAACCATTTCTGATTCCTCAGAGCTCAAGTTGGTGAACGGCCCTACTCGCTGTGCTGGGAGAGTCGAGGTGTTTCACGATTGGCAGTGGGGAACCGTGTGTGATGACGGATGGGACATTGAAGACGCCCACGTTGTGTGCAGGGAGATAGGCTGCGGACTTGCTAAAGTTGCAGGAGGTGCAGCTCAGTATGGACAAGGCTCCGGTCGCGTCTGGATGGATGGTGTCAACTGCACAGGAAAAGAAGCTACCCTCCAGGAATGTAGTGCAAAGCCTTGGGGAGAAAATCACTGCGGTCATGGCAAGGATGCCAGTGTTGAGTGCTCAAGTAAGCGGCATTTAACGTATCGCCATGGAATTATGGGGAGCCTTGCTGCAGAGCAGGTGTATAAGCGTGGCTGGATTCTCATTCTCCTGGAGGGAGTGAGATCAGAATCCAGCTCTGAGCTCGAAGGGGAGCCCTAGTAGGGGGCAGGGAGAGCTCTCTATTTCTGGACAAGAAGCAGAGACACAAACTGCGGTGGGCGGGGGTACACAGATGTATAATTACCTCCCCCACCATGTTGAATAGAACACAACTGTCTCCTTAATTTTGGCTCTGTTCCTGCCTCAGGCAGAGAGGGCAGCACCACAGTCATACATCAGGCCTCACACATCCCAGTGGGTAAGTTGTCGCAGGAGCTGGCCCTCCTCAGGTTGCACAACCAAACAATCAGGCTTAGTTCTTTTCTCTTTTTAGTGGGTTTTCAGCTGTTAGATACAGCAGGTGAAGTGCAAGGAACTCCAGCTGGACTGTTGCCTCAGTTGGGGTTTGTGGCAGAACCCAGCTCTTTTGGTTTCGCTGCAGTCTTGGATCCCAAGGTCAATTCCCTTAGCACCCCACTGGCCTCTGCAGTACTACTTGGGGCAAGCCTGGCAGACTCCCAGCCCCCTTTCCTTCACCTATTGTTTTTGGGGCTCTCCTCAATCCAAAGGGGAACAGGCAAGAGCCCCCTCAACTCGGGGTAACAGAGTTGCTTTGTGAATTTTCTCCCCTTCCTCATTGTACCTTGCCTTCTTAGGCTGCCTTGAGCCACGCCCCCTTGCTGGCTAGCCAGCCCTGGGTTAATTCTCTCTGTGCTGTAGCGACGTACACCTGGAAATGTGCTCAAGAGAGTGTGAGCCTCCAACTTGCTTCTTCTGACTTCACTTCCCGTATACCTCAACCAACACACTGCTCTGCAATGTAAAGAGCCAGGAGCGGCTCCCTCATTTATCAGAGATGGAGACAAAGTAGTTCGGATAATTTTTTATTCGACAACTTCTGGTGTGTGAACTTCCGGGCCATGCAGGGCCCTTCCTCAGGCCTGCAGCAAGTCAGAGCTACATAGATTGATGAGCAAATCCAGGACAGGTATATAAGACATCAGGGACTTGGGAGGGACTGGGGGAAAAAATAACTTGAGAAGGGGCTGTATGGGGAAAAACATACACCCTACATTTAAAAACAAAGATGCTAAAATCATTGATGATCTACCAAACCGATACAAATAAAGTTGGTTCAATAAACTATCTCCTCTGAAATACTCTGTCTCCATCTCTTACATTTGGGATCAATACAGCAACCACCCTCTCCTTTTATACAGCGGCGTGCATTTCGTTTTCATTATACTGATAACGAAATACTTTATTTTCGTTATTGTTATTGCAATAACAATAATGAAGATAAATAACAACAGAACCAAAAACGATAACAAAAGTCATTATTGATTTCGTTCTTGCCTGACAGGTGTTTTTTGGAGGGAAATGTGGTGAGGGGAGGAGGGAGCAGACATCTCGGAGCCAGAAATAGTGTTGAACTCTCGAACTGGGCCTGTGATGGGAGGGGAAGGACCTGATGGATGTAATTGCTGACCAATGAGCGGCGCAAGCAGGTCCCAGGCAGTTGAATGGCACCTTGTGATTGCTCAATGCCTCCTGCCTCCCAGAACCAATCATGGGGGCTCTGGGGTGGGCACTACAACCCTTTATGTTTCAGGGCCAGGATGTTTGACTCTTGTTCTGTGTTAGCTCTTGCTGTGTCAAGTTGCATCTACAGAACTCTGGTGCTTGCACTAAAACTCTTCCCCAGCCCTCAGTGTTATACCTTACCTTTCCTTATACCCTTTATTTTATACCCTTATACCCTTTTACCTTCCCCTGTCTGTCTCCCCCTGTAGATAGATATTAGATTAGATTAGATTAGATTAGATTAGATTAGATTAGATTAGATTAGATTAGATTAGGGGGACAATCCAGTGGCCTGCTTATGCTGACCCGATGCACAGCACACAGCCAGAACATGCGTGCTCAGATGCAAATTCAGTGCCACGCATGCAGCACAGCTGCACGGGGCAGGTCGCATAGGCTGGGGTTGCATTTTTGCCCCACGCAGCTGTGCTGTGTGTGTGACACCGCATGTGCATTTTGACTGTGCACTGTGCGTCGGGGTCAGCGTAAGCAGGCCGCTGGATTGTTCCCTGGATATCTAGATATAGATTACAGATATAGACAATATAGATAGAGATTAGATAGATATACTGTAAAGTTTTTTTCCTTTCCCCTTCCCCTGTCTCCCCCTGTCCATATGATTGATTGACTGATTGATTGATTGATTGATAGATAGATAGAACACATAGCAGATGGAAGTTTATTGATATAGATACTTCGGTAGGAATATATTACATAGAGTATAGGTTATTAGGTGTAGGTTAGACATATATATTAGTAATTTTTCATATTGTCATTGTGCACTTATTACTACTGCATTATAATGAGAAAGGAAGGAAGGAGTTCAACTTCTGAGAAGTCTGGGGCAGGTGTCTGCTGACACTTCTGCCACTGGTGGCAGCCCGCAATGGAAACGATACCAAAACCAAAATTTTTGTTGTCGCTCAAAATCAATACTCATAACAACACTGATAATGAAAAGCAAAATGTTGTTAATAACAATAACAAAAATGATAGTTTTTAATAACAAAAATGAAAATGAAAAACGCCATGGGTCCCGGGTGCACACCCCTAATTGTATAACTAACCCAGCAGGGAGTTTGAAGGAACCCAATGGGGTACGTTTAGTCTAGAGAAGAGGAGATTAAGGAGGCATGGGATTACAGTGGTTAAATATCCCAACGGGGAAGATCTCCCTAGGGACAGAGTGTAGTACAAGAGACAGTCCAGCGGTAGGATGGAATGCAAATGTAGGCCTTTATTAAATGATATGCACCCACTCTTGCCCATGCAGAGGACATGGGTGGGTGCGTCCTGTTTGAAAGCAGCTGTTGGGTGTACATACATGTGTGCTTGCTTGTTCCCGTGAAACATGCACCTCCACCCACCACCCTCGCACGGATCAACTGGCAAAAATGCAGGTTGTTCAGTGCAGGGGTATGGCGCCTATCTGCCCACACCCCCACGCACCACCCCCGCAGAGGCATGACCACGGACCACCACTCGGGGGGGGGGGGAGGCGGCGGTCCATTTAAAAACGACCTTAGATGAGACCTCAGGAAAAGCTTCCCTACTAGAAGAACAGTCGAGCAATGGAACCAGGACCGGCCCTACTGTGGGGTGGCTCGGGGAAACCGCCCCAAGCCCTGCTCCTGGGAGGACCCCGAGCGCGGGGAGCCTGGCCGAGTCCAACTTGACTCCGACCGACAGGCAACGGCGGGGCCAGCGGAAGTGAGGGAGAAGCAGAGGCCCCGTCTCTCCCTCACTCCATGGGTGCCCCCCGCCTGTCAGTCTTTTGGCCAGGGAAATGTGGGAGAGGCTGGAGTTCTGTCTCTCCCTCATTCCCCCTGACCGAGACAGAGAGGCAGTGGGAGGGGGTGGGGGCAGCAGAACGTCCGGTGGTGCCGGCGGGCAGCACGGTGCCAGATTTAATCTGCTGCCGCATGCCCGCCCCACCCGAGCCTTCAAGCCAGTGCGGGCTTGGATCAGGTAAGTGATCCGATGGTTGGGCTTGGGGATGGGCAGAGGGGAGTTTCCCTCTGCCCATCCCCAAGCCCATGTCCGGGTAGCGCACCAGCCCCAGACCACGCCGGGTATTGCCCCCTGAGCCGGGGAGCACCCCTAGGTCTGCTGGCCGGCGGATACTTTGCCGCCATCAGAAGAATAGGGTCCCACCTTTGTTCCCCACCCTGGGACCCGCATAATACTCTAAGCCCAGCCCTGAATGGAACAAGCTGCCCAGAGAAAGTGTGGACTTTCCTTCAGCTGAGTTTTTTAAGAGGCTGGATGAACCCATGTCCGGGATGACTTGGCTCTGGTGAATCTTGCTGCTGTGCAAGGGCTGATGATCTTAAAGACCATTCCAGTCCTAGGATTTTTAGTACTTGGACTCAGAATTCCCCCACGTGGCACACCCTGTACCAAGTCATCCGCTGGATCACACCAGTTCTGGAGGAAATAATGTAACTGCCTTTATCCATTTCAGACCTGCCTGAGCTCAGACTGGTGAACAGCACCGGTCGCTGTTCTGGGAGACTCGAGGTGTTGCATCACCAGCAGTGGGGAACTGTGTGTCACGACGGCTGGGACATGGAAGATGCTCAAGTTGTGTGCAGGGCGCTGGACTGTGGGACTGCCGTAGCAGCTTCAGGTGGAGCTCGGTTTGGACGTGGGGCTGATCCCATTTGGCTGGATGACGTCAAATGTGCAGGGACGGAAGCTACTCTCAGCGACTGCAGGTTAAAGCCATGGGGAGAACATAATTGTCACCATGGAGAAGATGCTGGTGTTGTATGCTCAGGTAACCCTTGTGTATGTCACTTCCTGGAATGCCATAGTACAGGGGTGGTACTAGTTTGTGGCTGGGTAGGGTTTGTCGTCTGACCTCTAATGCTCCAGTGCAGGCCTAGAGGATGATGACCCTTTCCCCATCTCAATCTCCTCAGATTCCCCAGTCCCCTCTGTGAACGACCGGGCACTGTAGATCCCATGCTGGAACTTAAGATCACACTGAGCCTGCAGCTGCTCCCAGGGATTAGAAATCCTGTGCGTATCAGGTTGTGAACCTTGGTTCTGCCCGGCTCAGCCCTGGTAACTTGACCCAGCAGCATCTAACCTCCCCCTGCTTTGGGGGTGAGAGACAGGATTCTTCTTTACTTCCTGTTCTAACTGGGTATTTCCGATGCATTCCTCTGTGTTGTTTCTCAGTTCCCTTTGCCCCCCCCAGAAGCAGCTGCATGTCAGTGGTGGTGTAAATAAGCCCTTGCTGCAGTGCAGTTCGGTGGTCCCCCTTTCTGGTGTCTCAGTGAGGGGGAGGTTCTCCAACATTACTAGGATGAAGATGCTCTGGTATCTCCTGGGTTACTTTTATGTTTCCCCTTCTCTAAACCATCAGAGCTCAGGCTAGTGAACGGCACGACTCGCTGTTCTGGGAGAGTCGAGGTGTTTCACAGTCAGCAGTGGGGGACCGTGTGCGATGACCGCTGGGGCCTTAGCAACGCCGAAGTCGTGTGCAGGGAGATGAGCTGCGGCCCTGCCCTGTCAGCCGTGAGCGGAGCTCTTTTCGGACAAGGTCTCGGTACCATCTGGCTGGATGACGTCAACTGTGATGGCTCGGAAAGCGCCCTCAGCGAATGCAGGGCAAAGCCTTGGGGGACCAGTAATTGTAATCACAGAGAAGATGCTGGTGTCATCTGCTCAGGTAATGGCAAGCAAAGTAGAGACGTAGACTTTGTGAATTCTTTCCTCTCTCCCCCTGCCCAGCTCAGGCCAATGAGCAATGCTCCAGTCATTCCTCTGGTTTGGGTCAATACTCATCTTTTGGAAGGGCGTCTCCTATTGATGACTCTACGCTCTCCCTGAGCAGCCTCTCCCAATGCTTTATCCTCCTCACTGTTAAAAAATCTGTCTTCTCCACCTTTAATTTCTAGCCATTGGTTTCCGTTCTGCTGTCGTCTGTTTATTGAAAGATCTCCCTCAGGGCCCACGTAGCTCTGAAACTCATTTGCCATTGCAAATTCACGCATGAAATTTGGATCTTCAGTTCCAGAAATGACTCTCTTATTTCTGAATTCCTTTCAGTTGTGCAATTTGTTATCTTGTCTGTACTAGTCTTCATTCACTTCATTATTCAGGTCTCTGCTACTTTGATTGCTTGGTTATCTGGCACTTCGGTGTCTGATATTTTGTTAGTTTCTGACTGTACCATTTTCTCTCCCAGCTCAGTTTCTGGCAATTTGAGGGGGTTTATATTGATTTTTTCCCAAAATTATCTGAGAATTAGTCCAAATCCGAAAATTGCCCTGGAGTCCCATCCTGTCTGGCTTACAACATCAAAATAAACACAAACGTCTCTTAGACATAAGGTCTCACTTGTATTTCTAAACCCCTGTTCCCAGGTTCCTCCCCAAAAAGCAATCCCTAACAGCTCCCAGTTCCCCTGGTGAGGGGTCCTCCCTGTTAGATTTCAGCCAAGATCATAGCCAACCCACCTCTGGACACGCACCCCAATTAGCCCCACCAGCCCTCACCTGGCTTAATTAACCCTTTCACTGGACCTCACAACCAGAGGCCTTCTGGAGCCAATGCAGCTGGGGCTCTCCCTGCAACAGTGACTTTCTCGCCTGTGTTTCACCACACCAGACAACCAGAGCTAATTAGAAAACCTCAGGCATAAACGATGGAGTCGGTTCAGCTCATTTAGCTAACAAGTCGTTTGTGCAGCAACTTGAAGCACTCTAGCCAAGAGCCTGGTTTCCTGAGGCAGCAGAACAATGCTCAATAGAATTTTA